>JAPZDY010000022.1:18439581-18468858 GCA_029783645.1 Ctenochaetus hawaiiensis | reverse complement strand
ATCGCGTTACTGCAGCGACAAACGATAATGCGATTAACATTATTATTTTCCCTACTTTGCAAAATAAAAGTCAATTTTAAAAAATGGAAAATACCGGGAAAAAATACGGTGTCGGTGTCCTCAATGGTAGCTACGGCCATGTGTATAATCACTTCCGATAGAGCCGTTGAAAATAAAACAGATAAACAATTAGGTTAACCGCTGTAATTCTAGAGTTTTGAAGGTTTGGTCGAGTAACGCGTGATGTTGAGATGCCTTCGTTACTGGCATGTGACACTGGTGTGTTGAAGCAAGGAATTTGTAGGTTTGGCCTCGATGCTTTTGCTTTGAAGGGCCCACACTTGTTGCAACATCACTAAGCTACTTCAAACTGTGCTGCTGTTTCCACAAGGCTATTCCGGTTGCACAGGTTTGAAAATGACTTATTATTTCTCTGTTTACTCAACTTTCCATCCAGGGTACACTCGGTTCCTCTTTTATACATTTACATTTTTAACGTCTCGTTGACGAGTTCTGAGAGATTATCGTTGTCGTTGTATAAATTATGATGAGTTTGTGACGGTTAAGAGAGAAGCTAGAAAAACAATTCGATAAGGAAGCAACTAATTATCATTTCATCAGCTGACAGGTGAGGAGCCATTTAAATAATTGAGCTATTGTCCTGATGAGTATTTATCTTTTTACTTGGGGTCAGATTGACATGGTTTAACTAAAATGGGTTAACTGCATATTTGTCAGCTTTAGCCCCTCGACGTTAGCTGACGTTAGCCAGTTCTTATCTCTCTCAGCTGACAGTCAGCCACCGCCGAGCTTTTAAACTCGTTAAACTCTCAACCCTCATGAACCTTCAGTGATCCTTTTATTAGGGGATTTGAGTTGAACTCTAGACTGTAGTTTAACTTCATGTAGGCCAGTGGCACTTTGCTGTAATGTTAGAAATGGTGTTTTCAAACAGCGAAGCCTAAAAAGTTGGTCACATTGAAGAATTAATGAAAGAAAAACCAAGTGTCACAACAGCTTCGGATGATCATATAAATTATGTAATGCACCATAATTAAAATCTCCTTCCTGGAGCATTTTTCTTTCTAAACTTGTTTAATTAGACAATTATTTATCCTTCCAAAATTCACAGAATATACAATATTTTTCATTTGTCTGGTGGTTTCTGAGTATCATTTTCTACAATTAATGACATTGCTGTAGTTTTAAAAGAAGAGGAACCAGAAAATTTCTCAAAGTAATCTGGTTTGAACAAAAATAAAAATTCTCACCTTTTAATTGGTAAGGCATTTGGAAATCATAGCATTTTTCTGCACGGTTGTGTTGCTAAGTTCTAGTTGAGGCATGAAGGAGGCCACTTGGAGATGCTCGAGGTCATGTGCCAAGCTTAGCACAACCAAGAGCGGTTACACTAATCTTGTGAGTTTTAGACCCCTGCAGGCACTCACACAAGACAAGTTTGGTTTCCTCTTCAGAGTTTTGACCTCAAAGGAATGTTGTTAGACCCACAGAGTATCTCTTAAAGCCTCTTATAATTGAAATATTAATGTTATAGGTGGAAGTAGTATTGTAAAGTTCTACAATGTGGACGGATAAGCAAAGAGGAATCAGAGTCTCTCAGGAGGAGCTGCTCTGCAAGAACGCCTGTGGGTATTATGGAAACCCTGCATGGCAAGGCTTCTGCTCCAAGTGCTGGAGAGAGAGGGCACGGACCGCTGAAGCCCCAAGACAAGACACAAGGTAAGGATGCTGCTTTTAGCAGACATTCAGACTGGGAAGTCAGCTGCAGTGACACTGGTGTAATATCAACATGTGTAGAAGGGTTCTTGTTACAACATCTTCAAAGCAACACATGAAAAAAACTCCACTGGATGAAATATGTAATATATTTTAATGACAAAATAAAATTACATCAGCTACTGAACACTTTGATTTATAAACTTTTAATTCATATCAACTTAATATGTAAGGGCAATTATGTTGACATTGAAATAATTGCTGACAAAATATTTAAATAAAGGAGTAAGCATAATATGACATGCAAGAAAAGGGGGTTGTGAGCTTTCTGGCTTTACTAAGTCAAGCATGTCAGTGTACCTAACTGTATAAAAGGTTTAAAAACAATAACTTTTTTAATTAATTGTCTCATCAGCATAAAGGCTTTTCTGATATGACTGTATTTGAATGTAACAATCTACTTACTAACAGCTTGAGGCAGCAAAAGTGCTTTAAATGTTGTTCAATGTTGTCTCTCCTTGAAGGCCGAGCAATGATGGAACTCCTCTCACCTTCTCTAAATTTGAAGAGAAGAAAAGCACTGAGAAAGGTCGTCGAATTAACACAATGAGGAAACTCTTCTGGGGCAGCCCATCTCCTCAAAAACGTCAAGGTAGCGAAGTTTGAGGGTCTCAGTCCCATTAAAACAAATATCTGCAAAATGCTTGATTGTGTTGCTTGCCTAAGGGCAAAAAATCTCTCTATGTGCTGTTTTATCAAGTTTGGTTTGGTAGGATTTCTCACAAACAGATGATTTTTTTCATTGTCCAATGAACAGTTATTTATCCATGTAAGATGTTCGTTACTACATGTTACTACAGGTGTTCACAACCAACCTGTAGGTGCAGCTGTGAGGGATTGAACCTGCATATATGTAATGATTTTTGTCCCAGCGGGTGTTCAGAGCTTTCTGAATATCATGTCTTTAGTTTTAAAATGTGTCTCTCTATTTTTTTATTCTAAGTAACGTCCACTTTTGATACTTCTAGAGTCTTCTGAAAGCACTACAAATATGATAAAAGCCTACCAAAACCTCGAGCCAGGGGACTTCACAAGTTTCCTTAAGATACTTCGGAGCCCTTCCTCCCAGCGCTTGCACTCCCGATGTACAGCTTTTCTCAACACAATGGAGGCTTACCATGTAAATATCTTTTTTAAAGTTTTCCCTCTTATAAATTCCCTTAGATACATCAGAGCTGTTCTGAACATGGATTCTCATAATTTTTACAGCATCTGCCGGTACAGAAACAGTCAGATCTTGTGCAAGATTTCTACCAGTCTTTTGCTGAAAATTTTAGAAGTGAGTACAGATCTTCGGCAGTTCATTCTGAAGATGTGACTATGTTAAATGATTTTTGAGCTTTGGTGTTATTTTCAGGTTTTCCTGAGGGTCAGGTCACTCAGATAATGGAGCATGTTGAGAAGTTAATAATGACAAGGTTGCACAAATGGGTTTTCTGCCATGACAGCTGTGACGATGAACAGAGGGACCTTGCTCTACAGAGGAGGATACGGTAACCCCTACAAACAAGTCATTTGTGTTGTATCTAATCAAAATCTCTGAGCTAAAGCCTTGTTTGATGATGGCCTTATGTACTTTGCAGCTCCTTAAATTGGGTTACACCACAGATGCTGAATGTACCTTTTCCTGAAAAAAAGACCTCAGTCACAGGCGACCCTTTTCTGCCGGCTATAACAGGTGATCTAAAACATCAGTGATAAAGAGACTAATTCAATATTTTGGTAAATATGCCTACTAGCCTGAAGGGAGTTAGATTAATATGAGCCTGAAGACTCACAGCTCAGTGTGAGGCTACATAACCCACCATAGACCACGCCCTGCCTTTATTATGAATTTTTGGGTTTGAGTTTGTCTTTAGCTCAGCTTTGCTAACTGACTAGCTGTAGTCTTATATTTAATGGACAGACATATGAGAGGTTTTGATCTTGTCAATAAACTCTCCACCAGTGTGAGAATCCATATTTCCCCATATGTTGAACTACTCCTTTAAGCTTATGAAAGAAAGAAGTTTGTTGCTCATATATTGTACACATCCTTAAAAGGTCTCAAATGCTAAACTTTGATGGTTTGTATCACCCTCTATTTTTTTAACAGCCATAATTGAGATGGATGCCAAACGTGCACCTCAAGACAAACTTACATGTGTGTCCAAATGCAGTCAGCATGTCTTTGAAGCACTTTCTACCTCAAACAATGAACCAGCTAATGCTGATGACTTCCTGTCAGGCCTGATTTATGTGGTGCTTAAGGCCAATCCACCTCGCCTACACTCCAACATGCAGTATGTGATTCGTTTTGGTCTGCCACACAGTCTGATGGCAGGAGAAAGTGGCTACTATTTCACAAATTTGGTAAGTCATTTATTGGGGTCCAGCCTACTCCACAGAATGCCGTGTCACAAGATCAATTTATCGCTCATGTCTTTGCCCCGTCCCATGTTTTCTAGTCATGTGCTGTGGCCTTCATTGAAAAACTGGATGGACCAGCACTCAACCTCAGTCCAGAAGAGTTTGAAGGCTACATGCTGCGTCAGCGTGCTCCTTTTGAAGTAAACAAGAGACAGCAGGTTGCAAGTGACACACAACACCTGTTGGAAGAGCTAAAAAGCAGACAAGAGAAGCTCGACCAAGGTGTGGGTGCTCTCAACATGGAGCTCCATAAATGGGTCCAAGCCGTTAATTCACAACTGGATGAGGCAACAAACCAGTTTGGTCTGGTACAGAAAGGGATTACGGCTCAGGTTGAGCTCTCACAGGTTTTTTCATCCTCATCTCATGATGCACCACTGCAAGGAGATGACAAAGACGAGTCATTGCTGGTGCTCTCAGATCAAAATGCAGATCCAAAAGATACAGAATGTTAGTTATATTAACAAAACAACCTATTCCGGTTTTTAATCAACAACACTAACTTATGTAGGCTGCAAAACAAACACACATTTGTATTCCAATGCCACATTTGCACAAGTTTCAACTGCAGAAAGCTGGGATTTGTAAGCCAGTTGGACGTGAAGGAAAGTTTTTGCATTTTCTATCACAGGGCTCACAGAGGTTTCTTTAATGATTTTGTTTGAAAAAGAATGTGCACCTGTTTTCCTGTTTCGGGATGAAGGATATTGAATAAACATTGGTAATAACGTGTTTTAAATTGATGTTTAAGCACTCAGGTACACAGCACTTTTTGATGTCATCTAACACTTAAGGATGCTTATTTAATATTCACTTTTTCTAACAGTGTATACCGATGTGCCTTTATGAAGATCACTGTGAAATGTTAAAAAAAATATGCTACAGGAGAAAAAGTTAGTCGGTGGAAGTGGACCACTACCAGTCAAACAGTGTATTTTGATAGACTATGTGTTGCAAAATTGTTTGACTGTTCTTTACATGCTGCCTTCACTGTATGTACAAAGATGAAATAGCTGGTATAAAACAATGAATGACACATTTTACCATCTGTGGTAGTGTGCAGAAGGTACATGTTTACGACTTACTGTTTCTAATGAAATTAAAGTTGTTAATGTCGTGATTAATTATTGCCTCCAATAGTTTATTAAAGTTGAAATTTGATTTATGATGATATGTTCTGTGTTTTCCTCTAATAAATCTTTGCTCCGAGTACTTTCTAGAACATATGGTGTACAATTTTTCTGTGATGTTACTTGCTTAAACAGAAGTCAAGTATGAAAATACGGGGCATGTTAACAGTTAAAGCTTTTTCTTACCTGACTTTAATATATTCTTGAATAATGAAAACTTTGTGCAAATATGTGTTTCATCATTTAAAAGGGAAACGGCTGTGGGGAGGGGAAAAGAGTTTTTGTGAACGATTTTATGTCTAATTGTGAATGCACTATGTAAAAGAAATATTTGGTTGCTAAAAGGGCCCTTATTAATTAAAAAACAGATAAAGGTTAAATATTAGTACTTTATCATCATATTTCTTTCATCATATTTTTTCATCGACCAATTTGAGGCACAAAGTCCCCACGTACTACAACAATTTCATTTTCCAAGGTGCAGTACGCGCCCAGTACAGTAGGTGGCGTTGGTTTGCAGCCCGTTAGTAAAACCAACGAAGAAGAATTTGCACCGGAATTACTGCCTTTGACAGAACCCCGGATGTATATGTGGCGCTGCCATGAAGATGACAGGGGAAAACAGTTCTGAAAAGTTAGAAATAACAATGGATGACGTAAAGAACCTTGTAAAAAAGAAGGATGAAATTGAAGAGCAGATTAAAGCTTATTACGATGTTTTGGAAGACGTAAGTTTGTCAGTTTATCAGTTAGAAATACACTTAGCACAGAGCTAACCCGTGACACACATTTATTATGATTGTAGCCAGTTATAGTTAGCGTACATTAAAGATGCTTGTCTTTCTTTCCTTATTTTATTAACAGCAAGGTGTCGGAACTGGAGATCCCTTGGTTGACGAAGAGGGCTATCCCCGAGCAGATGTTAATTTATACCAGATCAGGACAGCAAGACACAATATATCATGTAAGCGGCAGCGTGTTTGTTGTAGTTGACATTTCGGGTCTGTGGGCCAGTTTCACGAAAACAGAACAAAACCTGATATAAACTGACACCAAAAAGCAGAAATATCGCCAGCTTCGCAGCTGGCCAAATGAAACTTTTCATAATGACTTTACAAGGTTTTTTAATGCCTAGATCGTGTCTTTAAGGTCTGCAGAACGATCACAAGGCAATCATGGCAGAGATAGAAGAAGCTCTGCACAAACTCCATGCTCGAGAGAAAGCCAAGCGGGAACAGGATGAGATGGAAGCCCAGGAGGAGGCGATGGATCAGCAGGTCACCCTTCCCCCTCCCTTTGCACGGGTTGATGCTGTGACACAAGGTTCACCTGCCTGTGGAGCTGTGAGTGATGTGACCTATACTTTTGTCCCTGACAGATGTTGCAGATAAACCATTACTATTCTTTAATGTCAAGATTTAAAAATGAGCTGTTTTTGTTCCTGTGATTTTTACTGTTGTGATGTTTCTTTCCCAAGGGGTTGAAAATAGGTGATGAAGTCATTGAGTTTGGTTCTGTGAACACAGAGAACTTTCAGAACCTTCAGAACATCGCCTCAGTGGTACAGCACAGCGAAGGGGTAAGAGACTGACATCATCTACAGCTTCTTTTTTGATCCAACAATAAAAAGTTTTGTTGTTATTATGAAAAAATAAAGTTTAACCTTTTTTCAGTTTATCAGATTCATTACCTTTAGCTTTTGTTAGTTGTTTCTTCTGATGTCTTCAGTCATCATTTTTTTAAACCTTAACCCAACAAGAGATGACCTTTGCTGAGCACCTAATATCTGGAGCATAAACTGCAATTTTGTGTTCTCTTACAGAAACCATTAAGTGTCACAGTCATTCGGGATGGCCAGAAAGTTCAGATGAGGCTGACCCCGCAGCGATGGTCAGGCAGAGGTTTACTGGGGTGAGTGCTACAGATACAATCACAGCCTTAATTTGGATTATTACTTAGGGCCTTATTGCTTAGGGTCTGGCTGCAGTGCTTTCTTGAGGCAGCAGAAAGCAACTGCACCATATGCCAACAAAATACTGGTCAGTGCACAGTTTTTTCTGTTCTTTCTTTCTATTCCTGCCAAACAGGACATTATTCAGATAGTTAGATATGCCAACATAAAGGTCCGCAATACGCATACACTCTGCATTTCAAACACACTGGGTCAATAAAAACAGTTCACTTCTATAACTAATGTTACCTAATTCCACCTTTGAAATTGCAACATGCTAAGTCCTGGTACACCTGGCTTTTAAAGGCAATAGCATATGGCACTGTGATTTTATTGA
The DNA here is from genome assembly GCA_029783645.1 of Ctenochaetus hawaiiensis. Taxonomy (NCBI): domain Eukaryota; kingdom Metazoa; phylum Chordata; class Actinopteri; order Acanthuriformes; family Acanthuridae; genus Ctenochaetus; species Ctenochaetus hawaiiensis. The sequence continues at coordinate 18,461,234 of JAPZDY010000022.1, read as the reverse complement.
TGTAATGCCCAAAACACACCTGTGACTTTGCATCTAGATTATCCGCCATTAAACTTTTGCTGTTAAAATTGGGTCCCTACTGTTTTTTCAATTACCAGTCTATTTGAGTAGCTGACATTGAGAAGCAAAAAAAGCTTTGAACCCCTCAGATACAAAGCTGGTGAAAACCCTTTGGTGAGAAAACGTGTCTCTTTGTGTATATTTACACTGACAAAATGTTCTTTAGTAAATCCAGCTGAAGATGCACAATTTATTTTATTAGCTGTTGGTATCAAGCCTGCACCATTGTCTACCCTGTCTTTGTTCTCTTTTTCAGATGCAACATTGTTCCTATCCATCGATGATCACCATTGCATTGTGACTTATCGTCCTCCACTTAAGTTTCCTTCAGATGGTTTCAAAGACTTTCAATATCTAAATCAAAACTAGAACTATTTCCTTTATACCAGGGCAGCCTTCAGAATGGGTTATATGACAGTAAAGTCTCTATGTACTTTAGTTAAAAAGACCATTAGAGTTTACTTAATGACAACTGAATAAACATCACTGCCTTACGCTGATGAGTAGAACAAGGTGATGAGTCATTACCAAAATGTACATTCCATGTTATTTAATTTTTATTTGTTTGGAGTGAACTCGAATGATTTTCTTCAAATTTAATAAACCTCATTCATCTGTTTGAGAGCTGTACACAAGTTGATGTACTTAAGGAAATATTTCCAGCTCAAAATATCATGATTAATTTAGCTAAAATTAGTTTTTGAATCTTAACAGCTGTGGAAAACATACATTTATTATATAAAAATTTACATTACAAAAAATGCCACATTTTTTCATTTCATTTTTTTCAAAAGCAGTAACTTCATTTTCATGTAGACTAAAGTGATTATCTTTCCTCAACACTATGAACTTCCAAAAGTTGTGAGCAATTTGCTTCTATCAACATGAACAAAACAACTAGGCATAATTTAAAACTTGTAAAGAAATGTTTGAACACTGGATTCAAATGTAAATATCTGCACATATTTTTGACATATTTTTAGCAAAAAATTCACAAAAAGGAAAAAAAATTTAAAGGATTCAGATTAGGATGAACTTGAACCTCTGCAGTTAAGACTGGAACTGCATGCAAAGACAGTCAATGTTTATCAAGTCAACAGGTTCATACAGCCCACTGCCTCAAAGGCTTGACTAGAATGTCACTGAAGTTTGATACAACTCTATATCAAATAAAGTAGGAGAATCTGAATATCAAAAAAAGAAAAATAAACTTAACACACAAGTGTATTTCCAGCATAAATCATGTAGAGTGCTTGAGTTTCTTCTTTTTTGGCTTGACGATCTGTGGCAGTTGGATTTTAAAAGCAGTCCTAAAAACAAAGGATTTTAAATCAGAATTCTGACAAAGTAAGAACAAAATCATATTCATACTTTCAGATTTACACCAATTATGTTTGAGAGGATATAGATTTTATATTTCAGATATCTGCATCAAGATACTGAAATGAAAAATAAAAAAACTTACTCGCAAGTTGTACAGATGGGGCTGAAGTTGCAGAATACTTAAAGAGAGAACAAGACAAAGTGTCACCACAAAAACAAAAGATAACTGCAACTTTTGACAGAATTATGAATATTGTTTACATTCATTTAATTTCTTTGAAATGGGATTAAACTTACTTGACAGACAAACTGAGCACACATAACCAATCTCAATGAGGTTACGGTGGCAGAAACATGCAGCTCTGTAGTCTACATGTGCAGGTGGTGGCAACACCAGCTGTGATCGTTGCTCAGAGTCAGGCAGGAACACCCACTGTTGACAAAACACCATAATCACCACAATGCAGTCTTTTTTTTTAAATAAAAATGAGATCAATGAGACTCACAAATGTGGAATGTTTGCTTCACTCTCACCAAAAGATACTGTGCCAATGCAAGCTTCTGGGGTATCTTGAGGTACAGTCCTCCAGTGATATCACAAGCCTAAAAAACAAACATCTGAAGTTTCAAAAATATGGGTATACATGCATCAGGACAGCATAATACAGTCAAAGTATTATAACACCATACCCCTAGTAAACCTTATGCTGCTGGTATTAATATAGGTTAAAATATCAACACTATTTTATGGGTAAAACAAAATGGTGGGAGAACAACTTGCAATGACTGTCTACCTTATTTACTGTCACAGCATAAGCATTTTAGCATTCTAAGGTTCAGCTATTTCAAGTGCCATTATGATACATGTTGTAGACTGTCAACTGTCAATATCCTTACAAAGATGGAAAAATGTACCTGCTGAAGGAGACCTGATTCCGAGTCCAACACACAGGCGTCTATCAGGATGTTCTGTATAAAAAACATTTTTTAAAATTAAAAATAACTTACAAGATTTAAACAAGACAGTAAGAATACAAGAAATTATTTTTACCTGCTTCTGGGCAGCAAAAATGACATTCATGAAGTTCATGTATTGGAGGGCACAGTCCTCAGCTGCTTTTATTACCTGTTGAGTAAAATACAGTGGCTGTGGTCAATGTTAGGGAAAATAAAAAGCATGAAAAAAGCATTAAACAATTTAGGGCTTACCAATATTCTTGATTTTATCTCCTGTCCAACTAAAAAAGAAAAGGCAAAGTAATTAAGCACCGAAAGATGCATAGAACCAATTGGGAAGCATTTTGAGTATAATAATAAAAACATAAATACCCTCCAGCTCTTTTGAGACCCTGTGAATATCTGATTATTAAAAGATTAAAGAAAACAGCTTGTCCAAGTCTAAAAGTTTTCTTGTCTTTACATGTCAGTGTCTCTTATACAAACAGAGGAAAACAAGATACTTTCACTGCATACATTCTAGGTTAACTGTTTAACCTGATTAACATTAAAAAAAGATTTGTGAAGCCTCTTGAGGCAAATTTGTGATATTGGGCTATACAAATAAAATGTACATTACTTAAAACATAGATATACATTTTAAGCAGAAAACACCTCTTAACTACTACAAAGTATACATTTCATCACAAAGAATAACTCATAAAAGGAAAAAAACAAAAACAAAAATGAATGCTTCTTTAATCAAATTATTTGAATAATTATAAGTACGCAACTACCCTAGCAGAAACATTAATTCTGCCCTGTCATGTAGTTACAGACAAAAGTTCCTTGCCCAAACACCCTATACATTACAGACTATGGATAAAAATAAAGGTGAGTAATTTGAAACTAAAGATTAGCTCATGCACTATACCAAATAAAGCTTGTTCATGCATCTCTTTTATCTCTTTAATGCAGTCATTCAATAATGTTAATTTATTGGTATATACGTTGCTTTACTTTTTAAACTGTTTGTAACAAGAGAAAAAAACCCATTTCATTAAAAAAAATAAAACTGTAGACAGTCTTTTATTAAAAGGATACAGCAGAGAGCTTTTGCAAGGGATCCAGCCAACAATGTATCAGTTGAATTTCCCCTCACTTCAGCTGCAATTACATGTGACACATTGTAATTTTATGAGTCATCACCACTAAAGAGTCATTAAACACACTAAAAAATGTTGTACACACATATACAGTAACCAACTATTTTGTTATCAGTGTGTCAAGGAAACAGAACCATTAATTCTGTTGTATGTTAATTTGGCCGACTCAAAAACAGACTTTAACTTACTATTTGACATAACATTCCTGATCTCTTCAGCAATGAGATTATTGGCGACTGACAGGAGTTCATATTTTCCATCCCCACTTGAGGATGCATCCTCTCCACCACTGTCCCCGCCTTTCCAGCTCTTACTGGGATACAGGAAATGACTAAAATAAAGAAAACAGGAGAGATGAGCATCCTCAAGTACAAACATAAATACAACAATGTAAAAATACTTAATTACAAGTAAAAGTCATGCACTTATACCTGTTCTCAAGAGAAAAGTATATAAATACATGAATAAAATGTACATTGCATTGTAGTGTTGTAGCTGTTTTAAGGAATAAATTGTTTAAATTCTATTCTTCATCGTCCTGATCTGCTTTTAATTTAACTTATGTATTATATTTGTTAATTTTTATGTTTGTTTTTAAATTATAAGCACCCTAGGTACTGCACTTCAGTAAATGTACTTATATTTCTTATCACTGATAATTGTTTTGCAAGTTACCTGTCTTGGCAATGGCTAGCGACAACAGCCAGCTTGTTTGTCCGAGTCATTGCCATGTGGGAGTTCCCCAACACCATGACTGCATCCAGACACTTCGACAGGGTAAACTGGACGGATAAAGGAAGACAGCAGTTGTTGTTATGTCTCAGCCACATTTAAAAATACGGAATAAAAAAACCACTGATGAGTCTGAATAGCATCCGACTGAACAGCCTTACCTCCGGCTCACGCTGAGCTTGCTGTCCCCACCATATGGGGTTTACATCCACAACGACGACCAGAAGATTGATTTCATCCTCTAAAAAATATAAGGAAACAATTTAACGTTAATAGTCTGCCCGGTGAATAAGTTAGCCAGCACCATATGTTGTCGGTGTACAACATATGACAGGCAAAGAATACAGACCTGATGCCATCACGGCAGGATATTTGTTTGAAACGGAGACACCAGAAAGTGATAACTGATGTCCTGGAGCTTTATCGTCTGTTAGCTTCCATCTTTGACCTGAAACTTTACAAATTTAGAGAGGTTTTGAATCTAAAAGTTCTGACGTTTTATAAAAAAGAGAAACTGTAAAATTCATGAAAATACAGCCAATTTTTATTTCTAGTTACCCACCACATCAACTGTTCTGAAGTCTTTTTACGTCATCACGCTGCGACCTGCTATGTTTGTTCGTTTCTTCTATTTTTAACCGCACTCTTATACACACGGAGCACTGCTGCCACCTAACGTTTACTATGCTGCAGCGTAACTACAAGTGGTCCTGTGATAAAAAGAAGAAGAAACGCAGCACCTACCGTAACTATTGTCATTCCTGAATAATATACGTCATTTTATCTGATTATTGATAACGGTTTGGTCTAGTGAATGATAGAAATATAAAAAAATGTATTCTAATCTCACACTGTCAAAAGTAACATTAATTGCCTGATCAGCAGCCCCAAACTAAAAAATCATGATTTACAGTGATATAAAACAAAAGCAAACAGCATATACTCCCATTTCAGAAGAAAGAACCTGTAAATTTTTGGCATGTTTGCTGAATAAATGGCTGACATGATTAATTGATTATGAAAACAATTGATAAATTAATTGAGCAATTATACGAGCAATTATATTAGCGACATACTTTAAATGTTGTTAATTAAGCAGTTATTGTTTAGGTCATTGATTGTGTCATGTCACTACACAACACATAAGCTAGGCATTTAAGCTACAGTTGAAATATTAACAATTCTCTCTAATATTCAAACTGCAGATAGTAGCAACAAATTCTGATCAGATCAGTTGCTGCATAGGAGAATCAGGTACGGTTTTGATGTCTTTAATTTTTATCATATTTGACTTGTTTAAAATTGTGTTCAAAATAGTTATGTGTGTAGGGAGGACAGAAGAAAGAAAATATGACACAAAGGAGTCATAACAATATTGTTCTTACCATGACAACGAATACAAAAACAATCAATTATCATTTCAACCAAAAAGTAATTGTATCAAAACACAATTTAATAATTATAAACCACAATATTCTGGATGAAAAGTTGATGTAAACAGAATAGCACTCAAAATTTCTCAAGATGTACAACTGAGACAGAAAAACAAACACACTAAAAAGACACACATCTTGAAACTAATATTTCAGTGTCCATACATTCATTCTATATCATATCATTCATGCATTTTCAGGCTTATGAACTCACACACTTATTTAACAGTTTTTCTGTATTAAAATTAGAATTGAGACGAACAAACTTAAGAGTTTTGAGTTGCTTCCAAGTGAAAGACAACAAAACATCCCACACTACCCTTTTGAATATTTTTGGTTAAATGATCAAACCACTCTTAGAAATCCTTGAGGGTCTTGCTATTTCTTGAGCTTGGTTTTTGGCTGGGCCTTCAGTAAGCCAGTCCGATATCTCTCAGTCTGGTAGACATCTGAGTCAACGGCCTCACTGGAGTCGTTCAGTGTTACATAGACATCCCCATTGACTTCTGTGACCTTGTGAATCCTCTGTTTGACACCCTTGGAGCGCCAGTATGTTCTCAGGGGTTTGGCCATAGGATCGTCAACAGCTTGGTAAAGCCCTTCCCCCTTTTCTAGTGTAATCTTGTACTTGTGCCATGGACACACGATACACAGCAGTCCGTTAAACTCCTGATGACAACAATGCATCAAGGTGATTAGGTAATTGTATTAAAGTAGTGTTGATACATGAAATCTTTAGACCTATCAGCTATTGTGTCAGAAAAGCTTGAGTGAGAGCTTTATAACAAGCAGCAATAGCAAGAGAAAATGGTTCACAACATACCTCAATGTCTCCATACTGTAATGCACCACCTGAGTCTGTTGGTGGAAAAAATGAGTGTCATTACAAACAGTGTTTCAAACATGATAAGTCACAACATAAAGTGAAATCCAAAATTCAGAATATAAAAGGATGATGAATGTAAAAATGATTTTAAACATTTTACAAAATAGAAAAAACTATAGGTTAACTAAAGGGCAGGCTTTACTGTGGAAGCTTTATGCATTATGTCAACACAAACAACACCCACACATTAAGGGCTTACGGTAGCAGTGCATGTCCATTGCATGAAACCTCCCCTGGTGGTACAGGATCAGTACATCTCTGCATCCATTTACCAGCTTGGTCACACGCCCGGCCTTCACAATGTCGTCCTTCTTTCCAATGAAGTGGGAGGCAGGGGGAGGTGAAGAGGATGAGGAGGGAGGGGGAGATGAAGATGAAGAGGAAGTATGTGAAGTGTCCTCTTCAGAAGACATGTTGATCACTATGTGCAGCAGATTCCTGGTCTGGATGAGAATATGATTTTAAAAGTGATTTTAGCTTCGAGGACATGAGAATATGATTAATGACAAAATAATAACAAGTAATAATAACTAATGTTGTTTTTATGCAGACCAATTACTTGATTTGTGATTTTCCAAATGAGTCCTATGTACTCTCCATTTCCCCACCCTCTTCAGAACTACTTAACTTTCTTTCCCGTATTAAGAAGTGAATTAATATAAGAAGCTTTTTTTTATAGGTTTAAAGTTTTCATCATGCAGTACTTACAATTTTCACCTTGACTTGTTCTTTTTACATTTGACAATGAACAAGACTGAACTGAATCTCAAGGTTATACAGCGATTAATTGAATATGCTTGTTATTGAAAGGTGTTGCAGATGTTTTAAACATCGGTATCTTTCATTTCCTCATCTTAAATAGGGAGGAATGAGGGCATGTTTCATGAATATATTTTTAAAAAGCCTTGGTGATGAGCGATAGTTCCTCTTTATTTCATCTCTCATAAGTTTATAATTAAGCCCGTTCAAGATATTTAATTAAACTTACCTTTAGTGTCACCAATTCACATCTCTGACACTGGATGTGAGCTCTTTGAGTCCTGGAGCTTGTTATCAGGGCAGTTTCACTCTCACTCTCACGGATCTGGTAGTCTCGCAACTGTTTACTGATGATGCTAATTTGGCCTCATATCTCGGCGAAACATGAGATTTTATCCAGCTAAAATTACACACTCGAATGTTCCAGTGCTTTATCTGTATAAAACACCCCAGCCGCTAAATTTATTTGGAAACGTATCAAATAATGAAACACAAACCAAGTTCAGCGTTTGAATTAACTAGTAGGTTTGAGGAAGAGCCAATGTTGTGTGTTACGCCGAATGATGTCCCCAATGAAACACGGTCACATGAATGAGATCCAGCAGTCTTTTTTCCTATTTAAATTTTTGCCATTGTGCAAACGGAGAGTGTGCCGAGTATACCAAAAACATGCAAAGATGTCTTAGCTTTAAGGTTTATACTGTACAATATACAAAAGAAAGGATTATGAGAGACTCAGGACTTGTGATGATAAATAAATGAAATATCATAAGTGTAATTGAGAAAATAATTGAAAAACCATGAACCTAGAATAAAAAAAATATTAGTGTAGAATATCGTTATTTTATTGATGACAAATATTTGTCATTAGATTATGTTTAAAAGTGTGTACATGTATTAGAATAATTTATTTAATATTTTTTGCCAATTCTTATTTTTTCCATGGCAAGGATCCTTTTTAAAGGTATGTTACTTTTACCATTTACAAACTTAAAAATTATAGCCTCCATCTCCATCAATCCTCCCTTTCTCAGCGTTCAGTACATTACATCGCATTATATCATGGGGCAAATGTCTCAATGGTTTAGTGTGAGGAGGCTTTTGTCTTAGCAGGTTTGTTGGGAGGCATTAAGCCCTCTAAGGGATTATCTCTCTTTCATGCTGAACTGAGCGTATTTTGACCGGCTGCATCTCTGCATGTAGATTTGATAAAATTGCTTGTAGTTTCTGCTACCTGTGAATGTGCTGATCAAAGTCTGTCTGAGCGGGTGTTGAGCACACCCACAGCGGGAAAACAAAGCGCCTCCCCAAACCGTTTCTGTCGTTATGGAGACCTACTGTGTACGGAAATAGTGATACTACTCTAGCTAGCAACTTTGTGAAAAATTGATGCATTTTGTCAGTTAAGTTTTCAAGTAAACGTGGGTATTCGATCACTTGGGTTTTTTTTTGTTTTGTTTTGTTTTGTTTTTTTTGTTAAAAGGTTTGGGGTGAATCAGGTAAGTTTTCTAATTATTTTTGTCATTTGTAGAAACTAAATGTAAACTACAGATTAGATTTTGTCATTTTTATACCACCATTTGCTAAGAGCAGGCACCAGTTGATTTAAGATTGTGTATGATGTTTTATTAATTTAAGCAATAATTTTTACAAATTTCACTTTGTTTTTAAATGTGAGTTTGTTTTAACAACACACTGTGTCTGCAATGGACAGGTGTCACCAACCTACTCTGCCCTTCTGCTCTGCAGTTAGGTTTACTATAGATAATGAATTTAATTGTACTGTAAGTTGTCCACCAACACTTGAATTTCAACATGTGTTTACTGAAGGGACCATAGCCTAAAGGAAATACTGACCTCTAGTAGTGGGATGATTTGAAGCAGTTTCAGTTTCATGAACACAGTAATAAACAGCCTCACCTTATGCATGCTTATGGGGAGGATCTCATTCAAGTGCCATATGGCAGGACTATTGCAGCTGTCAGCCAGTCTACAGTAGAAATCAAAGAAGCAACAGTTGCATACTTGTGTCTGCTATATTTATCATATTTGCTACGTTACAGAAATGTGTGACATGGCTACATCGTCCTGCCCTGGCTCCTTTCTGACCAAGTGTCAAATTTCAGTGTCATACCAGTGTCCTGCGCTATGCTTGCTACTACAACAGTGCCGTGTGCTAGTAATGACACAGTAACCGACCAGTCCGTTGGCTATCAGTCACTGGCAGAAATTATTGAGGAAGGGAAAACAGCAAATACAAACTGTCTTGGAAAAAGCAGTGTGGCTGCAGTAAGATTAAGTTTTTAGTTGTTTCTAGATATCTATAAGTCTAGCCTGTTATCAGTACAGTATTTCTTGCACGCCTTTACTTTTAATAGTAACTGATGGAGAGATTAACACGACATGTCTACCACTCCCAGGGTAGCTTGAGAAAAGTAAAAGAAAAAGAGAAAGAAAAGGAAAGGAGGGAAATGACACTTTGCCTCTATGAGTGTCTGAAAGCGGTTGGGCTGCAGAGTCACTATGCCAGGTAAGCTTACTTACTGACAGTACATCCAAACCCAAACTTACTGCATCCCCTCCCCTTCTGATCATCTGTCTCCTTCTGTCTCCTGTCCTTCAGGTTTACCTCAGTGGGTGTCCATCGTGCAGCTCACCTGTCAAGGCTGACTATGGAGGACTATCCCATCCTTGGAATTCGCTCTATGGAGGACAGGACTCGACTCTTCCATCTTGTCCAGATGATCAAAACCCTTGACCTGGAGGACCTTGAATATGAGGATTGTGTTGATGAAGATTACAATACTGATGGTGATAATGGAAGCTTTGCTTCAGCGGACATTAGCATTACTTTTGATGGCTGTGGAGATCCTGATAGAGATGTATATGTTCACAGGGATGACAAGGATGCTGTCAGTACGCTGAATACAGCCAGTTTTTTCAAACCATCAAGTGTTTGCAGACAGCTTGATTTCAGTTTTGAAACCACTGATCATCATCAGAGGCTATTTTCTTGTCCAGTAGGCACTGCTTATGTTTACACAAGTCGTAATAAAAATACGGTGCTTGGCCAGGGCAAAGGATCAGCCATGCCTGTGCAGTTTAAGTCTGAGACTGGAAGTACTGTGGTATGCAGCTGCAAAGAGAGCAGCAACCATCGGCTGGATGTCCATAGTCATAAATCTTATCATCACACAGGAGCAAACACAAAGCAAGACATCATGAAGAGAGTTATCAAAAAAAGATCTTACACCAGGTCATCTCCAAAGTGTGTCTCACCTCTTAAACCAAAACCTGTGGCGTCAAAGAGGTTAAGTAGCAAACCAGCTGGGCACGAAGATAGAAAAGGAAACTCTTGGAAGGAAAAACTCTGTACAGAAGAAAGCGGGAACACAGCTTCTGAAGAAATGACTAAGTCAACACCTGTTTATGAATCAAAGAGAATAAATGGCTACAACTATGGCCTACCACTAAGTTCCCCTCCCACTCCAAACAAAAAGTGAGTGCATGTGGTTTGTAATGTACCTACTATTAACTCCCATCTTGCAAGTGATTATCTGATTGAATACAACAGTATGTTAAATACATTTATGAATGTAAAATACACTCAGGAAGCAATATATTGTACCCAAGTAGCTACAAGGCTTGCACTGTGATAAGTTCTCCAGTGCATGCTCAACCTTTAAGTAATGTAATTTCTCTTTTTAACTGTTTCTCCATAAATCATGAAGTTTGCATACAAGCATTGTTTCCTCCAGATGTAATCATGCTGATTTTGATTGTCTGTTATTTTTTGTGTGTGTTGTGTGTTTTGCAGGCATCTAGGGGGACAGCGTATCTGTGTGTGTGTGAGGAAAAGACCTCTGACACACAGAGAGTGCAAGAGAGGAGAATCAGATGTTGTGTCAACTTCGAATGGCGAGTGTGTGATTGTCAGTGAGAGCAAAGAGACTGTGAATCTCACAGAGTACATTCTACAGGTACATAAAATGTCCAGAGAGGAGACTCTGACAAATCAGTGTTTTGACATGTATCTCCACTGTAGGTATAACTAAAGATACAAATAGGAATATACTGTTGTCCTGTTTATTTGTTAATTTCACACCTTGCCACTTTCCCTTTTGTCACTCCAGCACAAGTTCTACTTTGACCAGGTCTTTGGGGAGGAGAGCTCTAACGAGGAAGTCTATGGAAGAACAGCCTATCCACTGGTGCAGCACATGCTCAATGGGTAGGGTAGCTTTTATGTAAAGGTATTTGTGGAGATGTGTATGTCCCTCTACCACCTTTTCTATCAGAGTCAAAATAAACCAGTTCTTGGGCTTAAATGTCATGCTTAATGAGCCTTATGCTTTGTGTTTCTCTGAATCTATCTCCCCCTAACTATCTACATTTATGTTGTGTGTGTCCACAGAGGCAAGGCTACTTGCTTTGCATATGGCCAGACAGGTGCAGGGAAGACTTACACTATGCTGGGTTCATGTACTGGGAGACCAGGGCTGTATGCATTAGCAGCTCAGGACATTTTTACTCATCTCTCCACCACACACACACATTCAGCACTGCTGGTGTATGTCAGTTTTTTTGAAATCTACTGTGGTCAGCTGTATGACCTGTTGGACCATAGGAAAAGGTATGTGTTTGCATCAGTGTGTGTGTTCATTAGTGTGAACTTGTTTTATTGTGTTAAAAAATATTTGTCAAGATCAGGAGGATATTTGTGTTATTAGGCCATCGTACTAACACATATTTTATTCTATAAAATATATGATTTTTCAAGTTAAAACGTATGTCCTTAAAGTTCTAGTTTTACCCAAAAGATTTATTTATTATTTATTTTTTGTATCACAATTGTTAAAGTAAAGTGGGACACTAGAATTTATGATATATCATGACTCCTTTTTCCTGGATTTCCTCTTCCTCTCACTTGCTGTATTTTTTCTTTTCCTTTATAAGATTATTTGCCAGGGAGGATGGACAGAAGGTGGTTCACATTGCTGGGCTGCGCAATGTCAAAGTGGACTCAGAACACTCACTGCTGGAGGTTTGCTATTTCTCTAAAAATTGCATCACGTTTGTCAGAATCAGTGCATAAATATAGAGAAATAGAACATTACAGTTGACTGTTAAAATTGTGAGGTACTAGGGTCTTAGCAAATTTCAAGGCAGAGGACAGAAAAATCTTCTCATTGTAGAGATTGTTCTCATTGTATTTCAACTGATTTTTGTTCCCAAATGACTTGTATTATTAAAGTGTTATGTATCTAAATTTGTCTTTAGTCTTTTTTGTTGTCATAGGAAAAAATCGATACCAATTTCAAAAATCAAGTATTCAGAGAATGCACAGTAAATATACATTCTTTCAAGACACATATAAATTCTATCTAGCATTTCGTTCAGCTTATTTTGTGCTCATGACATCACAGAATTTAAACACAGGCATACAAAGGAAAATGTATAGTTTTGTAAATGTGATGTAGTGGTGACAGCAATCTTTGCACATCTTTTGAACCGTAATCTCTGTAATACTTTTTACCTTCTCCCACATTCTTTGTTGCACCTACAAAGGTGATTTCACAGGGAACAGAGGAGCGCACACAGGGGGTGAGTGGAGTGAATCCGCTCTCCTCTCGTTCCCATGCCTTGCTTCAGATCCAGCTGAGAGGTCAAAACCAACAGATAGCTGGGAGGTGAGTAACAACATGTGTTTTTATGATACTATGGGCTTGTTATGGTACACACAATATCTGAAAGTTTTGTCTTTTCATCTTAAAGCATTTCTAGGGTTTTTGTGTGGCTGATCAGATAAGTCAATTTGTGTTGGCTTAAAGTTACTAAATTTAAAAATGCCTGTGTGTGTGCGGTATTGTAGAATGTGGTTTGTTGACCTGGCAGGAAGTGAGAGGGCATCAGATACCAAAGAACCAGATAGGCAGAGTCGTATGGAGGGTGCAGAGATCAACCAAAGTCTGTTGGCTGTAAGCCACACACAAACACACATCACATATTCAAAGACTGTAATCAGTGGCATTTGTAAAGCTATGGTGAGATTTCACATAATTTCTCATTCAAATGTGTGGGGTTTTCCTCAGCTGAAAGAATGTATCCGGTCCCTTGATCAGGAGCAGTCGCACACACCGTTCAGACAAAGCAAACTAACTCAGGTACTAAGATGTCTGTAGCTGACATTCAGTGGTTCTGCTGTGTGTGTGTTCATGATAAAAGTGTATATTAATATTATGTCTTTATTTTGGTCATTTTTTTTTCATAAATTCTCTTGTGTTATAAACTACTTTGTTCTTATTCTAGGTTTTGAAAGACTCATTTGTTGGGGACTCAATGACGTGCATGATAGCCAATATTTCACCAGGTCACTTGGCAACTGAGCACACACTTAATACACTAAGATACGCAGATCGGTAAGTCTATGTGTGGCAATATGTGTCTGAGGCAATAATCAGTTGCTGCTATTGTCAATGTTACATCTCCTTGACTTTTTGTAGGGTAAAGGAATTGAGGAGACAGGGAGGACTAAAAGAAGGAGGAAAGGGCAACACTATGCTCTCCCCAAAACATAATCTGCCCAAGACCAACAGCAGCAGTGGAATCATTAGTGGCGGCACCCGAGGAAAAAGTCCCCCTAAAAAGCCAAAGTTAGGAAGACAAAGAAAGGCTTCTGGAACCAACACACCAACTTTGAGTTTGGCCACAGTGGGTGCAGTTCTTTGCTCCACACCTAAAACCAGCAGATGGGAAGAGGGAACAAATGCAAGGGCAAGAAGGGGGCTTGGACTTGAACAAATTTCACCAATCAGAGGTTTGCAAGGAATAGTTATTGAGAGAGAGAGAGGGGAGAAAGCAGGTGGGAGGGATGGTAAAAGAAGAGAGAGTAATGGAGGAACTGGCAGTACAGGTTACTCAACTGATGACAAAAACACTGAGGCGGGGCTGATTTTGGGACAGGAAGCAGGAAAGGAGCCTCACGTGTTGGAGGTAAAGGTATCTGGATTCTGCCACAAAGAAAAAGAAAAACACCAAAGCACTTGGACAGGAGTAAGAGATGGGGAAAGAAGGTGGATAGAACCCAGAAAACAAGTGGAAAGCAACAGAGACACATGCAGTGAAGTAGAAAGGCTAAGGGAAGGAGATTTACAAAAGGTTGGTAAAAAGGAGGAGAGAGAAAGGCATCTTAGGTGGTATCACCATCAGCTGCAGCAATACATGCCCTCATCTTCTTCTTCGTCTTACCGTCTCCTCTCACCCTCTACATGTTCATCTTTCTCTCTCTCTAATCAGGCCTCTCTCACTTCCTCTATCTCCCCATCTTCCTGTCCTTCCCTACATCAGCCTCATAGCATCTCAGCTTCTGCTCCTATGTGTCATGGTTTGGAAAAGATTTTAGATGCTGACAGAGGCAGGGTTAAGGTTAGAACTAATGGTAACAGAGAACAGTTATCTTTCTTCCCCACTCGTGATATTTACTTGCACAGTGAAACCTCTCCAAACTACAATAGAAATAAGGATGATGTTGGTTATGTTGATTCAGGTGGTGGTTATGATTGGAGGGTGTTTGAGGAAGGAACAGAGACAAAATTTGGACAAGACAAAGGCAAAAGTGAAATAAGAAGGTCACTAAAGGCAACAGGTGAAGTAGAGCCAAGAGCAGGGAGGGAAGACTGGAGGCTTGTTGGGATGAAAGGAGGAACAGAGGGGAGGTTGGCTTGGGTGGCAACAACAGAGACAGAAAAGGCAGACAGGATGGCAAGTGCAAGGCCAGCTGAAGAAACACTTGTGTCTTACAGCTGTGATTCAGAAGTGGGTGGGGAAGAACTGGATTTGTCAGATATCCAAGCTGATAGAATGTGGAACACTGAGGACCAAGAAGGAGCTGATGGCTACAGCAACAATGACTGCTCTCCTGTTGAGTCACTCCATCAACGAGCTCAAGCAGAAAGACCCCTCTCCCCAGCCAGTGACCATACCAACACACAACTGACCTATAATAAACTAAGTGATCGCTCCCTTGGATTTGAACATATGAGAAGCATCTCAAAAATCCTGCCCTTACCGCCACAAAATGCCCAACAGGCAATTCCAACTAGCCAAGAGAAGGAACCATCATTTGCTGCTATGTCCAAGAGAAGAGAATTTCAAAATGCTCAATCTGCCACACTACCTCTCACAATTCCTATTACACCAAATGTGTGCAAAATACCTGCTGAACCTCTTAACATATTATCTAAAAATACAGGTCATCCACAGGTGCACAACCACTTCAAGGTCAAAGACAACATGTCTGTTATACCCCAGGAAGAGACATCAATAGATTCTTGCAGCAACATCATGGACCCCCTAAGCATCTCCCTGCTCCAAGTGGACCAACAGGTTGCCACAGCCTCATTCCTCCAAGGGGAACAGAACAACACCTCACTCTTTTTACCTGAAAATCAAAGGAGAGAGGATAAGAAACAGGAAGTGGGAAAAGAGGCCATGACATGCATGGGGATGGCAGGGAAAGTTGTAGAGGATGATGATGTAGGAGTTCAGCTGTCACTTTTCGAGCTGCCACAGGCAAAGACCGACTGTTTCACCTCTGTGTGTTTTGCCACACATGAACACTGTGGAATAGGTAAGTGTAATTTCTCTCTGTGTTAACTAGGTTTTAAAAATGGATATGTAAAAATTGTTTTTCTTGTCTAGGTACGTTAAAGCCCAACATTCCTGAGGTTATGCCAGTTTCGATCCAAGACCAAGAGAACAATCAGAAACATCAAACCACATCAGCTATTAAAGTCCTGGACAACAAAGCCAATGCACCCCAACTTAAACCCTCTGCTTCTACAGAAACTTTCATGCAGTCCAACTTGGACTTCATCCAGCACACTGAAAACAATGACTCAGCCAGCTCACACGATCTGTTGACTAATGGCACTTCAAAACTGCCGACAATACATGCACCTGATATTCAGAAGGAACTTGATTTTTCCATTTCAACACAACAGTCAGGAAGTGTCCTTGGCCATTTGGACACATTTCTAAAGCAGTGTCACATAGTAAATTCAAACCACACCAGTAACTCAAGCATTGCACTTCAGTCAAAAAGTTCCACTCAATCAAATAGTGAAGAGAGCACCAGTTTTCCACAAATTAGACCCATAGTCCACCTGTCTACGCTGGAAAACTTGTATCACAGCCAGTAAGTAGTACCAGATATCTCACAATGTTTCCTATACAATCACCATGAATGAGTAAGACATTCCATATTTGTTTGAGAGTCCTCTAGACATTATAGCAGCTAAACAACTAGTGTTACTAAAACATTAAATAATGATAATACCCAACTAATTAGTTGCTCTGGCTCAGTGTTAATACTTCAGAAATTACACAAAAATCATGCAGACCTCTTTGTTGTATTTAGATTTAGAGATGGACTGTTTGCAACTCTGTTGGTTATTAGTTTAAAGTATTTCTGTCTTTTTCTTATCCAACATCAGGTGGCGTGTTGTGCAAGCTCATTTGGAGCAGCTAGAGGAGATGGAAACTTTATGTCGCAAAGAGGGGATGCTTCTGTGCAAGCAACCTGATATGGTCAGAATAACACAAACCCATCTTTGTTAGCACCTTTCTTTTTGGATTGATTACTGTTGTCTATCCTCACTCTCTGTCTCCACCTCAACAGGCATTTGGGGAGTATGTCCACAAGCTGGGGGAGATCATGGGGAGAAAGGCTAAGTGTGTCAACAGCATGATAGCTCAGCTACAGCCATATCTGAAGACCAGTCATTGTAACCAACAACACAACCAAGGAGAGGATAATCATGATCAAGTTGTCTAAATAAACT
The DNA here is from genome assembly GCA_029783645.1 of Ctenochaetus hawaiiensis. Classification (NCBI taxonomy): domain Eukaryota; kingdom Metazoa; phylum Chordata; class Actinopteri; order Acanthuriformes; family Acanthuridae; genus Ctenochaetus; species Ctenochaetus hawaiiensis. The sequence continues at coordinate 18,444,097 of JAPZDY010000022.1, read as the reverse complement.
AAGTTATCTAGCACTTTTTCTCATTTTAAAAGTGCAGTCTATACACCCAACAATCCCAGTTATGCAAGACCGTGCTGTTTATGAATGTATCTAAAGTGCACTAATGTGTCAGTGTCACTCTTAAACAGCTAAGAGTCAAATGGATATTAGATTCAAGATGTTTGACATATTTTCATACTGTTTACAAACAATACAACGTCCACTTATTTTATTAAACATTCTGTAGATACCATTATGTTTTTATGTATGTATGTGCATGTATTTCTTCTTTGCATGCAGGTGTGTTTTTTTCCCCTGTTAGTTATAAATATATGCTACATCAGATGCATTTATATTGAAGTCCATGCAAACACTTTGATTCAGGTTATCTACTGAGCTGTTTACTTGGCAGGTGGCAAACTCCATTTTAAAGCAAGAATTTTTTAGGTTCCTAATAAAAGATTGTGATACTTGTATAGCAATAAGACTACTGAGTTAATTTTTGATTTTAGGTCATTGTGGCTACGTGGTGTTTGAAGAGTTATGGTTCTGAAAGTTTAAGATAGAATTAAATGTGCTTCATTATCAGATTTTTGTGCTTTGCATTGTGTTTTTTATTTTAGACAGTAGACATGGTGATTTGATGGCTATTTTGCATGCTGTACAGAGCACAGATCTAGACTATATGGTTTTGCCAGTGAATATTACAATAGCGTTATTTTGTATAGCCTTTATTTCACAAAGAGCTAAGGTGAATAATATCAGAAGACCAAGCAAGCACAAACTCTGCTTATTTTTCAGGCCTCTTCCGCTACTAAAAAAATACTCTACACATTACGTAAAAAAGACACAGCCTGTATTGCCTCGTAAAAACACAGATTTTCTTTACTTTACCCTTTCATAGAAAAAAACAAAGACATATTAAATTACATCTGATCTCGTTTCGAAGTGTATTAGTGCTGACTTATGCCAACTTAGGAAAAAACATAAACTCTGCGCACGAGGTTTTCGCACGTTTTCAGAGTAGAAACATAGCCTATCACCGTGAAGCGCTCTTCCAGACAGGAACGCGCACGTCACTGTACAGTGTTGAACCACCTGACCAGCTTAACGGGTTTTGGTTGGCAGGTTCGACGTCACAACGTTCAACAACGGCGCGGTGGGTCACGTGACAGCATCTGCTGCTGCTGGCTGAGCGAAGCGTGTTAGCAGGTAAGAGAAGAAATAAAGACTTTCTGTGTTGATTTTATTTATTTTAAAACCAGTTGGACATCCCAAGCGGATTAATGTAAATCCTCTTGCACTAGTTTTAGGAAAACCAATCGGCCAACCACGCGAAATGTCCGTCATATATGGGGGTTAGCTAACCAAGTAACTAGCAAGTTAGCCAACGTTGTAGCCGCACCGTAGTACTGCATTGTATGCAGACGGGCCGTGTTCACATGCCGGGGCAGTTAGCCTGTCGCTGCTATCTGTTTTAGCTCAACATTAACGAGCCACGCGTTTTTGACAACTTTCTTCCCTTACACTCCTAGTACTTAACTCGTACCATACCGGGAAGCGACCGAGGAATTACTAGGTGACATGCTTTTCGTTTTGTTTCAGTTATGTTGTCCTGCTACTGACTGTAGCGAATTCTGCCACTAATGTAGCGCAATACGACTAACGTTAGCTTTTCTTGCGGATTACACAAAAGGGTACACCTTCACTTTCGTCACATTTGTTTATTTTTATTTTGAACTCCCTAATTGTTCGGGCCATACGAACAGCAATCATTCACGAACAGGCTGACAAATTGTGTGATTACTTCGTTAATATTGTCCAAGCGAAATATAGCATTTTAAAAGTGGAAATCGAATTTGTGTCGCACACGGAACAAAGACGAGTGGTTAGCATGGCTAACGCTAACGTGAGCTTGGCGACCGGACGCTTAAGTGAACATTAACCAGAACGGCTCATATTTCCGTCGAGGTTCTTTGAATGTTCCTAATAAGATTATGATTCAGTCACTTATACTCGATCCGGAAGACTGCTAAACAATTATCTGAAGCTAACTCTGCGACTCTGGTAATAGTTACTTGTTAAATAACGCCTTTCAGTTGGCCAATAATGTTAAATTGTCAGACAAGATCACAACTAATGTTAGTGAATCTCATTTGTCATTTTTTTCACGCTGAAGATTTATAAGTTGTTTGTATTATAAGCTCACGTCTAATTACTGTATGTTCTATAGTCTGATCCAGGGTAGCTGTGTGGTTTCGATATCCTGAGACACCGTAAAGCCTGACATACAGCCCTTGCTTCTTTGTGGTTACTTATTTATTTTAATTAAATTACAGATTTGTCAGCTATCCTGACTCCTGCTAATGGGGAATGTGTTACAAGTCACACTACTTATAAAATATTCTAGGGCATATTCTTGTTTTTGAAGCGTGTGACACTTGGGGAGGGTTGTAAGTTGACACTCCGCCAGTCCCCCCTTGGCTGGCTAAATTTAACCTTGGAGGTGGGGGACGACAGATGGGGTTATAGTCTTACATGGTATACTTGACAACAGTGAGTCTCAGTCTGCTTATTTTCAGTATATTTCACTGGCAGTGGACACTTTCATTTGGATTTAGGTTTACTAGTAATGTGATGCAATGTAATCATCTTTCACATGTCTGTCATTTCAATTCACCAATGTCTTCTCTCATCCCTCCAGATTTTTCTATTTTGTACATACATTGTTTTGTATATACTGTATATGATGACTTCAGTGGTCAGCAATCAAGCCCGGGGAACTCGGGACAGAACGCTGCCCACCATCACACAAACAACACAACCACAGAAACAGATACAGGTGGGTTTTCCCCACTGTACATGCCAACTAGCAGACTGACTTAAGGGATTGTCTGGCTCATTAAAGAGTGCTTTGCTAAATTTGCATGAATTTTATTATTCTGATATTACTAATAAAATATGTAGTGATAGTAAAATGTAATGTCAACACAGTCTTTAAGTATTTTTATTTGACTTTATTCTACAAAGTGTGACTTTACCACGTCACTCACTGAAATAAGTTAACAAAGGTCTAATCTGTTGTTTGAATCAAAAATCGAACAAGTTACCTTGTTTTCCTGTTTTGTTGTTTCTTACTGAACTGTGTTTGTAACCAGGCCACAGCAGAACAGATTCGTTTAGCCCAAATGATCTATGACAAAAGTGATGCAGACTTTGAAGACAAGGTCAAACAGGTAATTTGGTTGTGCATATGCACCCATTGTACACACAGATTAGTTTTCTGAATAACCAGCATACCTTACTAGATTCTTGACATCAGGATTCTCACTGTGTCTAATGGTGATCTAACCTTATGTGTGCATTTCTATTCTGCCCACTCACAGCTGATTGAGGTAACTGGAAAGACTCAGGATGAGTGTATGGTTGCCCTGCATGACTGCAATGAAGATGTAAACAGAGCCATCAATTTCCTGCTGGAGAGCACCTCTGACACAGTAAGTGTCAAGACATGCACAAACCGTATTCATACACATATATTGTGCTTGTGTTCACATCATATGGGAATTACTCTGGGTTTTAGGTAGAAAATACAGCACCATGAATTGTGTAAAATTTTAATGCAATATATGTATTTTATAGAGTCAGCCCCATTCTCATCTTAAACTCTTTCAGAACTCCTGGGAGACTGTGGGAAAGAAAAGGAACCTTGGAAAAGAAGGTGGGCCCTCAGAGATAAAGGAAAGCAGAGAGAAGAAAGGAGGAGAAAGGGAGGCCAGTCGAGGACGTGGGGGTTCCAGTAGGAGGGGCAGAGGCATCAGCCGAGGGCGTGAAGGTAATAGAGAGCCAAAAGATGTTTGTGCTGTCTAAGAGATGAAGAGCCTGGCTGTGAGGATGTATTTTTCTTGTCAGTCTGTTAAAACAGTGTTCTCTGTATTAGGTGCATCTTTGAAATTCCTTTTGGATTTCAGTCTTTCATGCTGAGTGAAAGGAATTTTTGTGTCAACTTTCTTAAGATTTTTTTACATCAATTTTCCTGCAGGTTTAATAAAAGAGACTAAGAGATCACTTTTACAGTGCAGTATTAGTGAGCTTTAAATGCTTTTAATTTCATTCCTCTTTTTTTTCTTTGTGTTGCAGGTAGGTTAGAGGAGAATGGTTTTGAGGTAGCTCCTGGAGAGAGAGGGGGAGACCGTGGCCGTAGGGGGCGGGGTAGAGGTGAGTGATACAGAAAATGACAAACTGTCAAAATTTCTTGTTTTTAATGTTGTCATTTATTGTTTGCAATGAGTCAGGCGGAAATGAAAGCAGACATGAAGTTACTTTTCACAGATGAGACAGATGTTGTTTTTTCACTGTACATACTGAATAGGCCTGCACGATTAATCGTTTTAGAACCTTGATGTCGATTCACCCCTACATGCGATTTCATTTCTAAATTACGTTGATTTTTTTTTTCCAAGAGCCGGCAGCATGTGTCAGAGTTGTAAACAAGTGCTCCAAGGCTTCTCCCTTATCCTATGACAAAGCGCCTTTT
>JAPZDY010000022.1:18420661-18434306 GCA_029783645.1 Ctenochaetus hawaiiensis | reverse complement strand
GCAGCTATTTTTATTTATATTTAAGATTTTTCAATGCAAAAAGCAGAGCACTCGGTGCAGTCATGGGCATTTATCAGTGAATTTAAAGCTTCTAAGTGTGATGTATTGATATTAATACAGTAACAGCTAGGAATGTCTGTTGTGTTTTTAAATAAAAATGGTACAAATACACTGTGCCTCTACTTATGTCACATACTTACTGCATAACTTTTATTTATATCTTTCCCCATCTTCCTTTCTCTCAAATTTGGTAATAGTGAACACATAAGCAGCTTACCAACCTTACCTTCAGCTGTATCAGATCCCAGCTTCCCCTCACCATCTTTGGGCTTACCAAGTGCCACGCCTTCCCCCTCACTGGGTCTTCCCAGTGCCGCCACTCCACCCTCTTCCACAACCCCTTCAGCAGTGAGTCGTGTGGAGAGCAGTGGTCCAAGGTCTCTGCCACCTCATCTGGGGTTCTCTCAAAGCAAAGATGTCCCCTCAGCTGCTGCACTCACGGTGAGGGCAAAGCTTTTGTGTTTGCATAAGGCACTTAGATTAGGATGTAGACCACTGCTAGCTTCTTTGCCTTTGTGAAAGCTCAGCATCTTCTTAATACTCGACAAAAAATAAAATGATAATGATAAATTAAGACTTTGATCATCTTTCTCATAGAATGGCTACAGTGGCTTGAAGACGCAGACCACACAGGACAGTAAGTACTTTCAGCTTTAACAGTTATAGAGAACTACAATGAAACAAAATTAAATCCATTCTAATGAATGATGATTGGTATATGCATCTGAATGGGAACGGAAAGTGTCCATTCAGTGAAAGTGGCTGAGGTTTGATGAAGACCAGCACATGCTCAACCCATCTTTCTCTCGCAAAATACCATTATTTTTTGTTTGATTGCAGAGGGAAGACTAAAACAATAACTCTTTAACTTAAACGCACAAAATTTACATCAAATTGATTTCTCTCGTTTTCCTTTAAACCAGATGCGTCATCAACGCCTAGAGCAGTGAAAACAGAGTCTCCTGTTATCACAAGTGACAGTGGCCCCAACCACCACGTCCCTTCCCCTGCTGTCACACCTTCCCACTCAACATCCATCCCCACGCTCAGCAGGTAAGGGATAGTTTATTTTACAGTGCTGTGATGTGATTTTTCAGTGATTTGCCTTTGTTTTTGTCCCCTTTTTATGTCTGGAGGTAATGATGGTAACAAGCACATATCTTAATCCTTTGTGAGGAAATACCACTCACTGAATCTCCAATCCTTGTGCTCATACTTCTTTGATGAAGTTCTTTATCTTTTTCTTCTTCATATTTAAGCAGTCTGAAAAATAATTTTACTCTCTTCCTAGTCATGTGACCAATACTCACCCATCTGGATCAGCCCTCGCTACAAGCTCCTCCCTCACTGTGAGTGTGTTGTATATTTGCCTGAAATTCAAGACACTTAGTTGTCATGTAGTTGGATTACTGAAGTGCAGGATTTTCTTATATGCTACTCTCTAAAGTTTTGAAAAGAACGTATCCTTTTATTTACAAAGATAATCAATGTCTTGACCGATGGAGTCAAGTGCTGGTTCTCTGCTCACATATCCTGTCTGCTCTTGTCCTGTCAGATAAGTCATGAGGAGAGCAGCAGTAGTGGCAACCTCCATACCTTTTCATCATCCTCATCCAGCCAAGCTGTCAATCCCAGTCCCTCAGCTCCCCTGGCTGTCAGCAGCTCAAACACCAATGGCCTGCACCCATCTGGAGCACCAGGTCTAACTCCCAATGGCACAAACACCACACTCTCAGCTGCAGGCAGTCGCACTGCACCTTTGCTCACCACCACCTCTGGTAAGCTCTTAAAACCTAACAGGAATTGTAAAACAGTAACACAAAACTAATTTACAAGTGATTCTTATAAATTATAGTATATTTTCTTGTGTTTCATTAATTGGAACTTTCAATAACAGTAAATGTAATCAGGCTGCTTGACACTCAACCAAGACTGTACAGATCTATACAAAGTGATCAAAATTGTTCAAATATAAATTCCATGATAATTAATTACTTAAGTAAAATCTGAGTATTTCTCAACCTCTCTGAGTTAAGTCAAAAGATCTTGGTTTCCCCTCTGCCAGGTAAAGCACCTCCTAACTTGGCCCAAGGAGTGCCCCCTCTCCTAGCCAACCAGTACATCATGGGCCCTGGTGGCTTGCTTCCTGCTTACCCGGTAACTTCACACTGTTTTTATCATTATTTGCTACTTTGTGTGTTGATTATTCTCTTAGGGTTTTAAAGGTTGTTAGTGAAAAAAAAGCTTGTAACATTAAAGATGACTGTTGGTTCTTTTTCAAGGGACTAAACTAGAGTTAGACTACTTAGCATATTTGTTCTTTGATCAGTCTATTTGTCAAGTTTCATTGATGTATACTTTTACTTTTTCAAAGATTTTTGTGGTACTTATGAGTGGGTACATTGAACTGAAAAATCGTGACAGTGATTTCACTTCTTAATCTTATTCTTATTCTTTTTATTCTTGATGACTGTTAAAGTAGGTTCAACAAACATGACTGCTATGATCCTCATGAAAGTGGAGTTAGAGGATAAAATCCAAAATGGAGTTTGCAGGAAATAGGAGGGTCTAGTCGTGGAGACTTCTACAGGGTTCTAAATAATCACAGTCCTTCCCTCTATTGTCTTTATTTTAACAGCAGATCTACGGATATGAGGACTTGCAAATGCTGCAGTCTCGCCTGCCTATGGTGAGTGTGTCATGGTTGTTAATAAGGATGCACTATATGGATGTTCATAGCCAGTTTCAATGATTGGGCTGCAGTTTTAAAAGACTGTCATGGCCAGTCCTGATAAGATAACATGTTATTTTAACCCCTTTTTCTAAGCTTTTTTAAGCCTTTTTTTTTAAGACTCTTTGGCTCTGTTTTCATGGTTAAACCTCATGAATGCAACAACAGTGCGCTGTTGGTTGCAAACCAATTTTGAAGGTGTATACCACTACATACCGGATCATAGTGTAAAGATGCTGCAATTGTCAAATCATTGAAAGCAATTTACTTTGTATTATCGCCTTTATATAAATATCATTTATTGCAGTCAGTTTGAAATGCTCAGACATAAAAAGCAACAAATCAGAATGGCTAAATCTCTTAACTACTCTTAACGGCTGTATTATTTGTTTCTACACAGGACTATTATGGCGTAACATTCCCTGGTACAACGGCTACCATGCCTGGAAGAGATGGCCTGGCCAATAACCCATATTCCGGTAAATTTAATTTCAACCAAAGTTCATTTCTACAAATACTGTGCTGTATTTCAAGAAAGGCAGTTAACTCCGATTGACACTGACCAGTTAACACAACTAAGAGATAAGATAAGATAAGATAAAACTTTATTGATCCCACATTGGGGAAATTTGTGCATTACAACAGCTCAAAACAGTTCACAGAAAGGGAGCAGCAATTTAAGATAGATAACAATAAGAAACTAACTAACTAACTATATTTCATAAAACTTCGTACCTTTATTCACTTCATACTGGCTGTTCAGTGGCGTAGAATTTGTGTTTCCCCTTCATTTTTGTCTTTTCTGCCATCTTTTACTGTGCAGGTGAGGCAACAAAGTTTGGCAGAAATGACTCTTCATCTCCAGCTCCCCCAACCAGTCTGTCTACAGCAGGGGTGCAGTCACAGCCCCAGCAGGCTCCACAGGCAGGGACGCAGAGCCAGGGACAGAGCCAGGGTCAGCAAACACAGAACCAGGCCTTCCTCAACCCCCCTCTGCCCCCTGGTTACGGATACACTGGTAAAGGAAGAACAAAATTCTGTTCAGTAATGAGGACATTGCTTAGCCATCCATGCACAAGTTATTTTTGGCCATTTGTTTTGTTTTGTTTTTTTAAAATTTTGACATTGAGTATTTGAGGCAAAAAAGAAAATGTGTAAAATCTGACATTGTTCTATCTTTATTATTAAATTTAAGTTTGTGACACAGCAGATTAACAGAGGATCCCCTCTGATTGTTGCTTAAACGCAGTTATATTCCGATTTGCTGTCATTTCATTATCTTTCTAACTCACCATCTTGCAGGTCTGCCATACTATGCTGGTGTGCCTGGGGTTCCCTCAGCCTTTCAGTATGGCCCCACTGTCTTTGTGCCTCCTGCCTCGGCCAAGCAACCAGCAATGGGCCTGGCCAATCCCTCCAATCAGTACCACCAACAGCATCAGCCCAGTTATGGACAGCATGCATATGGCACAGGTGCGACCAGAACAAAAAAGTAGAATCTGTCAATTATTCCTGTTGCTAACTTTTTTTTTGACATTTAATACAGCACATTTTTGGAGACAAGAAATTATAAAAGTTTGTTGTTGACATTATATCTAGCAGTTTAAATTTAGCTTTTTGAACCAATTAAATTGACCTTAGCGTGTGCTTGTCTATATAAACTATGACAGAAGAGGTATGCCTAAATTATGCCAAACTATCATAATACCACACACTGTTGCACTCACTTGCCAAGAAAATCAGTTGAGGATTGTTTGACCAACTTTTAAATAGTTTGATGTATAGCAGCAGTTTGGTCCAGCTATGTTTTATGAGTATAAGACAGTGTGTGTGTACAGAGACCTTTGCATAAATTAGTTGTGAAGAGTGTAGAGAGGGGGAAAAGGGAATTCATTCACCCTTTATACATGTACACCAAATGCTGCATGTGCGTGTGGAATTGGGCTTGTAGGTGTGTTTTTTGCTTATGCTGCATGCATAGCTTAAACCCCCTGCAGAAGTTGGACACAGCTCATTATAGATACCGCAGCCATTTTAGTCAGGTTACCTTACTGCCTCTCTCTCCCCTGCCCCCTTTTTCTCTCACCATCCACTGTCCTCTTTTGTTCTCCCATCTTATCTGTTCCCCTTCTTATTTCTCTTCTTACCCTCTCCTTCTCCTATGCTCGCTCTGCGTCCTCTCTTCTTCTGTACTCTTCTTGATCCTCGACTTCTTCAGCCTTTGATGACCTGTCTCAAGCCCATGGGGAGTACAGTAAGGGAGGGTACGGAGGCTCTGCCCAGTCACAGGCCAAGTCAGCAGGCAGCGGCCCAGGGAAAGGTACACACTCAGCACTTGCACACACTCTAACACCACACACAAAGTCAGTGGGCATTTTCCTGTGGGAAAAATGGATGTACTCACAATTGCAGATGATTCTACAGTCAAGAGTGTTCTGGAGAAAGGTGTGTATATGCATGTGTGTGACTGCATCTCGTGCGCAAATGGATACATGCAAAGGAATAAGAAGAGTGAGAAACATGCCTCTGCACTTCCTCACTTAATATGCTTCTTCCTACTGGCTGGCCCTTTTCTTACTAACAGTGGACACTAACATTCAGTCCTTAATATTTAGTCTTCATTAATGAAGTTAGTTGTTTTTCTTCTCCTTTAACCTTTGATTTTCCTCTTGTTTATTGTTCTCCTCTTTCCCTTTTGCTTTCCTCTCTTCTCTCTTAATTTCCCATCTTTTTTTCTTTATCTCTTTCCTTTTCCATCTCTTCTTCCTCCTCTCAGCACCAGGACTGTCAGGGTCAGCTACTAGTGGAGGAGTACCTGATATGGGAGGTTCAATCTACAGCAAAACTCAGGTAAGTGACTTGCTGATCTGTTTTGTGTCCATGTTTAGGTTAATATTGCATCTGCTTGTAAGGTTATTAGTCTTAGTAGTCGTAAAGTAGTCTTAAAATTATACTTGTGACAGTTTCTGCAAAAAATTTGCATAAACAACACTTTTTTTTTTTTACATTTACTTAAGTTGTTAAAGCTTGTTTACAGATTTGTTTTTGTTTAGACCAGAGATCTTTATAGAAGTTGAATGGAAAGTACATGCATGTACCATATTTAAGTTGATCTGTATTTGCAAATTAACCTTGTGTTTAATCTTGGTTTTCCTTAGTCATTTGACAAGCAGGGCTTCCACACGGGGACACCACCTCCCTTTAGCCTGCCTTCAGCACTCGGTGGAACGGGGCCCCTGAACCCCGCGGGTGCTCCTGGCTATGCCCCTGCTCCCTTCCTGCACATCCTGCCACCGCACCAACAGCCCCACTCCCAGCTGCTGCACCATCACCTCACACAGGATGGACAGGTAACCTGAATGCCACATAAATATTCCATTTTGCTTCAGGAAATGTTTGCATTTCTAGATATATTTTTGTGAATCTGGGTATGATTGTTTTTTTGCTGATTGTAGTTAGCTGATATAGGTGAGCAACCAAACAAGATTGCTCCCATGCATTAACCTACATGCCTGGATTGTGCAGCAACTTAATAGGCCTTTTTGAATAAATAATTCCAGGTTTTTTCTTTTCTTTTCTTTTCTTTTCTCTTTTAATTCTAATTAAAAAAAATTTTTTATTTGCCAAAAGTTCTACAAAGTAAGTCTCTGAAAAGACATTCAGCTTCAGCTGGAAATGGCTTATGGGAAATTTAGTAAACCTGTTTAGTAATTACTTGGACTTAAACATGATTGAATGAGTTTTGGTGTTGTCCTTTCAGGGTGGTCCCGGTCAGCGCAGTCAGTCCAGCAGCATGCAGCAGAAGACCCAAGGCAGCAAGTCCAGCTATGGCAGCTCCCCCTACTGGGCCAACTGAGGAATGCTTCCCTCTCCCCTCTTTCCCAAAAGGCTGTGTGTGTATGAGAGAGTGACTGTGTGTGTGTGCGTGCGCGTGTGTGTGTTTGTGAAGCTAAAAAAAATCAGACACACTACCCTCACAGTGAGCAACCTAGGGCTTCCTTGCCCAGCTCCCCCCACCTCCACAAGTCCTCATAAGTCTTTTGGGTTCTCTCTTCCCCCCCTTTTCAAAATTGGTTGTACATGTAAGATATTTATGTATGTATTTATATATATATACTGTATATGTAATAGTAGAACATGAAATGTGGTTGCTGCATTTTATTTTTGAAGGACTTTTTGTTTACTTTTTCAAAACTGCAGGAAAAAATGTTACATTAAGATAGAATGAGCTGATGATTATGATGGTGAGAGAGTGAGTGAAGAAGATCAATGATTGAGAACTTCCTGTAAGAAACCAGGAAAAGGAGAGAGCTATAGCACTGAAACATATGAGGACATTTCAGATGGGGGTGGGGTTTATAAAAACTAACTGCATCTGTCTCGTCTTTTCTTTTTTTTATATATAACTTCCTGAATGACCAGGCTCATTCCCCAAACTTCATTTTGTAGCTTCTTCTTGTTCCCTTCCTGTGTCTCTCCTTTCATCTGGAGGGCTGCTTACTTACCTTGTGCTGACAAATTCACTTAAAGACAGGCCTGCCCATCTAAATTTTATATTTTAATTTAATTTTAACCCTGATTTCCCATGAAATAAAAGTTCTGAGCAGTTGGAACACTGACTTGTCTGAGTCTTTTTATATTTCTGTGAGCAAGGTTTTTGTATTGGTTTCTAGTTTAAATGATGCAATGTCAGATGTGGCAAATATACACATACTGACAGCAGATTCGCAAATCATTTACTTATTAAGAATCTTTTGAAAAAAATGGTAACACAAAGAAAGAAATTTTAAATAGTTTCTATAGAATCCTGAATTGCATGTTTATGGTTGCCTGTAAAATCCTTACTACAGTGTTCTAAAACTGATAAGATATAACTATTTAAATACTAAGGCAAATTGTCAGACTTTGCTCAATGATTACTCTAACATAAGAAAAAAATAGTGTGAAAGCAGTACTGGTAATTCATGACATTAGGGTTTAATAGAATCATGATATAAAGTAAGTTCAGCTTTGAGAAGTAATTAAACCAAATGAAAAAATAATAGTATTCAAACTGATATTTAGAAGTGTGTATGTTAATACTGCCAATGATTTAAAATAAAATACTATTGCACCTGATATGTAAAAATTACTGTTATACATCATATTAAGTAATTTTACACAATTTTGAACAAGAACATATTTCACAGTACGCTGATATTGTTTTCAGTGTCTTGATGGTTCAATTGTCCTTCCTCCAGGGGGTGGGAGGAGTCATGCAGTTAGAATGCTGGTTAAAAAAAATAGTAAAAATTTTGCTGCTGACAAAAACTGTATTGTCCACATTTTGCAGCAATAGTTGGATAAGATGATAATTAACAAATTTTGTTAGTTTGCTCTCAGAATCTGTGTCAAAATATTGTTTTATTTAGAATAGCTACCCATTGTCCAAAAAAATAATGTTTTCTTGAAAATAGAAGAACCTTTTTAGTTATGAGGTTGTAATAACTTTCCAATAGTATTTTAAGCCAGTTGGCCATATGGTGTCCCAGCTTGAGTGAGACACAGGTGGTTCTGATCACAGAGAGTCCATCATGAAACACTTCCTCTTCCCATAAATTCATGTTATATTATGCTGTAAATAAATAATGTACTTCCAAATCCGGGAAAGGATGTTACACATTTATTTATTATTTAATAACCTAATATTATGAATTAATTTGTTCCTTGGCTCATGACTGCGCACAGCACAAGGTTTTAGTCTAAAATATATAAAACAACAATGTGCAATTATTCTCACTAAGAAGGGATGAATAATTATGCAGGCATGCAGACAAGGATTAATTGATGTAGAAAGACAATGGTATGTCAGTCTCTGTGTCACCTTGTTTTATATCATCGGCCCAATTAACAGCTTGAAAGATAAAAAAAAATTGGGATGTAGTGTATTTGATGAATTAATTAAAATTATCTCAATAATGTATAAAGGTTCTTAGATGCAGAGGGCAAGTGTCAAAATAAATGACGCATAATGAATTAAGTGTTACAATTATTTAGCTTAAAAATGCATATTTTGTAGTCATTGTGGCTCTGGTAGGAGAAATAATGCAAGTTTTATAGTTTCAGTACAGATATTGTGTTTTGAAACAGATAATATGTTCATTTTTCCTCCAGCTGTAAAAGTGCAACCAGATGCAATTATGAACATATTGACAGAATTTAACAGCAATCTCCTATGTGTAATCTTATCAAGCACCACCAGATGGCAATGTATAGCTGTGTCTAACTCCATACTATGCGCAGACGTACTTGTTTGACACAGTGGGCCAGACAAGGTGGGTCACAGCTGACAAGAACATTAAAAAAAAACAACAACTCTTATTTAGACAATTTTCATCCATATATAGTAATTATAATTAACCTGGACACTGATGAAGTACACAGCCATGCTTACGGTTCAAGACACTCAAATAAATATGTATTGGCAGGTAGAACAAACATTAAAAGAAGTCATGCAGACCATTACAGTATTTCATATGTTGACCTGTGTGTAAGTCTGACTAAACCTGAAATAACTGCCAGAGACACTGTGCTCTCACTATTTGTGTTGTTTTAAAATGTGTGTTTCAATTAATAACCCATTTCCATACTGAATGAGTAAAACGGAGAATAGAATTCCGATTCTGAATGGATGTATGAAATTAAAGTTTACTTTGCTGTAGCATTCTCTCTGTCTCCCCCTTCTTCAATCTATTTCCACTGAATGTAGAGAGTTAGTATGCTCCTAGAATAGCCTATGTAACCCTGGTATGTGCCTGACAAAGGACAAAGTGAAGAGAAGAAGGAAAGGGTGTTGATGGGAGGGTGGGATGCAGTGCAGAGAGGATGGAAAGTTTGTGAGTGGCAGGTGCTATTGTGGCCTAAGTGCAGTACCCTACAGCAACAAGGTCAAAGGTCAAAGTGAAGTTAAAAGGTCAACCTCAACTCCCAGGAAGCCCACCCAGTGAGAGATATCGATAAGGGGGGTCAGAGAGTATGATGGGCTTTAGCAAATATCTGAAGGAACAGAAGCTTCACAAAGGTAAAAGAGAGTACTAAAGACAAGAGGAAGACAAGTCAAAGTAATTAAAAATAAGTAAATTAAAATCTTATTTATTAAAGACAAGATCTAATTTTATATGAGAAAGAAGATGCAGGAAAAAGAAAAACATCTGAAAAGGCAAACCAAACAAATGATAGAACGAGAGGTAAAGGTCATGATGTGTTAATATAAGTATCTGTGAGGGTGCTGTGGTAGATGTAATTGCAAGATGTATTTGAATGCAAGAGAGACACGCATGTTTGAAAATGCATTGATGGGACAAGAAAATCATGTGGGAGGTTCCCTCCTAGAAATGTTGGTCTTGATATTGAATGAACAAATTAGCTGTGTCCTTGATGAATAAAGCTTGCTGGCCACAGTTTCCTAATTTGGGGCCTTCCATTGTATTGTATCATGGGGGCTGTTTAGAGTTTTTTTTTAAGTTGTCTTTGGCAGAAACACACGATGCACCCTGTTATTTCATTGAAGAGGCACAGGAATGCACACAGGAATGCCCCTCAGAGTGTTTGTTGACACTCATGATCATGGTTCTCAGATGTTGACAAAGACGTTTTGTTGGGGTTCACTCGGTTCACTCCCTGGAGACACTCAGTGGCTGTGTGGCTGTCAGGCAGGATATCGCGACATTTTATTTCTGAATGGAAACTGGGGGCCCTGGTGCACAAGGTGGCCTCGTGACCTGGGTACTTGATTTGGATTCCCAAATCAATTTCTGTGTTTCGTCTCCTCTCCTTGTTTTTCTTTAAATTACAAGCCCTTCCATCTGTGTGAATGGAGAATGATCACTTGGTGTTTTTCTTCTCAATTCTCTTTCATCTCCATCTGGGGGACCATGAGATGTTCTTGTCCCCCTGCTTGTTGTGAAATGTGACAGCGGGGTCCATTCAGAGAAAAATTGGCTGCAATTAGTGCAATTATGCTGATTTTCGCTTGTGTCCCATGCAGAACAGAGTTTTTGCTGTGCACAGAGACATTCCCGGGAAACTGCTGCAAAACAAAAACCCATCAATCAACAAAGGCCTTGAATGAAAGGCTCAACAGCAGATAATACCAGGCGCATTCCATAATGGCAGCGTTTAGTCAGCTGTGACCTGTGTTGGGATGGGGGGTATGAAATCTCAAGCTTCACTGATTTAGGGCAAATATGCAGTGATGTCAAGGGCAGCAGGCCTGCATGGCAGCAGTGGACACAGTGGTTACAATGTGACAGTGTTAAACCACCTGAGTTCAGCTGGTGTCCAGGAATTTTTAATAACAGGTAAACCTACTAAATCAAATTTCCACACTTTTTTGCAAGTTATATTACAAGCCACCAACACTATTAAATCATGACAGTCAAAACAAAAGAAACGATGATCAAATTATAAAGTTGAAAGAGGAAAACAAGAGAAAGATTATTGTTATGTTTTTTTGTGTATTTAATTTTTCATGTTTGTGGCTGGCTGATGAATGAGATGGAGGTCACAGTTTACACAACTTTACATTGGTATGTCTGTGTCAATATTGCCCAGGAGACTGACAAAGCTTGCATTCAACACCAGATCTCAAGGTGTAAGAAGAGGGGGTAGTGTCCAAAAAGTAATGCATTTACTTGTTAATCAACTGGTGGACTTTAAAAGTAAATTTTAGGAGCAAACTACAACATTCTTGTACAGGAGTATGTATTCACTATTAAATTTAAGACACAAGCAAATATGTATATATTTCAGTCACTGGCTGAAAACTTTCACAATTGTAGATTGTTAGAAAAAATTAGCTAAAAAAATTTTTTTCCTGAAAGCCAGTTATAATCCAAGTCTTAGTGGTATTGTTTTATTGTCCATAAACAAAATCAAAAAATTAGAAAAAGGCTATAATCATATTTTTACAGTATTTTGAGGCAAACTATACATGTCTCTTAACATGTAGCATGTTGCATGATTTCAAACCAAACACTTCATTTTCTGAACTTGAGCGATAACTGTTTTCATCATCATTTAAATAGTACTTTGGCATTATGATTCGATGAATAATGGGGACAAAAGAAATCAAATGTGCTTTGCCTAAACTATGCCCTATTTCTTGGACTTTTTTCATCTATATTTGATATTCAGGTTTATAAAAAATGTTGGATTTGGGTTAAATAGGGTCAGGGTGAGGGTTAAATACAGGTCAGGGTTGTGTTTTTTAATCTATAAAGGCATTAAAATAATATCTACAGACTCAACTATACTGTTGACTTAAAGTTTGAGGTCGGCTTTGCTATAATCCTCCTTGCTTAAGAAGCAGTGTAAGAACATGGTAACTGCATTACAAATTATTTGATATCTTTATCTCTTTTCAGTTCAGTTTTTCGTTATGAAAATTAAAATAGAGTCTTTCTCTAATCTTTGCTAAGTAGGTTAACTTCCAGATAGATTTGGTTTTTGTATAAACCATTCTTCCAACTGATAAAAAGCTCATAAAACTGGTATCCATGTGGCTTTGTGGCCACCAGTTTGACGACCCCTGTGCCATAACCAACGCAACTTTACGGGCGGTCAGCGGTGGATCCGGGTAGAGTGTCTTTAAGACCCAGCGGAGCTCGGCAGGGAAACCCCGCGGCTTTAGTTGTTTCTACTCTCCGGAGTGTCAGCTAGTTATTTGTGGGGAGGCGCTATAGCCATTTCGCCACATGAAAGCCCAATGAGCTGAGCGACCAACATCCGAGTTGTTCGTGGAGAAGAGAAATCAGCTTTGAGGAGCTCCGCGCGCACACAGACACGAACTCGCGCGCAAAGACGCACGGCGCGCAGACGCGTACACTTCCTCCTCCTCCGCGGTGGAAAAAAGAGAGAGGAACAGAGAGAGGGCACACGAAACGCAAACTTCCAACTCTCCCATGTGGAAGGCAGAGGTTTGATAAATAAGGTATATATTTTCCTCTTTGGGGCTCCGTTCTTTCCCCCCTCTCTCCCTCTCTGTCTATCTCTCTCTCAGTGTTTTTGCCCGGATAGTTGTGTTTCTATGAGAGTCTTGCTCAGCGAAAAGAGAAGTTTGGTTGTTTGCCTGTCGGCTGAGGAGGAGGAGGAGGAGAAGAAGAGTCGGGTTAAAAGTGGGGGAAGATGGTCCGCAACGCCGCTTGGAGAAGAAGCTTGCTGTGCGTCCTGGCGCTCAGTCTCGGCTTTGCGTCCCCGCCGTGCAAAGCTCGGATTTACACCAACCACTGGGCAGTCAGGATAGCCGGTGGACCCGATGTGGCCGAGCGAATAGCGGAAAAATATGGCTATAGGAACATGGGACAGGTAGGTCGGCAATTGCACCATCTAAAGTTTCCTCTTATTTCTTGTCTTTGTTTTCTTGCTTCTGTCAACTTCTGACGGGGTCAAACGTAAAGGGTCTGAAGTCCAAACCCTTGAACCTTCTTTATCTCTAAGGGAGAAGCTGAGCTGCAGGGAACACATAAAGAAGACCAGGAGCAGGATGGCACAACAGGTGCCTCCTCGCTATGTTCTCCTAGCTCATGTTCAGTTTGGAGGCTGGAGAGCCACTGGGAGCTCACAATCAACCTCACAGCCTCAGCAGACTCATTTGCTCGGTCCATTTGACACACATGAGAGACAGCCAGTGCTGTTTGGGAAGTGGTCCTGGATTTGAAACCAAACGGGCCACAGCCAGAGTCTTGTGCTGTTCCCTCCAAACGCCGTCGTAGTTTGCTATATCCATGACTTTTTGATTCTAAAAATCCTCTGACCAGTCTTGCTTTACTTGGCAACTTCCGCACTTTAATTGAGAAACTTGGCAACGGTTTTAAA
>JAPZDY010000022.1:18407074-18420617 GCA_029783645.1 Ctenochaetus hawaiiensis | reverse complement strand
CGGTTTTAAACAATACATGGATGGAAAGACTGAAATTTGGGTTTTGCGTTTCTCTGCTTACGTTCCACATTATTCCTCATGCACATATGGGCCCACTGGGTCAGCTGCCATAAAACACAACTGTTAAGCTCTGTTTACATTAAGGATGAATTCTTTAGTAGATACTCCCATACTTTCTGTCTGTAATCTCAAATGAATGGGGTGAAGACGTTTTTATTTGCTTTCTTGAGTAATGATATATCACCACTGGAAGAAAAAATGTTGAATTGCATATGTCATATTTCACTAGAACATTTTAGCCATTTTTTCATAAGGTTTAGCCTTTAAGCGCAAATGCGAGGGTCAGTGCTTGGTGACTGCTAAAATAAATCAAAACAATAGCTGTTAAAAATAGATATATACATACATACATACATAGGAAACACTTGTGTGAAATTCGTCTCACTCTCTTCACATTATGTCATTTTATCAATCAAAACAAGTCTGCACAGGTTAGAAGTCCAGGAAGAGGGATTTAAATGATTACTTGAAAATGTGTTTTGCCAAAGTTTAAAGAGAAATCCTGTTTCTGTTGTGGACAAAGGAAATGATGCCACACAAACATGGACCCCACACATACATACTCCAGAGTATCGTGACCAAAATACGGGGGTAGTTCAAGCCTGCACTTGCCAGCACTCAACGTGAAGACAGCGTGGAACAGAGGGGGGAATTCTGACAGGTTGTTGTGGAGTAGCCTAGTCAACAGCTATTGAACCCCCCACCCCTCCTCGACTTATCCAGCCCGCCCACCCACTATACTCCCCAGAGAGCAGGCCTTAATGGCCTCGTTTATCCCCTCTCTTTGACGGGAACTAATGTGCGGAGTCCCCCCCTTTCCATACCAGCCCCCAATAGGAATTCCCCTGTGGAGTGCAGTGTTGCCCCAACCCCCACCATTCGCCCTAATTTCCATCTCAATATGGAGCGTTCATTGGACTTTGACACCTCATAGACAAGAGTTTTACTTCACTTCCTGGTTTTAGGGTCAGCTGAAAGCCGCTCCCATGGGAGTGATAACAGCACACTCTGGTTTCCTAATGTGAACTTTGACATTCCCATCATCAACTCCCTCACTCTAATATCCAAGCCATACTTATGTATATGGACACTGAAATTAAGTGCACTAAATGAGATGAGAGCTTATTGCCCTTATTGCAGTTTGATGCTGCTGTAGATTGCAAAGTGATACACTACAACTGTTTTTCAATGTAATCAAGCTTGCTTGGACCATTCTTAAGGATCCGACTGTGATAAATGATTTGGGGATATGACTAAAAAATGAGCAAAGGTTTTAAGTTTCAAAGCCAAGCAAAGTAGTTTAACACAGGAAAGGGGGGATGGGCAGGGAAAATGTGATAAAATGAGGCAATATAGTCTTCCTGATGAGTGGAGAGAGAACAGACAAAGATAAGTGCACACTGAGAGATAGAGGGAGGAGGGAGGGAAAGGAGCCACGATAGATGGATGGATGGATGAAAAGAGTTGGCATGGAGTGAGAGAGCACCTCGTTGGGGAATTCTGGGTAATCCTTTTAACCATGGAGCCTTCTTCCCAGACTAAGACACTGGTCCAAATTGAGTCAGAATCAGCTGACAAGTCCCTAGATGTAGATATCTGTTCAAATTTGTGTTACGAAGAGATGGGTGAGGATTTGGAGCCGTTGAGAGGGAGAGTGATGAACTGTCACCAGACATAGACCGGAGGTGGTTACATCAATAACAAGTTATGAGCAAGTTGTACTGATACATCAATTCTTAAAGGCACCAGGCCAACAGGGTGTTGTTATTGGAAAGTTTGCGTTGCCGAAGCAAAGTATCAAGGGTAACATTAAGACCTCTCAAATACCAGTAGAAATCACTTATGTTGATCATTTCTTATCCAAGCCAATCATCCAGTGTTTGTGAAGCTTGTGTTGTGGCCAATACAACCTTTAATTTATTTATTATATGTATTTGTTTTATGATTAAGCTTGAGTTAATGATAATAATTTACATTTTATTCCAGGCCATGATGAAAAGCTTTGTAGCAAATTATTCTGTAGTGTGATGCTGCTGAACATGGTACAACAGAAAAAGACAGTCTCAGCAGTTTGGCACTATCTGATCACATTTGGATGCGTACAAATACATGAAGTAAATTTAAATATTTTCACTGATGTTAGGAGAGCAAACAAATAACTAAACTCCACTCAGCCAGGCAAAACTTAACTTGCAGTTGGGTAATCTGACCCAGCTTTGACACACTTAGAATAATTTCCATGGAAATATTGTATTACTTTTTAGCAATTCCTCACCACATTTTGCATCAAGTTACACGAAAGTTTAGTACAGCCAGTGAAAATGTCTGTGATGCAAGACATCATGAATCACTGAAGTGCAGGTGGATTTGTTTCACAGATTTGTTACAACATACTTTGCAGTAACTAAAGGTTATGCTGAAGTTTAGATTTACTGTGTAGGTTATTGCATCAGAATTAAGCTCAGTTGACTTTGTGACCCCTACATTTCCATCTGATCACACTCAGTCATAACTTCAACAATAACAATTCTAGCCATACTTATAGGCTAAAGTTCAGGATGAAACTTGAGTGCATTTAGTTGCAAACTGGTATTACAGTCAGGATCAAGTCTTTGAAGAAACTTATTTATGTTTTACACATATAACAGCTTATTCTGATTTGAGAAACCTGTAAAAGGTCTTTTTCCTCATTTGAGAAACCTGGATATACTCCATAGAGTTTTCTGATGAAAACAAGGTAACCTATGTATGCTAACACCTTATGCAAGTTTCTGAACCATCTCATAGTGACTGTGATGGTGAACAGTCAAGACACACTTGTGATACACTGCTAAGGTTATGATCATGTATATGGGGATATGAATAACCGGTTGTTTTGAGTTTCATGTAAATGCTATTTCCTGAATATAAGCATAAACTTGATAATGCTTAAATTCCAGATGCCAGTAATGTAACCGCACTAATAGTTTAACTTCAACTGTAAGACATAGTAAACCCTAAAAACTTGCCAAAGCTGTGATTATGATGAAAATCACTTCCGAATAAATGGTTAGTATTTGAAAAAGAAAAACTGTAATGGCTCCATAATGAAGAGTGCAGCAGAAGGCTAGAGTTGGCATTTATTTATTTATTTGTTAAATTCTGAATGAAGAGCTCTTCCAGCAGCTACCCAGACACTCCTAGTGGGAAGGGTGGCCTGCTTAATGGCAGTGCAGATGTTGGGTAGATTAAGTAGGCAGTGGAAGCACGATATGTTGAGACCTGTTTACACTATGAGAAGCATCCAAAGTGGTAGCTGCCTATTATTGAAGCATGTTCGTTAGTGTATAGAGTAACTTTCAATCTGATTGTCTAAGACCTCCATTGAATGCTGTGTGTCTAGCTAGTGTTGTGTGTTTACTGATGAATGATCCAGCTATTGGTCTATTGGCACTTTCTTGTTTTAACTTCTATTAGTTGTGAAGTTAGAGAATGTATGTATGTGTATGAGCATCGAGCTGAAAGCTGATCTAATGGGCTCTGTTGTGGTGGCGCTCAGCCATGGATCAGTGACGCACCATTGGATCCTTGGCAGCCATGACAGTTTGATCATCAGTGGGATTGTATGGTCTTAATCAATTATTAAAACTAATCACCGTCCAGCAGCTTTCCGTCTGTCTTTCATTGTCTGTCTGCAGATCCTCTGTCCTCCTCAACTCTTTGTCATCCAAAGTCTTTATTTGTTTGTGTGTGTCTGTACATTTGTTGACTTTCAGTCTGTCTCTTTGTGTTTTTTTTCTTGACTTGTCTGCCCTTTTTTCTCACCTTTTAGTCCTCCTCCCTTTGCCTTTTTCTCTAAGACTTTTTAGAATTCAGCAGAACTTTTTATAAAATATATTTTAAAAAACATAAACATAACAAAAACTGTTGCTTTTTCTTCTTTAAGAGAAGTTTTTAAGTACTTTCCAGAACTTTTCAAATACTTAAGCTGGGGATGTTACCATTAAAGTCTATTTAAATTAATGTTGTGTGTGTGCATGTGTTACATGTAATCGTCTGCGGCAACTGCTGAAAAAAAAGGAGAGTCTAGGAAATCTTGCATAGATGAGAAGATGACTGGTTGCTCAGTGTTGCGCAAGTAATGATTTTAAGTGAAAATGCTCTGACCTGGCAATGGTCTGCAGTGTTTTCAGTCCACCTTTTAGTAACAACTCAGCTTGATTGGAACTTGATTGAGGGGATTCCAAAAGAAAACAAAACATCTGGTACCAAGTACCACCCACAACTTCAAAAAACAAAAAAAGAGTGAGTGGAGCCAAGCCATTCCATGCAGTGCAATCACAACAAGAGTTACTCTGGAGACACGAGTTATGGTGAAGTAGAAAGGGTTATGAAATAAGTGAATATTTTCTTAAGTCTGTCTCTATGTTTTGCAGATTGGTGATCTCAAAGACCACTATCATTTCTTCCATAGTCGGACCATCAAGAGGTCAACCCTGTCCAGCCGTGGTCGCCATAGTTTTATCTCTATGGAACCCAAGGTAAGCCTTTCTTACAGCTCTGTGAGTTACTGTTTAAGAATCAAAATAGGTTACAGAGTTTGAGTTTCTTTTACATTTTAAGGATACTGGAGAGAGTTTGACAAAGAAATCATAACTCGAGTTCAACATACAAGCTTCTCCTTGTTACTTATTGTATTCATCAGTGTATAAAGTTTGCTCAGTTGTCATGGAGATGACTCAGGTTTTGTCCTGTGATCTAAGTGTTTACCTCCATCTGCTGTTTAATTTTGTAATATGCAGTCTAAAATCCCGAAAAATGGTCTACAAACTAACTTTGTAGACTGATTTTTTTTTCAAATTATTTTTCTAAGATATAAAATGACCTTTTAACCTTAAAATGACCTTAAAAAGCCCTGCTGTTATTAATACATTGACCTGAAGTTTGTGTGAAATACACTTTTCACACTCAGCTCACCTTCTTGTACTTGTTGTTGCAGACAAGACCTGCACACAAATGGTTCATTGCAGTGCACAGTGTTTATAAGGACAGGAACTAATACATTGCAGTAAAATATCAGTTTTCCTAATATTTCCTGTTGTACCGATACCAGCCCTGACAAATTATGATGAATTAGGACATTTGTTTTCTTTTGCAACAAACCCAGCGACTTGGGGTTTGACAAATTGATGTATGTAAAGCACTAACCCTAACTGTAACTCTTACATTCTCTAAGTATAATTTTTCATGATAAAAGGCACAAAGCAAGCCCTGCCAACAACTTCTAAAAGCTTCTACTACTTCATTACAAAGCAAAATCCAGAGGAGCAGCATAAATAAACACACTGCTGAAATTGCCACTTTTTTGCTGATCATGTTTACTTTCAGGCATCATTGCTGGCCAGTGGGGGAACTGAAATCAGACTATTATACTAATATATACCAATGTCTACTGATATTCTTTTCTTTGTAACCATAATTTTTCTGTGAATTATGCTCTGTATGCTCACCTGTCAGATTGCAGAGAGGTCTGGATACCTCTAATATAAAAAGACAGTGGGTCTTTCTGACTTCTTTTACTTTGCCCAAGAGGTCTGAGGTACACAAGGTCATTTTATGGAAATGGCAGCATCCTGGAAAGAAGAAATAGCCAGCTGAAAATCAGGGAAATCCTAGATTCCAAGTATATGGCTTACAGAAAAGCCCTGACCCTACCTACTGACAGTTGACACGCTTAAACAAACCTACTTTATGACAGGTCATCTGGATCTTTAGTAGAGATACCAGGTTATGTTTTAGACTTAAACTTGAACTCAACACAAGGCAAGGCAGCTTGGGAAAATGTCTCATTCTTGATATATAAAAACCTTATACTCCTTGAATATTATTTGTCATTTCTCATATGACAGAAGCTTTACTTGTTGATGTCTGCATGTTTGATGAAGTGGGTCATTTCATCAAACAGGCCGGGACTTGATCCAGAGAAGATTAATCTCCCAAGATCCATTACACTGACACTTAAAATATCCCTTTTATGTCAGTTTGAAAAATATTGACATTTTAGAGATTCAGGGTTTTCATCCAGCAGCAATGTCTTGTGTGTGTGTGTGTGTGTTTGTGTATGCTTAAAACAGTGGTTTTGAATGCACGTAACTTTGTTTTTATCTGTGCTTGCACATGAATGCATGCTGCCAGCTGAATGACTAATCAGTATGTTTAGAAAAAGAGAGCATAAAGAAGGAAGAAGGAGGTAGTGAATAAAGTGGAAAGAAAATAAAATACAATGCCTGTCACCTTCTGTTATCCACTTACATCATTGTTTTCTGTTTCTCGATTTCCGCTTGCTTTCTTTTCTCTACTTGATTTTGGTCCACTCAGCTTGTTTTGCCCACCTGCTGTCCATACCTGTCATCTCTTTTCTTTTTCTCTACCTCAGACTCCCCCTCCTCCCTCATTTTATCACTGTTGCTTTCAGCGTACTCATCTCCCTCCCTTAGTCTTTGGTTCTCTTCCTCTCTGAGGCCTGACACTGTGCCATGGTGGAAGAAGGTCTGTGTCCTGATGCCAGCTGGCTGAGAGACTGAGATTTTAGACGACTAGATCAGAGAGGAGAGGTTAAGGACAGAAAAGGGAAAAGAGCGAAGAGGAGCTGGAGAGAGAAAGGAAGAGCCGAAAGATGGATTTGAGAAACCAAGTAAAGGAAAAGCAGAGTGGAGAGGAAAGGAACTGTCAGTGTTTTCGCCTCGATAGGCTATGCTTTCAGTATAATCTGCGGACCTGTCTCTGGGTTTGGGATCCACATGACAGCTAGTTTGGCACGTTGCAGTCTGGCATACTGCTAATGATGTTTTGCAATCAGGACAGCCGTGTGTGTTTGTGTGTGTGTGAGTCAGATGGGTGTAGCGGTGCCATGAAAGGCGCACCCTGCCATCCACAGTACTTATTGGCACGCATGTTACCATGGTGATGCAGCACAGCACAGATTACTGCTTTATGGCACCTGCCTAACTGCAGTGTCACTTGCCTCTCAGGTCAATGAGCACTCACTTTTCAGGGCTCATGAATGACTCTGCCAAGGCCATTGGCCTAAAGAGAGAGTCTGTGTCTTCAAGGTAGCTGCCTGTCTTTAACTGTTCCTGTTATGAGATTTTTAAGTATTACTTGTTCTGCTGAACAGACAGTAAAGATTAGACAAATTTTAAAGTCTTAAAGAAATTTAGTGGTAACAGTTCACATTCCAAGACATTGTCCTCTTAAGGTGTCGTACTGTTACTTTAACAGAAGTAAAAAAAAAAGCTTTATCTCGAGTTTGATTTAGTAGTTTGTGTTTTTGTGATAGTCTGCGCACTCCAGTCCCTGTAAATCAATTTGAGAAAGACAGAGTGATGAAATATGCTGTGATGTCAATTAAAACAGCATAAACTGTACAAATCTGTTACTTTGTAGAGCTTCTCTTTGTGTCTTAAGAAGCACTCAGCTTGCACCTTGCTCTGCTGTGCTGACGTACACCAATGACTCATTCATACTGGGAGTTCCAGGAGAAATTGGACAGTCACAGACTTTTATTGTAGCTCTGCACTGCTTTTGTTTTTGGTGTGAGACGAGTTCAAGTATGCTCAGTCTACTTTGTTTGAAATCTATTTCCAGCAATTTCTTGTTTACTGTAAACAGCAATTAGAGTACTACAGCGGTTGTTTCTCCTTTTTATAATGCCTTTTTGAAGTTTTCAGAGAATAGTAGAAAGAAACAAATGCTGAACGCCTCCGTGGCTGCCTCTCTATGGTGTTCTGTTGCAGGAGCATGGTGTTTCCAGACGGTTTTACTTAGCAAGACTCTTGTTTACTTGAAGTCATTTATCCAGACGTGCAGGAAAACTGAGAGCCAGGTGTGGTCCACAGCTGAATCCTCATAGGGATACACTGAAATGCAAAATGGCTGTGACGACAATATGAAATTTCAGTGTTTGGTGATATTAAAGAGTTGAAGGCTTATAGAAGTCATGCCACATGAAAAAAATCATAGCCACATAGCAAAACTACATGAATTAGCTCAAATGGACTCAAACCCAATAATTAAACTGTTGATGTCTGCTTAATAGTCACTCACTATGGCCCATAGATTTTTTTCATCATCCAGCTGCCTTTAAAACTCACTGTATTCATGAACATGTGGGGAAGACAAGGACACTCACAGCATCAAGGAGACAACACAGATGGAGCTTGTGTACCTGTCAGGACCGTAGCGGTGATTTGCATATGCACTGGTATTATGAGACTCCACACAGTGCCTGGCACAGATTTCCATAAAGTCAGGGTGCTTGTGTGACGTTCTGCCATAGAATCTGTTTTTGCCTTGAGTTTGTTTAACAGATGAACCATTAGTTTACGCCCTTAGATGAACACCTGGCCAGCAAAGCTTCATGGGGCTCAAACCGTCTGTGAAAAGTTGTGTGATTGTCTGCTGCGTTTGGGCTGAAGCTCTGAATTGCACTTAAGAGAGTAGAAGAACTGGCTCCTCAGGTCTGTCTAAAGGTTGTTATGGGTGTTCTGCTACACTAGCCTTTGACCTTTTCAAAGCTCACAGCTTTCAGTTCTTTTGCCTGAAACTCAAACGGTGTCACAAAAACAGCAGTGAAAGTGGATCAATTTGTTCCCATTTGTTCTATTGAAGTGAACTCTTCCCCAGTTTCCCCTGGTTACTGACCCAGCCAGCAAGAGCCACCTGCAAACCCTTACACAGAGAGCAAATGAGAAAGAGGGAGGGAGGAAGGGGGTTGGAGTGGGAACGAGAGAGAAAGACAGCCAATCTCAGAGGAAAAAATGGGCATCTGCAGAGAAGAAGTCCTAAAATGCAAGGAAAGAGAGACAGCCAGGAAGAAACAGACAAGGGACAGAGATGAGAAAAGTAATAGAGTGAGATAGGGAAGGAGGTTGAAGTGGGAGGGAAGAAAAAAAGAACGGTGACAGAGAGATTCAGGTGCTAGAAGATCATTCCTCTGCTCCACCAAGCTGAAGTTAAGAGAATGGAGCAGACCTGATCATCATGCCTCAAAGCCAGCCAGCAATTTGGCTCTGAAACAAAGGCAGTGATACATGGGCTAGTTTTAGAGGCAATAATAGAGAGCAATATTGTCTTTGTTTGAAAAGGGACTGGCAAGCGGGACACAATTGATGTGGATAACTGAAGGCTGTCATCAGTGAGTGATTTTAGTGGGGGCAACAAAGGATGACATTACCTGATAGCTTTACAAAAAAACAGTTGAATGCCATTTGTCTGCCTCAGGTCACTTTGCAAATAAAGGACAAAGGTTTATTTTTATTTTAATTAAGAATTAAAATCCTCTCAAGCAGTAATATTTTAAAGATTAAAAGCAGGGAATTGCTTTTACTACAAAAAGAAATATCTTTCTTATACTGGGAGTGATTTAACAAATAACATCCAAGATGAAATTGTAAAACCCATGCACATTTAACCCACTCTGTTTTTAGAAGACATTCTCTTCCTGATTAGATATTTTAAGTATGTCTCTATAAGCTCTTACCTTGTAGTTATTCAGTGTTTCCTGTATAATACTAGATGAATCAATAAAAGTTAAATATAAGCACTTCTAAGAGAAGGTACTGGACTGTCAATATATATGGCAAAAGCAGCAGAGTTGTTTGGATATATCATGACATTGACCTTATTATCATCCACAAGTTACTGGACTTATTTGCTTTTTTCTTTGCCTTTATACTCATATTGATATTGTTGGTCATAGTTTGCCATAATAATTTTCTTTTGGATTTAAATAATGCTTTCCTCTTCTTATCTGTCTGAAACTGAAAATGTACATTGATGATCAATTGGAGATTCTGATTCTGCATGACTGAATGTGTCTGATTTTGCATGACCACTAAATCTTTTTCAAACCACTTTGGAAGTAGACTGCCGAAATTATATTTCTGCTTTATAAATTTAATACCCATCTTTCTTCTCTGTTTTTATTATGACATTCAGAATAGCTCTCAGCCTGTAGACCTAAAAAATATTCTGATAAAAAAAAACTTGAAAAGAGAATCTTCTTTTTTGGTTGAATAGTTCAATTTTCTGCTGCAGATAAAACAATGCTGTAGAAGAAGTTAATGCTATTTTATTCACTTTTCTCAGTCAGAATGTAGCATATGAAGTATATGGCAATAATGACGTGGAACTTCAATGCACCTGACTAAGGTAGCAGGGCTTTAATGTATGACTTCAGCATGCAGATGCATCAGCCTTAAGATTCTTTGGTTGCTGTTCTTGTTCCTTAGAAAGGTAGAGTAAAATGTTCTAAGATTCTTTAAGTTCCAGGATCTTGTCAGAGACTTTTGAGGTGAACTATTCACTAATTGGAATCCAAACTTAGCTAAATTGTTTCTTTTAGCCATCTGTTGAGTCTCTGCTCTGTCTCTTCAGTCTGTGAAAGAATTAATGGTGGAGAGGATTGGTGGTGATATGAGAGGCAATGCTGTATTCATCATTAGACCTTCCTGGAATTTGCAAGTTACAGACAAGAGCAGTTAAGAGTTACACTGCTGATCAAAAATTGTGGTTGATGCTATGCTAATGTATGCAAATTGTAATGATACACCAGTGGTTTTGCACACACACACACACACACACATATACACACAATTCCTGATGACAGTGTTGTTTTGAGGCTAATGGCGTGTGTAAACGGTTGCTTTGAAGCTGATTGTCCTGACAAAACTTGGGAGTGAAATGAACTGAGACCTCAGCAGACGGAGGAGCACCAGGCTAAAACAACATATATCTCCCTGGGCTTTTTGCTCTGTGTCTGTCCCTACCCTGGTTTGCCTTTTGCCATTTCTTTTTCTCCCATGTCTAGCTCTCTTATAAGGGAGGTCTACACTCTTGAGTTATTAAATTACGTCACCTACAGAATTTTTTTTTTCCTCCCTCTCCTTCACGATCTATAAAGAGCTACATACTTGAGATATTAAATCAATGTTATTTATAAAATCAATCTTCCTCTCCTCGCTTGCTGTCTTTTGGTCTCACTTGCTGTTTGTTTTTCCTTCCCTCCCCTTCCAGCTCGATCTTTTTTTATTGACTCTCCTGGGACTTGTTCTCTTCAGCTCTTTATCACCTCCCCTTCTCTCGTCTTATCTTGTCTCGTTGCCTCACTCTCCAACTCTCCAGAGAGCTTGGCAGATTGTTTCAGTGCATGAGACCAGATAATCACTCTGCAGTCATTTTGTCAGCTTTTCTCTCTTCTCCTCTACTCTCTGTCTACTGGAGCTGTATTGATGTGAAGAAATGCATCTTTGCAGTTGGACATTATTTACCAAAGCCTTAGACTCCTTGACCTGGGAAACTAAGCATTGAAACAATAACACTGTTATTAGTATGAAAATTATTCTTCTGATTATCTGTTATGAGCTGAGTTTCTTTGTACATTGTGCATACAACTCAGTACTTTTAGTTCCACATCATATCTGAACATGCCATATGTAAATAAAGTGAAAGAATCTGAATGTAGAAAGCTGTCATGAAACATTTATATGCAAACCTCAGTCTGAATCCTCTGATAATATGCTACAGAAATGTTAACATCTCAGGATGCCCTTATACAGCTATACATGTGCTCTCTCTATTGTGTATTCTATTGTGCCAGTTGTTTTGCCTCTTACATTTAGTTCTTGTGTTTTCACCTGCTGGTGTATGCAAAGTTCTTATGCTGTCTTTTTAGACACATAAAGTGTGAAGAACTTCAGCTAGACTAAACAGGGTTTTAAAAAGAGGTGACCAGAGCCAAGCCGGTGGGTCCAGCTCTCTTGTTCAGATCCAAAAATGCTGATTTTGAAATCGGAATTTCCCGTTTAAAAAGTGGAGCAAGATTCCTGCCAAGGAATGCCTTGCGCCTTGAAGGGAGCCCATAACATTTGAGAGATTGATGTTACCTGAGAGACATTTATGTCTTCGGAGCATATGTGTGTGTTATCAGTCTGTTCATTTTTCAGACAGAGAAATGAACTGATGGAGTAAAATGAACAACACTGACACTGAAATGCATAGAAAGTGTAACTTTTAGATGGCTGAAAACATACCCTACAAATAAATTAAAACATTTCTCTTTCATCCAGAAAATATGGTCTATCCATCATAGGCCTCATATCTTTCCTACCATCACTGCTTGCAATAGGCTGACCAGTGAAAGAGCGATGGCTAATGTTAACATTGCAGAAGCATTGGAGAGATTCAGCCATAAATGTTTGAGTTTCAGTCAAACTCAGACTCAGATTTGGGGTCTGTTGTACATCAAGATCAGCAGCTAGCAGAAGTGTTAGAATAGTAATTGAAGTTTGCATCTTTAAATTATTATTAGTTTTTCTTAGCTTGTAACTGGCAGCGGCTGACACTAACAGAAAACTTTGCTCTTTTTACTGAAAAATGGAGTCTGTACCGTAGATTTCAATTGGCAATTTGTATTTGAATTTGTGATGTCTTAAGTCTTACAGAAAAATTTGTCTGGACTCATGGTTCTCTCCCTTTAATTTACTTCTGCTCATTGGTGTACTAAACCTGTCTGTTCTCTGGAGGTGGTTGTATCTTTGTATGTGAGAGTACATCACATAAGGCAAAGAAAAGGAGGTATAGCCACACTATTTTCACTTTTGTACTAAACATGCAATCCTGTAGATCACAGGGTTTCCAGAACCTTATTTTATCCTAAAGATTGTGTTATCTTGAAAACGTAATTTCAAGGATGAAATTCCACCTGTTGACGGATAGTTCTGTGAGTGATGTAACTGTCTAAAATGACTTAATGCCTGCACAGTTTCTGCCATCTTCTATGTTTGTTTGTTTCAGGTGGAGTGGATACAGCAGCAGGTGGTAAAGAGGAGGATCAAGAGGGATTACAAGCCAGCCCCGCCCCTTTCCCTGTCAAGCCCCGCCCACAGTAACCCGACTCAGAACAACATATTCTATAATGATGCCAAGTGGAGCAGTATGTGGTACATAGTGAGTATACTGCATACTCGTACCAGAGAGTGTCCACCGAACCAAGACTATCACAAGTTCAAAGAAAAATAGAGCTCAGTGTAATTAAGTCTCGTCTATGCTGTGTTTGTGTATTCTTCTCGTTCGTATGCTGTTATTTTCCCACATTTATACAGCTTGTGGGTCAAAGGTCAGCCTAGGTCGTGGCATGATCCTGATTACTGCAGGGTCAGTAGAGCTGAGGGATTTTTGTGAGTGTGTTTTACTGAATGAAAGAATAGAAGAACTTTAATGATGAAATATTTTCCATTCCCGAATTTGAAACAAACAATTTAAGGTCATGGATTCAGTGTTTATCCATACAATTGTAACAGGAAAGTCCAGAGGTAAAACAAAATTTCCCTACATTTTGAAATCGTTTCTTGCAAATTGGCAGGGTTGTTCACACACACACACACACACACGCATTCACACACACACACACACACACACACACACACACACACACAGAATAAAA
>JAPZDY010000022.1:18396085-18406974 GCA_029783645.1 Ctenochaetus hawaiiensis | reverse complement strand
CACACACACTCATTCACACACACACACACACACACACACACACACACACACACACACATACATTCAAATTTACATTGCAGAGATTTGCAGGCTTATCACAAGTGTTTGCATACACCTTCAGATCATTGCTCTTTTAGTTAGTGTGTTTGTGTGTGTGTGGGGTTGAATGTCCTCAGCTCTGTCAATTGTTAACTTTGTATAGATAACTCCTAATACTTTGACCAGAGGGTTCAAACATATTTTTCTAGCTGTTGGACAGAACTCTCTGAACTTGGATGTGATTCAGGTTTACGTGGAAGAAAAACTTCCTCCATTCAACAAAGCACTAGACATAGCCTTAAGGTGAAACATTTGTCAGTAAAATGTTTTCACCGGTTTGCCCATTTGTACTTTCAAGACTAATCCAATTGCACAGATTAATTCTCATTTTGAATTTTAATCATGTAGAAGCTGCATATAGAGTGTTATAGAACTAGGAGTTAAGGCACTGATATTATTAAGTTAGTGAAAAGACATGAATGAAAATTCAACTCAAAAAAAAATATCACATTTTAGGTTGGCAGTTAAGTTTTTTAAAAGTCTGCTTGGCATGCAAACAAGGAAACAGTTTGAGGCATATGCAGTGCATTTGAAAAGCATTTACAGTAGAGGAGATTGGTTGCCAATGTCTAGCTAAATTAGATTCCTGATAACATAACATAAAAAGCTTGTAACATAGTAATATTGGTGTAAATTAGCACTGGCTCCCAACCATAAAAGTGTTGTAAATGGTCAAGAGCCAGCTGAGGAAAATAAAGGGACTAAGTTGTAGTTTCCTCTTTTTGATCTCTTATATTCTGAGGGTTTCACCCTAACCACTGAGATTCGTTAAAAAAATTTACACACTTTGGACAGAATTTTTATGCAATTCGTTTTTTTTTCAGCATGAGCTCTGTATTTATCAGTGAAATACAAGATGTTACAGCTGAACTAATCTGTCTGAGATTTACCTTTTTTCTAACACTTTGAGACTTAACTTTGACTTAGTTGGACGGGTTTATGTGTTACTGAACCTCTGTGTAAGAGATGGTAATGCTTACACTAGCTCTAAGTGAACTAACAGTTTTCATTATGTGGGCACACTCATAAAATTAAAGTTGTGCACCTGCTTAAACACATAATTTTCATTTGTGTTTTGTTTGTTTTTTCTTTATCATTTTCACTCCCCTCACCTCCTGCCACCATCTTTCCAGCACTGCAACGATGATGTCCATAATTGCCAGTCGGACATGAACATCATGGGTGCTTGGAAGAGGGGCTACACGGGTAAAGACGTGGTAGTGACCATCCTAGATGACGGCATTGAGAGGAACCACCCAGACCTCTCTCAGAACTACGTGAGTGTGTATGTATGCGCGTGTAGGACGGCTATGCGTGGCAGTGAGCGTGCATGTTGAGTGTTGGAGTCTGCAGTCATCTGTTGGAAAAGGTTACGTCAGTGTTTGAGTTAGGTTTGTTGAATTTTAGAGATTTAAATGTAAGCTTCTGGTGTAAGTAAGTGTGTGCATTTTGGGGCTGCACCTAGTAGTTAAAGATTCACAACATCACTCATTAAACTGACATTTGAAGTCTATATGAAAATGTGATTGTATAGGCTATCGGAAGGACAAATGCCATCAGATAGCTGCTGATTTCACCTATGACAGTCCTGGTAGACTGGGGTTTCTGGAGGAATAAACACATGTAGTCTCATATGATTTTACTCTGATAGATAATAGTTTACAGGGGTGGAGCTTGAAATGTAATTATTAATCCTATGGAATTTAAAATAAAATTGATCTTTGCTTGAACCGTAATATAATCCAGTGGTCAAACTCATGTGGATAACACAGGGCAAAAATTTGCCTTCTTGGGGGGAGCTTTGGAGAATGATGTCATATAATGACTCCAGACATATAAAATTTCATTCCAAAAGACCTTAATAAAAGTTTCAAAGGTATGTTATGAGTTCGAGTTCATTTGTCTGTGGTCATGTACTACATGTGCATGCTGATCTATGTCTAGTTCAGACCAAAGCCAGATAGTTAGAGCACTTTTTTTTGGCCTGTGGTAGCAAGTAAAACCATCAATAAGTTTTGCAGATAAAATGATTCACACCCTGTTTGACAGCGCCTGTGCTGCTGTTATTAGCTACTCCTAATGCCTGGATTTGTTTATGCCGAAGGGTGAGCAGCAGAACAGATTGAGTTAGCTCTGATTGCATTGGATTTACAAAACTGTTGTGAGTGATTCTAATGTGAACTGTTTGATTGAGTTAGAGAAGCTTTTTGGTGTTCCACAGGTCTTTTACACACACACACACACACACACACACACACGCACACATACACACACACACCACGCACACACACACACCATGCACACACCACGCACACACCACACACCACACACACACACACACACACTCAAACACACATGCACAGTGTTGGACCTATGTTTGTGATGACTCAGCTTGATTGATGTTTTCTCCCCCCTATCATTATGACAACTGTTCCTTTGATAGTTGTTGTACTTGTTTTGACCTCTGTGTCTCTTCCAGGACTCTGAAGCCAGCTTTGATGTCAACGGCAACGATATGGATCCAATGCCTCGATATGACGCAACTAACGAGAACAAGTAAGAAAAAAACATTTAACTCAGATCTAATAAGAAACTGGGATGTCATTTAAATGGTGATAACAATAAAAAGGTAAAAATAAAAGGTAAAAATAAGAATGGGTTGCAAGTGCTTTGGGGGTTACAGTCAGCCAAACTTTCCTCTGTGCATCACTGAATTTCTGATTGATTTTTACCAGAAGCTCTATGCCTCAATATGTTTGTATTTGCCGAGTCCTGACCTTGTTGTGGGTGCAATGAGTTACGTTAGTGTATTTGACAGTGACATTTGTGGGTGGGTTGTGGTTTTTATGTTTGGAGGAGGTGGTGTGTATATGTGTATTCGTGTGTGTAAGAAGGAAAAAAGAGAGACTTGCTTGTCCAGGCACTCCTTTTGTGCCAGTTTGGCTTAGTGAGTGATTTTTTTTGGTATATGTGTGTGTGTGTGTGTGCGCGTGTGTGTGTGTGTGTGTGCGTGTGTGTGTGTGTGTGTTTGGCTGCAGCAGCCTGAGTGCCTTGGCAGTGGCTCAGTCCCTGCTGGTAATGTACTGTCTTAAAGAGACATGAGGCCTACAGATGCAGCCTAATGAGCTGGTTTTCTTCTTAGGCTGATTTTAATATTGACTGTGATGTTATATGTGAGTGGACAGAAGAAACTTGCCTCTTTGACTTTTCATATCATTATTAT
The DNA here is from genome assembly GCA_029783645.1 of Ctenochaetus hawaiiensis. Classification (NCBI taxonomy): domain Eukaryota; kingdom Metazoa; phylum Chordata; class Actinopteri; order Acanthuriformes; family Acanthuridae; genus Ctenochaetus; species Ctenochaetus hawaiiensis. The sequence continues at coordinate 18,403,652 of JAPZDY010000022.1, read as the reverse complement.
TTTCCATCTGTCTGTTTTTTTTGTCTATCATTTGCTCTCTCTCTGTCTCTCTTATGGGATTTCTAATCTGGAGATTTTAGTTTAGTTTGGTTTAATTAAATCTGTGAAATTGTAGAAAGAGGTGGTGTGAGGTGACTGGCAAGTTGAAAGTGAAGCAAAGGTCTGGGAAAGAAAAGGGAGGAGGCACCAAGTCTGTTAGAATTCGAAGGAATAACAGTAACTGAAGCTGCATCTGGCAAACTACAGATTGTTGTCAAAGTTGTTGTATAGCAACAAGAATGATGCAATACTTGTGGATTTTAACCTGCTGTTGTCAGGGTGTACAAGCAACGCTAACAGCTGTGCTTAAATCTAAGCAGGAGAAAAAAATGTAAAAAGTACATCATCATTGCAGAAATCTCCTGTTCTCTCTTAAGTGACACATTTGGACACATCAGCATTTTGTTGCTTTACCAGTGAAGTTTTATGTGTTTGCTGACTTCAGTTTTGTTCAATTTTTGCTCATACCTCCTACCTCTCTTAACAAAATTTAGAAGAACACTATGACAATAAAAACTGGGAAAATTCCTGTTATGTCTGAGTTAGATATTCTTTTTTTTTTTTTAAAAATATATTCTTTTGTTTACACGAAGAAAGTATTCACAGAACTTTTTGACAGTTTTATAATAGTTTTTGTGAGGGTGTTTTTTTTCATCTACCTGCCATTTGAAACTAGCAGATCTACTAGCAATTACATAAATGTTGTAGATGGATTTAAATCGAAATTATAGCATCGGATTCACAAAGAAAATATATATACAAGATTTTGACTTGTTGAAGCAGGGTTAAAACATGCACAGTTAAGGAAAATCAGCATGTACCACAGAGAGATAATGTGAATTTAAGTGGCTGTGTCCTTTGAAAGCTTTGGAAAGTTTAAAAAGTGTATGTTTGCCTTTGAATAATTACTGTGTATAAATGTCTGTTGTTCCCATGGACTATTATCCGTTGCACAAACGTTGTATGGTTCTGGTTGAAACACGGAGAGATCCCTAAGCAACTGCGACACAGATGTGTAGAAAATGGAAAATACAGGCAAACACAAAGACTGGAAAGACGGCCAGACAGACAATTTTATGGATTAGTGGAGTGAAGTGAGCTGAGTGAAGACTGTTGAAGCATTTTGAGAGAGGGAGCCAGCGGTTAGGCTCATTAACTGTGACAAAGGGGCCTATCACTGATATGCAGCCTTTTAATATGTTACACTTTAACCAACTTCATTTGTGTTTCCTTTTTTGTAAACTTGTGAGGTCATGCCAACTCTACAGATGGTGGTGGGAATGTTTTAACTTCTATACAAATGTCTATACATTAGTGTCTTCTATACATTTTATATAATTAATATGGGTTATGGATTATGGATTATGGATATGATATCAGAATAAGTCTGGGGAGCATTTTTTAGTATTTTCGACTTGAAATGTCCATGCTAGAAGGAGCACTCTGAGATAAAATTTGTGCTTAAATCTTGCTAAAGTCATATGTCTTAAACATAAGTAAGCAAAATTGTTATTGATTTAGGAGAACTTTTCATAATTTTGGGAAATATATAATCATACCCTCCAAGGAGAAGATTTAATGATTGATACCTCTCTTGTATCTGTAAAAATATGAAACTTCTGCCAGCAGCAGACTAGCTTAGCTTAGCTTAGCTTAGCTTAGCTTAGCTTAGCTTAACTTAGCGCAAAGCCTGGGAAAGGATCTGGCAAAAAGTATCTGCCTTTTTACAATAGCCATTTATTAATGTACCTCATTTTAGTGTTTTAGCAAAATGTTTTTTTTTTACAGGGCGGACCATACAGGGCTATTTGAAATTTGTTAACTTCAAACAGGAACCATTTTCCCACTTGTCCAGTCTTTGTGCTAAATTAAGCTAACAGCTCCAGGCAGTAGCTTCATGCTTACTGTACAAATATGAAAGTAGTATCAACTTCTCCTCTAAATCTTATCTAACCACAAGAAAGCAATAAGGCATATTTCCCAAAATTTCAAACCTTATTCTTTTTCCCTCTCCTTTACTTTTTTTGTTCTTAGATGCTCTGATTTCAACTTTGTATTGTTTTTGGTGATACACATATGGCTTTAATACTGTGTAATAGCACTAGGCACCAGCACTATCTCTGTATTTTCAGGCTGAATGTTGATATACGATAAACTGAACATTCCTCATCATATATTTGTACACAGTGGGCATTATAATTCAGATGTAAGTCAAAGCTAGATTTTGGATGTCACAAGCACTTTCATTAAACAGACAGAGACTGAAATATAATGCCAAACAGGGTTTCCTTCACAGTTTTGAAATATAAAGTTATAAAAGATCTGAATCTGTAGCTGATCTGAGTTGTATGTTGGGCTGATTGATATGGACAAAATCAAATATCATTATATTTTACCTCTATACCTCTATATCAATATAGAGACAAGGTTGTAGGGATGACTGTTGGGGCTTTCACAGAATGTTAACACAATAAGATTTTGATATATTATCATCAGTAATGTGCATATTGTGACTAAGTGAGAAAAGGCAAATATTAGAGCTGCTACAACATTAGAAACTTCACATAATTACCTTGTTTGACTCTCACGGAGCCTTAAAATCCAGTAAAACAGTTAACATAAAGATATTTGAAATCAAATTATATCAATTTCTAAACAGCAACACAATATCAATACAGTATCAATATATTGACACATATGACATAAATGCGACAGTGGAGGACTGTGCTGTAAGAAATTTAGGGACAAATTGAGAGTGACTAAAAGTTGGAAATATTGAATTTTTACAAATGGGCATTTTTAGTTTAATTTAATATTAGTGGAAACAGGATAACCACTTTTTGATGCCAAGTATAGATGTTGCAGTAGAGCCTCAAACTCAGCTGAGTGAGGAAAGTGATGCCCCTGTATTTTTTTGAACCTTTGATCATTATTACATGTTAACCTTGAATCATCAGGTTACTGTGAAACGGATTTTCCCAAGTCTGAGTGCTTGCCTGGGCTTTAAAACTTTCCTACGTCTTCCCTGGGGGTTTCAATAGCTAGATGCTGGGTTTCCATGGCAGCGGTCAGAGCTGTTTCCGGGGGGTGTTGTGATGCAGATGTTCTCTGCAGGAGGTGTGTGTGCGTGAGTGTGTTTGTGCTGATCCAAAAAGTGTCTTTTTTTAGGAGGCGGTACACGCAGACACACTTAATGTTTGTTTACGTTGGTTGCTGACCCGGGCCGATTGTCACCACTGCAGTTACTGGTGGAATGTTACCCTGTTGTGTGTGTGAGCAAGTGTGTGTGAGCAAGTGTGTGTGTATGTGTGTTTTGTTGTTAGAGGAGTGCTGTTGTAACATAACTGATATTAGACACACACAAAACCAATGATAGCTATAAATGTCCATGTGCACCAGGGGAGCACATCACTTGCAAACTCGAATGAAAAAATTTAAATAAAAAGGTCCAGTTTGTGTCTCTGTTAGCCTGTTCGTGCATCAAGGAAACATTAGCCATGAGAAACTCCAAACATATTTGTCTTAACAGCATTACAAATGCTAAACTACTTCCTTTTTTGTTCTCTTTTGACCCTTTGAGGAATTTGTAGATGTATTTACAGTGAGTGCTACATTAGTAACACTTATTACACTTCAACAATTTTGTTTAGGATTGCTTTAACAGGTATGTACACATTTATCTGTGAAAATGTGTGTTTATGTGTCTGAGTCCTTGATTTCCACTTCAAAAGCTGGATGTTTATCTGGAAGTGTGTATGTGCTCTCCTGCCTATGTATACAAGTGTGTTCTACATCTGTGTATTAAGCGTTCCATTCCTGCTCTTTCCACAGACATGGGACACGGTGTGCGGGCGAAGTTGCTGCAGCCGCAAACAACACCCAGTGTATTGTGGGAATTGCCTACAATGCCAAAATTGGAGGTCAGTGACTGGTTGTATTTGCCTTGTATTTATATATTTTTGACATGTTTCTCATCATTGAAAGAGGTGAATTTTACTCATACACAGTCAAAAAGGATAATGAAACAGTCTTAAAGGATGCTAAACAGAATCACACCACCATCGTTGGATAATTATTTGTCTGTTCCTCATATTAGTGCCATGCTGCTTTTATTTAACTCGTAGAATTATTTCATTGATCAGGATCTAATAAAATGAACCATGTGTTAACTTTTTTACTTTGTTTTCACTGGTCATATTTTGCATGTAAAATTTCTGTGTCTGTGTAATAGGTGTGCGAATGCTGGATGGAGATGTAACAGATATGGTGGAGGCCAAGTCTCTAAGCCTCCAGCCACAGCACATTGACATCTACAGTGCCAGCTGGGGACCTGATGATGATGGAAAAACTGTGGACGGACCAGCCTCTCTGGCCAGGCAGGCCTTCGAGAATGGCATCCGCATGGTAGGCACATGCAAGCATGCATATACACTTACACACAGAAACACGCACAAATAAATATGGGCTTCCTTGTTCAGCTATGACTTTGATGCTATTTAAAAAAATAATAATAAACCACACAAACATACAATCAAAGCAGATGTGTGTGTTGCACACTCATCTACTCAAATCCCAAAGTTCTGCCTGGCTATCTCTACCTGTGAAATTCCTCTGGACATTACAGAGCAGCTTTGATCTATTAGCATAAATTTATTTACATATTCATATCTTATTTTACAAAACAACAAAATGGTGCTGTGTTGTTGGCTGAGTGAAGGGAAAAAGAAATAACAGGTTAAGAGGGGTGAAGTCATCTATTGGTCTTATGTCAAACACGCATACATCTACACATTCACAAAGTTCGCTACATTTGGCCTTTTGCCATGTCGTTAGCAAGATGTACAACTAAAAAATCTTGACTGGAAGGCTAAGAGCCTGTGGTGTGTTACAAAACAGGGAAGAAAAAGGAACGAACAGGTAGGAAGTGTGAGTAGATGGAGCCTTCGTCGCTTCTGACTGGTTGGCCTTTTGAGATGACAGAGGTGAGGGAGATATCTGTCCAGCTGGTACGTGTATGTGCTAACCTGCCTTCCCACCCTTGTATGTGTGCGTATGTGTCTGTGAGTGCCTGTGCTTATGTGTCAGTGTGTGTGTTTCTGAAGCTAAGTGGAGATGGCATGCTTGTGCATGTAACATGTACCTATGTGACACTGTGAAGAGACAGTTTATCACAGAGAGCTGAGGTGTCAGCGATACCACTGACAGCTGTGGACAGGGTTGTACTCTGGCTCATGCTACTTTATGTATGAGAGACTCGAGCAGGAGTTTTATTATGTGTGACATTTTTTTTTCTGGGCTTTTTTTGTATATAAAAGGACATATATAAAGGACAAAGACATTGCATATCTAGTTGTACATACACAACATTTTGTCCTCCAATAAGTATTTGTAGTGAGGCAAACAATGTCTGTGTATAATGATTACAATCTCAAGAATTAAATGTCAAATGTTTTTAATTACTTTTCAATCTTAAACTCTGTTTATAGTGATTTTATTGTATTTAAGACACTTTAGGACTACAGTTAAGAATTCTTTCTCTCATTGACTAATTGTTGTGTCTTTTGATAAAATGAAGTGTACAGAATTTCTTAAAATGTCAATGAAAAGCCATCAAATTTTCTGAGGCCCTTAATTTTTTTTTTTTTTTTTTGCCCAGCAGCAGTGCCAAACCCCAAGATTCTAAATTCAAATAGTAAACTAATAGAAAAAAGCCTATCCTTACAATAGAAAACCAAAACTCTCTAAAAGTTTGGTATTTTTGCCAAATAGAGTTGTCATGGTTGAATTTTTGTCATGAATTGTTCATTTGTTTTGAACAGTAAATATTTTTCTCATTCTTTGGTCTTTTAAAAATCTCTTGATAATGATTGCCATCCATCAGTTTTACATTATGCTTCACCACTCTCCCCTCTCTACTCACTGTTTCCTCTGTCTCTCTTGTTCTTTTTCCTTTCCCTTGTTTTGCGAACTGCTCTCCAAAGAGCTCTCCATCACTCTCATCTGTCAGCATTTGCTCCTGTCTTATCCCTCTCTCACTCAGGGGCTCAATTTGCTTATCGCTGCCTGACAGAAGCCCCCTTCTGAAGAAATCCACTCCACCTTTTATTCCCTTATATCTTTGTGTGTGTTTCTTTGTGTGCAGAGGGGTTATGAGTGTTTGTTTTGACAAACAGTGTGAATTGTGGTGCCGGTCAGTTATTCAGATGTCATTTTTGCTGACTCCTGACTTAACCTTGCCTTCACAACTCTGGTCATCACCAGCACTGTAACTCCCCTAGTGTGCCACCAACATGCCTGTTTGTATATCATTTGTTTAACTTCTGGAAGTACAATGTTTAATTAAATAGTTAAAGGCATTTAACTTAGGAAGGTGTTCAGTGAAAAATACATTGAGTCCTTGTGAAGCTCACTCTGAGCCAGCCCGAGCTCTCAATTAGCAACATCCTCTGTATGCATCTTGGATGAGTTTTTCTAATTCACTGTGCGGCCTCTTCTGGAAACTTAGAATATATAGAATGTCCTGGCTACAGATGCAGTGAAATTCACTTGTAAAAAATGTCCATATGTGTTCAGTGTTCAGCTAAAACTTGGCACAGTGCAAACACTCCTAAGGAATGGTTTTGGAAACTCTAAATTGAATTGTCTATTGACTCTTTGTTTTGGAAGGCAAACGGATTTTTTTTTTGCATGCATTTATTAGACTGCTTTGGTTCTTTTTATACTTCTGTACAACCAAGTCAGTTCTAATGCTGGGCTTGTGTTTTGATATGATTTTTTTTTATAATAATATATATTATTTTTATAAAATGTTAAGATAATATTATTTATGTAACATTTCAAAATAAAGTTGCAATCTTAAAGATGAAACAAAACAGCCAGACATATATGTACAGATTGATAGACAAAAATAACAAAAGAAAATAGAACACAGGAAACATAATAACCATCTACATATATTCAACAAAATGAAAATATTAAATGAAAAAACAAAAAACAAATACTTTTAATTAATAAGTTTTCTGTATGTGAGTTAATTTTAACTTTTTAAATAGAAAGTATTCTAGCAAAACATTAAAAGACATAAAACTAAAAGTTTTACACTTCAGCTTTATAAAGAAAAAGACAAACCTTGCAGCCGCTTACTCTATCCTGTCTGACTCCTTTCCTGTCAGGGGAGAAAGGGCCGCGGCTCCATCTTTGTGTGGGCTTCAGGCAATGGCGGACGCAGCAGAGACCACTGCTCCTGTGATGGCTACACCAACTCCATCTACACCATCTCCATCTCCAGCACAGCTGAGAGTGGACGCAAGCCATGGTACCTGGAGGAATGCTCTTCCACACTGACAACCACCTACAGCAGCGGAGAGAACTACGACAGAAAGATTGTAAGTATTGAGGCGTTTTGTGGTAGATTTTACACACACATTCTTAAGTGCATTTCTTTTTAAAAGGAGCACAAGTGTCCATGGTCTAACTTTACTGAAGGTGAAAGTGCTTATTAATTCCTCACTGTAATCCAAGTTTTATC
>JAPZDY010000022.1:18360618-18392789 GCA_029783645.1 Ctenochaetus hawaiiensis | reverse complement strand
AATATTTTCCTATTCAGGTTCCCAAACATTGTAATGCATCATACATGGTTGTCTTACAATATCTCTCCCCTCAGAATTACCCATATTGTAACGACACTGTTATTGTTGGTAAAATAATTGGATATTGATTCCAAACTCAATGTTGACTTTTTTGGCTTTCAAACGTACAAACATTTCAGATCTTAGCTGCTTTCAAAACATATTTTGTAGCAGAATTGCATGCTGTCTGTTGCAGGCAGGGCTGCCCACAGACATCTTCGGGCCAGGTGCTTTCATACCAGACATTTCCTCTAGAAGAAACTGAAGAGCAATTTTTTTAAGTTGGGACATTAAAGATAGGGAAAGTCAAACATATTTTAAACATTTTATTTTTCACTTGATTTTAGTGGCATGTTCCCTTTAGATGCCACAGATGTTCTATGTCATTTTGGTGAGGCACTGGAGATGCCTGCCCAGCCCCTCTTGAAACCTGTTGATGTGCTTTATTTGTGATTAAATTCATGAATTGGAAAGAGTGCAGTGCAGGTGCTGAGACTCTGAATTGGGCTTTACCCCATCATCGCATGTTGAGCGGCTCAGTTTGCTGAGGTCACTTCATTTAACCTGGATAATCCAATCCAAATCCTCACAGTAGAAAATATTCTCGGTTTCCAGGCAGTGCTGGGCACATAAGCCTGTTTCCTCAACAAGATTATCACACACTGCTTCTTGCCTGCCTGCGTTCTTCTCTTCTACTAGCTCTCAGCTTCTCTCTGTTGAACTTGCTGTGCGTCCACCACCATCACGATGGCCTTTTTTTGCCCTGCTGCTCGTCCAACACTCTTTCTGTCCTTTTATCCATTCATTGAGTTTCTTACATGAATAAACTTGCATGCATGCACATGTAGGCAAAAGGGAGAGGATGAAAGGGAGAGAGTGGAAAAGTTTTAACAAACTCGGTGCAAAGCTGATCGTATCTGCTGTTATCTGATGAATGAATACGAACAAACATTCTGTGATAACTATGTCAAGACGCCGTTATGCCAGACTTCACTAAACTCTCTGTTGTGAGGTCTTTACCTAAGGAATGGAACATGTTACTTTAAGAAACTACATTTTCTATGTTTTCTGTAGAGAAGTGTCACATTTTTTAAGTCGGCACATGATTTATCTCTTTATGAGCTACACTCCAGCATGGCAAACAGCAACATTTTAGAGCATCAAAAACTTTTACGCCTTTCAGCCTCGGTAGGGTAGAATTGGAAAAGTTAGGAAACATGGAGATAGGAAACTTCAGTGAGGAAATTAAGAGGGATAAAGAAGAAATGAGTGAGGATAACCATAAGAATCTCATCTACTGGGAGGTTTTAAGACCAAAGCAGGGACAGATGGTCGAGAAGAAAACTTTTTTCCCCCCATTCTTCTGCTTTAAAAATTCAAGCTTGAGAGACAGACTTTAGAGGGAAGAATGTTGATTATAGTTTAGTGGGTAATCTTCCATCATTGGACTGAACCAAGGTTAGATGGAGCTGAACTGTTTAAAACTTTGACTGTCTGACTCTTCATTTTCTTCCTTCACTTTCCACTTTGCCCTCTCCTGGCAGATTACCCGTGTGTGTTTTCATCCATAATTACACTTGAGAGAAACACCAAGAAACCTATATTAGACATACTGATTTGCTGCTGGTTTTCCCAGTATGCAAGCTACTCTATTAATTAGTATTGGCTTGTTTATGGGAAGGCTGTCGTGGCCTAGATAACGATGCCAAAGTCACTTTTAATTAATGACCATAAAACATTTATGGCACCATAATTACATGGTGGCAGCTAAGCCTATTAATATTGATCTGAACATTAATTATTCTGACTTTTCATAGCGCTTATCTGTGCTACCATCCTTTAATTATATTTCACTTGATATTTTATTTTCAGCTATTTAGTCTATGTTCTTCGTTTGGATTTGAAGTGTGGGCTCAGTGAGGTCATTAGTGAATTTTGAACATGTGCTTATGTCTTAGTAACTAGTGCATTCTGGGCATCACTTTGGTTCACTGCATTAAAGGATAAAATCCTCTTACTATCTAAAATGCCTGATCTCATCCCTAACATCAGAAAGTAGTTCGTTTTAAATGTAGCTCTGGTAAATTGAAGAAGGTTGATCCAACACTCCATGAAGTCAATTTGATTACTTTCCTTTAAAAGCCAACAAATGATGAACGGCTAGTGTACAAATTTTAATTTTTTGTCAGGCTCTTAGTTTTAAAAAGGAGTGAAGGCCATCTTTCAGTTTAGCTGATGAATGAAACCAGAAATACGCAAATAAAATACAGGCTATAATTCTGATTTTGCTGTGATTATGAATTCTCAAAACAATGGAGAACTTGCACTTATCTGTGACGGATAGAGCAGGCCAACGGAGACAGTCAGTATGCATTGTTTTTCAATATGCAAAAGCTTAGAAATCAAAATTCTTAATTCTCAAAGGTCTGAGCCCTCAAAAGTTTCATGTTTATAACCATAAGGAGCATATGTGGCATCAAGGAAGAAGGCAAGACATTTTTTCATAGCAGATGCCATTACAAGTAAAAGCCATATAATGCATGATGTAAAAGATGCATATAAAATATAGATAAGAAGAAAAATATAAGAAACAAAACAAAGTGCATCACTGATAGATCAGAAAGTTCTAACCCACAGGTTCAAATAAACTTGACAGAACATTTACTAAATAAAGTGCATATGTGAAGGAGACTTTTGGCTGTAAACTGTGAAAGGCAGCGGCTAAATGTGTGATATTTAGACTTTTCCCAAATGTTAAGGATTTTAAAGTCATCTAGTATGTTTTTGTTTTAAGAGATCACATGAAGCAGTGAAGGAACCTGCTCTTATGCCAGCAGCTTAACAGGGAGTGTGTTCAGGTCAGAGTCACTTTTGTGGTCACTCTTGCTCTTGCTCTCATATTGTATCTATGTTTCTTCTTAAATTTTAAAATCTGTTCGTTGGTTAGAAAACATTTAAATATTAGTTTCAGGTCATCTGATTCAGAGTAGAGCTGATTCTGGATGTCTCAGATGGTGAGGGAGTGACATGACGCGAGGAAACTGAGCATCTGGCCGGCATATGAGATGGAAGGGAATCCCAGGAAACTTAGCGACCCACTTCTTCCTGGTTTTTCCCTTTAATGTAGCATTTTTACATCAAAGAAGTTGAGACACATGGCTGCCATCTTGTAATGGATCTCACGTGAGATCTGAGAACCTAGGAACGGATGAACGGACATCAATGCTCTCTCTGTAATTATCTCCCCCCATAAACTCACTGTATATTACTATGTTTTCTTTACTTTGTCTTTCATTCTCTTTCTCCTCCTTTGCTTCTTTTCAGCCTCCTTCCTTTTTATTCTAAACCTTGTTAGGTGCCTTCTTACGTGTGTGTCGATTTACACATTTTTCTGTTAGAAATGTGTGCATCTCTCTCTTTGAGTACAAGCAGGTCTTTTTACCTCTTTATTTACTCAGTCCCCGCTCAGTTATGCATGCCTTCTCCCTCTCTTTGGATTGTTTACATTAAGATAAACATCATACTGTGTGTGTGCGTGTGTGTGTGTGTGTGTGTGTGTGTGTGTGTGTGTGTGTGTGTGTGTTTTCATCCACTAGTCCTCTTCTGACATGGAGAGATGTTCAGCACATCATTGTAAAGACCTCCAGAGCCGGACATCTGAGTGCCCCTGACTGGAAGACAAATGCTGCCGGCTACAACGGTAGACACGCACAGACATAGACAGGCACACAAGCAAACATGCATACACACACACGCACACACACACACACACACACTCACATTTCTCAACAGAGGATCAGATTGCTGGGGAACGAATTTCAATATCTTATTAGCAATTCTGCTCAACAAGCTATCCTTATATTGATCTACCTTTAAAGGTCAAAAGTTCACTGCAACTCATTTGATTAACTTGTATAAATAGCACTCCAGATTTTAATTGCCACAATTTCTGTTTTTTTTTTAAACTGTGTTTTGGACTAAAGGTATTTAAGACAATATTATTTTAATCACCTTTTTCTAGCTATTTAATTCAAACCTATTTAAATTTCTCTTATCTTAAGTTGTCTGATGTCTTACTAAGCCTATCTTTGTTTGATATTTCTTTGGGGCTTTTGTTTTTACAGCTATAAATAAGTGCATCTTCATTTAATTTCAGCATCCCAGAATAGGGCTAACAAGGCTCTATGATAAAGCATCCCAAAATTTAAGTTTTGGGTTGCGTTTCTGTTATAGTGAACCCTAATAGTGACCCATGTGCAGTGATAAAAGTAAAGCTAAGTCTTTGTGTCGTACAACTTTAGAAAAGTTTAAAGGCAGAACAGCATTTTGAATGATGTTTATAGGTTTTCACTTTTTGTCAGCAGACACCGAAAGGTAAAAAAAAGCACTTTTAATGGATTTATTAATCAGTCATGTTAACAATTGTTAATTAAAGTACCGGTAAGTGCACAGAAGTTGTAACCCTACCAGTCAATTAATTTTTACCCAGTAGGAAGAGGGTTGATTAGCAGTTTCCAAAAACTTTTCTTCTTGCTTGACCCCTGTGTGCTGCAAGCTGCTGTCTGTCAGGATTCACATGGTGGTTGCTGTTTTGTAACTTGTGAGTGTGTGCTTAATTGTATATGCATACCTGTGTGTGCATGTGGGTTTGTGTGAGTGTGTGTGTGTGAGAGAGAGAAACCCAAAGGAGAGTGAGAACTAGGGTTCAGCCAGGCTGCAGGCCCAGTGTGTCTGGAGAATTTCCAAGTGACTGTTTTTTTCAAAGAGGAGCTAAAGAGAAACAGAGCAGGGAAGGGGGGAGGAATGAAAGGAATTCATATTTTGACTGCTGCATACATAAATTGAGCTGTTTCCAAACTTTCGTTTTCATTTTTGACAACTATCATGTATGTCCCAAGTATTTCCATCATTCCTGTTAAAACTTCACAGGATGCTCTGATGTTTTGATTTTTCAGTCGGAAATTTATTTACATGACAATTACCGCTGATTCTTATCTGATCCACTCTTTCATACTCACATATAGTTGTTGCAGGAAATTGATCTTTAAACATTTAAAAAAAAAACAAATAAACAAAAAAAATTATTTTGATAAACTTTCACTAGTAAAAGAAAGTGTAGTGGTTGTCTGATCAGCTGTAACTTTTCACTTTTTTTTTACAGTCAGCCACCTGTATGGCTTTGGTCTGATGGACGCTGAGGCAATGGTGAAGGAGGCAGAGCGATGGAAGCAAGTCCCCACTCAGCACGTCTGTGTGGAAAGCGCAGACCGACAAATCAGGTAGAAAATGCACATACATATGCACACACATATACACACACACACACACATACACACCTTGAATGTGCTTAAGCACTACAATACACACTAGACTACAGAAGCTCATGCAAGCACCACAATGTCACCGTTAGACCTCTCATTTGAAACGCTTGGGATAAACATGCTGCTGTACCAGCACTCACACTTCTGGGAAGGCTTTCAGCAAAATTTTGAAACCAGGTTGAAGAAATTAGCTGCCACTCAGTAATGAGAGCATTAGCAAGGTCTGCCACTGATTTTGGGCAATTAAATCTAACAGTTCTTTTTCTAATTCAACCCAAAAGGTGTTTGATTAAGCAATGGGTCTAAAGCTGAACTCAGGGCTCTGTGCTGGGAAGTCAGGTTCATATACTACAAGTTCTAGATTATTATTATTATTATTATTATTATTATTATTATTATTATTATTATTATTATTATTATTATTATTAGTAGTAGTAGTAGTAGTAGTAGTAGTAGTAGTAGTAGTAGTAGTAGTAGTATTTTTAATGGCACTTCTATACTTCAACAGGAATTTAATTTTCCTCCCTCTAACTCTATGATTGAAATCAAGAAATCTGATACTTTCTTGTGTCTGTCCTTAAAACAAAATATCAGTAAGTGATTGAACTTTGAGACCAACATTCAGGACAAAGGTTCTTTCCCTCTGTGTTTCATGCAGCAGCATGTGTATGAGTGCGGTTGTACAAGCTGTACCTTGATAGGGGCCAAGCATTAGTTCTGGCAGGGTGGTTCTCACATAAGACCTTTACTACGCACACACACACACACACACACACAGAGCCAAGGCTTCACAGCTTGTTATTCTTGATGCAGCTGGAAGCCTGAGCACTGTTCTGTGTTAGGCTGGCTGGCTGAACTTGGGCCCTGAACTGGTTTGCTTTCAGTTAAAGGCTCGGTGGCTAGCGAGTGCAGCATTATCAGTGTCATTCTGTCTGTTCTGCTCCAGTGCACAAGTCAGTCCATATGAGGCTTATGTAAAGTCCACCCTGTGTCACAGGCATCCTTGCTTAGGCCTTCTCTACATACCCATGTAATGTGTGTTGGTTTATGGAGAGATTTCTGCTGTAGTTGCGTGAAAGAAGTAAGAACAACCCTGTTATTTTATCCTTTTTTTTTCCTTTTCAGTGCATAGTTTATGAGCAGCTTTAGAGATGTGTGAAATGGTCAGTCACACATTTGTCCAGTTACTGGAAGCCCATGCCTTGTTTATAAACAGAATTACCCTTCTTTCATCGAGCCAAATTACAGGCTTGCAAAGACATAGGCAATCATCAGGAAACAAAAGACTCTGTTTTGTGTTTTGTTTTGTTTTTGGAAGAGAAGCAAAGTATTCATAAAACGTTTTATGTGTTACACTGTTAAAACCGACTTTTTAGATCGCCTAGAATTTTCTAAAAAAAAATCTGAAATAGACTTTTTCGAAAAAAACAAGCTGCTTTGTTTAGTATAAATTTAAGCATAAATATCTCCAGAGATGTTTTGATGCTGTTTTTTTCTTATTGATACTGAAACTGGATATGGATCTGATACCAGTGCAAATTTTTATTTAACTGCTTTCTACTGAGTCTGTGTGGATGTTATGCCATAGATGTGCTTCCAGTTACACAAGATGCTTGGTGTTCATGGATATTGGCTGCTTGTGCCATAAAGTATGGCAAATAGATGTACAAGACACTTTTGGGGGTCCCATGTCTAAAAACTAGATAATGTAGTATTGGATCAGTGCATAGCCTTATATTGGAGTATCAAGATCAGAGGCACTTCTGATAATGCCATCGATTTTGGAACAACTTTAAATGAATCTTTGCTCATAAACGTGTGACTTTGCCTATTTTTCTATGTAAATGTCTTCACTTTTGTTAGTATATCCACAGATGTATGTTCATGTGCTGTAGGTGTGTGTGTTTTTTGCCTCTAACTTGCTAAATGAGAGTAGTGATCAGTCCACTGCTGTGTTCCCACACACCCTCTGGCTGGCCCCTCTGACTGGGTTTGGTAATGTCTGTCTGCTATCGCTCGCCTTGGAGCACACACCAGGAAAACTGCCTGATCTGTGCGCAGTCAGGCTGGTGCTAATCAGCTGTGCATCTGCTCTGCTCGGTCCCATGCGTATGGTTTAGTTATCTGTATTGAGTCATAGAGAAGCCAGAGTGGTGATATCAGCCCTAGACTCCCCAGCCATTACTTCTAACCTCTTTCCAAACAATCATTGACAACTTACGTAAAAGACAGTCAGTGTTTTCACTCATTTATTTCACCATGTCTGCTTAAGCTTGTGTTTTCACATGCATTTCCCTAAATTTTCAAGGGTGTTTATAAGTTGTTTTATATTTACTGTTAATCTCTTAAGATTTAAGTAAACATCAGTGTTGGAGCCAAAGAACAAATGAGAATGTTTTTAGAGATTGTTTGCCTGTTGTTATTATGGACAAAAAAGTTACAATACCCTTTTGATAACAATAAACTGCTTACCTCTGTTTCTCTGTCCATATGGAGCAATTTGGGGTATAGCGTCTTACCCAAGATGATAAGTTTGACATGTAGACATGCAGGAAAAGCAGGGAAATACCCTGTGATCAGTGGATGATCTGCTTTACCTTCTTGCCCCATGTGCAATTATTGCACCGCAGATTATTTTTCTAAAGCTTTGCTCTGGCTGGTTCCTATTCATTTTCTAATCCTAACTGTGTTCTGGACCTTTCCATGTTTTAACTGCTTTTTTATTGTATCACTATTATAAAAGATCATAACAGAAAATTTATTCAAGAGATAATTAGATGCTGTGTTTACTGTTAGTGATCTTTCTGCTGCTGAGTTGAGCATGGCAGACAGAACAAATAATGTTCTTTCTCTTTCTTATGATGTGTATGGTTCCTGGCTTCTTTGGCAGGTTGTGGTTTTGAAGACGAAACCTCAATATGGATGTTTGTGCTTGCTCTTTGGCTTTTGGAGGAGGTTAAATCAAAAAGAAGTATGTGTATGGGCTTTTGGGGTGCCTTGAGGTATTGAAACTTGATACTCAATGTTATGCCAGTCACTAACGCAATTTTTGGATATGGTTGACTAAGCAGAATCTCAATGTAGGGGGACTGCCACAGTCTCTAACCTCGCTCCCTGAAAGAGCGAACAGGCTACAGGTACGTTACAGTTGAGGGAACACAGTGACATTCAGCAGCTAAATTCTGTGTTTGAAGATGATGGCCAGTTTTACTTCACCTTACAGCTGCCTGGTTTCAATCTGTAAGTGAAATATTGAATTGAAATAAGAGCTCTTACCAAAAAGTAGCTTTCACTTAAACATTTATATCACTACTTTGCAAAGAGGAAATATATCCCACTCTCAAAGATGGGTATACATATTTTCTGAAGCTAATCAGAACCCATGTGCTATCTGAGGTAATGTGTAACTTGTCTATGTAACTAGGTTTTAAGCTCATTGGCCATCTGCTCTGCTATAATATTCCATATTGTATCTTTGGTTCCTTTTCTTGTTGTTGATATATGTTAATTTTTATATCATTAATAGCACACTAACCATAAATCCAATTTTCCCACTTTTTGTCCAAAGAGCTTTTGGACCTTGGGAAGTGGTTACAGTCTTTCCCTTAATGAAGCTTTGACAATTAAAAAATGTGATCAGTTTTACATTTACTCAATATTTGCTCTCAGTGCTTATGCATGTGCATATCTCTGTTTTAGTGTATTTTGTTTTCTCTCATTTCTATGATCCTGTCCTCCAGAACTATCCGTCCAGAGCATGTGGTCCGGTCAGTGTACAAGGCAACAGGATGCACGGACAATCCCAACCACCATGTGATCTACCTGGAGCATGTAGTGGTACGCATTACAATCACACATCCTCGCCGGGGAGATCTGTCAATCAACCTGACCTCACCCTCAGGGACCAAGTCTCAGCTGCTTGCCAACAGGTAAAGAACAAGTTGTGAGATAATATCTCCATGGCAGTGCAAAATACAATTAATCAGAAATGCTAAACTAATGGGGTTAAATACTTGCATTTGCCAAATGAAACATTTCCTTTTTACACTGAAAATAAATTGTTTGTTTGAATTTGAATGTGAATCTGCTTGCTTTCTTAACAACATAGTTATTAACTTTGGTTGAAATGGCATGATAGTGCAATTTCTTAAGGGACTGGATGCTAAGTATAGTGTAAGTGCTGCATTTTCCTAGTCTACATTTACCTCAAATAAACCTCATTCCTGTACAATGTTTATACACGGTTCATCAGAGACTGTGCTTGTACGTGGTTGAGTACTTGTGATCGTTTGTACTGTTATTTGGAATGATTAAAGTGTTTCCTCATCTGATAACTTTATGTGATTTGTGTGTGTGTGTGTGTGTGTGTGTGTGTTTGTTTGTTTGAATTGGTGTGTACGTGTGTGTGCAGGTTGTTTGATCACTCCATGGAGGGTTTTAAGAACTGGGAGTTTATGACCACCCACTGCTGGGGAGAGAAGGCAGCAGGCGACTGGGTCCTAGAGATCTATGATTCACCTTCTCAACTTCGCAGTCAGAAAGTCCCAGGTATTAGTTTGTTTCTGATTTAATTTATTAAAAAAGATTCAGTGCTACATATTTATTTTGTATTTTTTTAATGTGTCATGTATTTAAATTTACAAAAATGGTAGAAATAGTAAACAAGTTTAGTCTGGATTGAGTGCAGGATCAGCAGGAGCACACATTCTCCTGGAGGCAGTGAGCTGAAATGCTCAAATGACCCACTAATTTAACAACATAGTAAAGTCTTGAACAGAGCAGTTTCTAAGAAGCTGTTATGTCGATCACTATAACCTCATGTAGCTTGTACCTTGTTTTTCATATGTATCATTGTCAAGTGTTTAATGTAACATATTCTATCTATGGTCGATAAAAACAACCTGAAAATGCAGCTTGATTTAGATTATGAAGTTCTTACTCTGTGTGTCCATATAGTGGTGAAAGATGGTGGCAATATTTCATCTTAACATTTTACAGGAAAAAAGAAGAACCTTGCAAAACCGCCTCCTATTACATTACATTGTCTGGTCATTTACATCAACAATACAAATCAAATGAGCTAATTAAGTTGCTTGCTGTGGATCTAAGATGAGTTTTACACTGCTTCTGTATACTTAGGCAAGCTGAAGGAGTGGTCATTGGTGCTGTATGGCACCTCTGTGCACCCATATGCGTCTCTGCGCAACGATAAGCCTCGCTCCACTGAGGAGGAGTTCATAGAGTACAATGGTAAGTGATAAATCCAGAGCTTGGCTTAGACAGGTTAGCCACATCAGCAACATTGCAAATAAAAAGAATTCTTTAGCGGCTGCTACTTTTTCTGTCCTGTCACAATGTACTGCAATATAAGATGTAAGGGTATTGTGAAAAGGTGCAGTAAATTACAATAAATTATTCCACAAAGTCAGTTGATTTTGGCAGTCACCTATTGTCATCACCTCTTGACACTGCCTTTTGTATATACACAGGCCCCTGTGACTCTGAATGCAATGAGAATGGCTGTGAAGGTCCTGGACCCCATAACTGTATCAACTGCCTCCACTACTTCCTCAAGTTCAAGAACAACACCAGGTCAGTGTGCCTTTTAGATTTGGCATTAACCAAAATGCTGGTCTTAAGTCAGAAAGCATTAAAGAACTGTTTCATATGAATAGACAGATATGTATACTTTGGCAATGATGGGAAAGGATTCAGTTTTTCAAACCATTTTCACAGATCAAAGAGGCAACAAGTTTTATTTTGCAATTGCTGTATATACTTTATGGATAGTAAATATAAAATTTTGGATATAATTATTACTGTCACTTAGTGTCACCAACCTTCTCACAGTTAATAGATTTTCCAGACACTTAGTTTTTTTTACTCTCAATTTAAATAATGCATCAGAGCTACAAAGCTACAGATATAAGAAACTTGCTCATATGTGATTTTTAACAACATCTGATTTAGTTGAAGAGTGTGAAGTCCTCTGGGAGTCCAGAAGCAGACAAATAAAGGGAATGATCAATATTAGCTGTGGGGGTCTTAATCAAGAAGTTTTACGAAGGTAAATGACTGTTGGTGCATGCCAATCCATGTTAACTGGATTTAATCAGCTTAAGGCAATATTTTGATCTCGTTTAAATTCCTCAAAAAACATCTGTGTAACAGTCCAGTTTGCATAATGAGATTTAATCAGTATTCAAGCAGAATTTTTCTGCTAGTGTTTTTATGCCTTGTACAACCCTGCTTCCAAAAAACTTTGGATGCTGTTGAAAAGACAAAAGATAATTTTCTCATCCTGACTAAACATGTACTTGTGAAATACATGATTGCATAAATGATGTTACTACATGAGTTTGAGAACACTTCAAGAGACTATTGTCTCTGCATGTGACTACATTTTGGCTTTAATTTCGTTTTACACAGCAAATAACCACATTTTAGGACAAAAAACAACTGTTTATAAGGCTTTTAAATAACTTTCTTATAATAAATCCAACTTTTTTGTCTTTTAAAAGCATGTATGAACATTAGGGTTCCCCAGTTTTTTTTTACATGGAAGCAACATAGGCTCATACTTATTTACAGCATTTACTGCCACATCTATTGAGATTAGACATTACAAAGTGCCTTGGGGGGAAAAAGCACAGCTTTAAATGCGCTTGGTTGCTGTTATATTCTGTTTTCAGTTGCATGACTAGATAACATAACTCCAGCTTGTTTTATTATTCTGACCCTTAATCATATCACTTTTACATTTTGTTATAAAATTCAACAATTCACATATGAATATTGCAACATGATGAATGATTGAATACAATAAAAATATACAATAAATTGCTCTGATTTATCTGGAATTCTACATGTTTTCTTTTTGCCACAAATTAAGGTCATAGGTCTGTGCTTGCCCCTGTTATTCTGTGAGTTTTATGCGGATACGGTTACAGTGCAGGTGGTGTCCTGTCTAATTTCAGCTTGTTAGTCTCATAACAGAGATGCTGTTTCCTGTCAGCCATGCCATGATCATTCTCTCCCTTCCTTAAAAGTGTGTATTAAAAGTTAAATGTGTGTGTGTGTGTGCGCGTGCGTGCGTGCACGTGCGTGTGCATGTGCGTGTGTGTGAGAGTCTGTGAGTGTGTGTGTGTGAGACTGGAGGGGTTAATGGTTGTTTAAATGGCTGTTAAAGGGTTAAGACTTGGTTTTAAGGGTTAGGGTTAGAATTAGGTTAAGGTAAGGCTAAGGTGCTAGGGAATACATTATATGGGTCTTCACAAAGATAGGCTTGCAGGGTTGTATGTGTTTGTGACTTTGAATTTGCCTGTGTGCATGCACATTTGTGAGTGCCCTTAGGATCCCATTAGGATCAAAATCTGTTGTAATTGCCTTTGTGTCGGTGGGTCTCTGCACTAATAAAAGACAAAGAAATGCAGGTGCATGAGAATGTGCAAGCTTAGGTGCTGCCTTATCATTAGCTCACTTCAGAGGTGTACTGCCCTTTCTGCCACCACAGGGAGCAATTGATGAATGAAGATTGGGGCAGTGGTGGGAGGAAGGAGGAGGAATTGTGGTGGTGTTTAGTGTTAAGATAATTACACCCCTACATATGTGTTTCATGGTCTAGACTTACCAAAAGGTGTGTTTAGGTCTTTGAAATTTTGCATGTAGCACATTTGTGTCCATATGTACGTATGTGTGTACATTTTACATAGACTTACAGCCAAAATTTTTGAAATACTGTGGTTATAATTTTTATATGATAATTATTTTATAAGATAATTTTGGAGAAACTTAAATATTATGGGCAGTTTTCAATAAGTATTTTATTTAAAAAAAACATTTTCTTAGGTACTTCTTTTCCTTTCTCTTAAAGCTGTAATTTACTACGCCATTGATAAATCTACTGGGAAAAATTCAGTGTTGTACTTATTGGATCTAGCATCTCATTCATCATTGCTTGAAAATGGTCTGATTTAACACTTTACAAATGACTGCGTTCCCAGAAGATGATTGAGGACTCTCTTTTATATAGCTAGTGCCATACATTTACTAAGTAGCAACCTTTTTATGGCCTACTTATCAGTGCACATTATTGGCATGGAGGCTCACTGACTGAAAGGTAGCTGCTAACTTTTGGTTTTAGTTGCATCAATAGTGATATTGATTATGTGGCTAAAAAGTTAGGTTGCGTAGCATCATGTGATTTTCTGAACGTGAAGCAATGTTGCCACCTCCCCAGATCATAGTAATGAACTAAGGGGCTAAAACATATCATAACTGATAAGAGAGATGGTAAAAAAAAACAGAGCCATGTTAGGAATAGAATGTTTTCCTTTAAATTGTTTTTACCAATTTCATGTCTATATGATTTCAATTAAAAATGCTGTTTAAAAATTTTCACACATCCGTCGGTGCCCTTGTTCTAGGCTGGTATTGCATTGTAGGTTTTTTGATCATCTGGATTGGTTAAATAATCATTTCAGCCTAGCAGAGAAATGGTATAGAAGTTGGCAGTGTGCACGTGTGTACGTGCACACGTGGATTATGTGTTTCTCACGTGTGACATGTATTTCTTGGTAGAAAACTCAGAAGTATGTGAATAAGGCTTATGAAGTGTGTGCATGTATCCATGTGTTTTTTGCTCTTTAGTATTTTGTAGATCCTTTTCACCTTAGGAAGGGTGCCTCAGTGTGAAATGATGGGGTGACAGGGAGCTATGAAGTTATTCAACAGATGTTGCACCTGTTCACCATATAGCACCAGAACACACACTCAAACCCCTTACTTCTGTTTGTCCCAACTAATTTTTCATGTAACAATAGTTTGTAAAAAGTTTGCTTTACAGTGGGTAGCTGTGAAAAAATATTTCAGCCTTAGTCCTATTAAGTCCTTTAAGTTGCATACAATATATAATGCGTATAATGCCTAACACAAGAGGCATATGTTTTTTTGTCAGACATATGTTTTACATTTTGAGCCTGTTAACATTATACTGAGGCTGAGCTATAGAGGTTGTTAATCATGACACAATAAGGTTGATATGGTGTTTATGTTGTTCAACAACATGTATATGTCTAGAAGAAATACAATATTTGCTATTTATGATACTCACTGTCATTCTGTGTCTGCCTCTTCTTGTCCTTTACTCACCTCTGTTTGCAGGATGTGTGTGTCAGAGTGCCCCAGTGGCTTTTTCCGTGACGATAGGAAGCGCTGCAAGAAGTGCTCCTCACTTTGTGAGACTTGCGTTGGTAGCCGTAGCGACCAGTGCACCACATGCAGGACTGGTTTCCACCTCAATGAGGACTCCAACACATGTGTTGCCAATTGTGCCGACAGCTTCTACCTCGACCATGGTATGTTTCACTGACAGCCAAAATGTACAAGCTTTTTAACAAATAAGTACGCACATGATAGCACAGCATTTATTCAAAAATTTGTCCCCAAACTCTTTGACTTCCTTCCTTGGTCCCAGCTTGAGGTTTTGTGAGCTCCTTCTGACTCCAATACTGTTTTCTGCATTGCATTCATTGCCTTATAGTTCAACAAAAAGAATTTAACTGAAATGAACTTTACAGTTCTGGGGATGCACACAACAAATGCCTCCAACAACACAAAATCCAGCCCAGCCACGATTGCTATGCTTGTACATGCCCACACAGGGCCAGAGATTTGTCTTTCTAAGTTCAATGTGACTTTGCTGCCAAAAATTCAAACTATCAAATTGTAAATTACCTAACATTACAGAATAGTTACATTTATCGCCCTCAGAAGGGAAGGTAATCCACATCAACAAATTTGCTTTTATACACTACCTCAGAATGATGCCTTTGTATCCTTGATGTAACGTCTAGCCAGTTGTTTATTTTCATGCACTTGCTGACCTGAACAGAACTGGAAAGTTTGTGCAAGCAGTTTTTTTCAACAGTGTAACATTGAAGAAATCATGAAATAGAACAGGAGGGTTGTGTATGGATTACATTAAGGAGAAGTTAGCTTGTTTTCTTGGTGTTGACCACTTGTTTCTAATAAACAGAGTAGTGCAGTAGTGGTAACATACAGTATAAATTTCATGTATACTTAACAGTTTGTCTTATGTACAAGCTGTATGCCAGCATGGCTGAAAGTAAAGCAGGAATGACTGAATCTATGTATATCTCATAATTATGTCTGTGCATTGGTTTGCAGCCAAGACAGTGTAAGTCCTGGCAGCTCTGAGAGTCTCTGGCAGCAGATCTGATGTGATCTAATCCAAGTTCAATCATAACATTTCCACAGGCCAAGATGTAGTGGATACTTTTTTCCTTTGAAATGTTGGCACTGCTGAGTATTGTGTTGTGTTAAATGAGCTATCTAGAGTTTGTTTTCTCTGTCAGTCTGACGGCATGCCGAGGTGAATTCCTGCCTGTATTAAAACATGAACACGTCCATGTAGTGATTTCATTGCTGGTCAGGATAACTGAAGTTTAACTTTGGTTCTCAAAAATGCAAACATAATCATGAACAAAGTTATGTAAGCTACAAGCTGTGTGTGAAAGTAAATTGTGATATCTGACATTTGTGTCAAAAAACAATGTAAGCACAGGGTGTAGACATTTTTCTAAAAGTTTCATATATCGGTAAAGATACTTTAACCAAGGCTGTAACTAATGATTTCCTTCTTTATGAATTATCTCTCTTTTTTACTGATTAACTGATTTATATCAGTGTGTAAGCCTTAAAAATGGTAAAAATGTCCATTGCAGTTTCTGAGAAACAAATGTGGCTTCTTTGGATGACTTTTGTGTAAGAAATTGTCCAAAATCCAAAGACAGAGAATGTATTAGATATTAAAATAGAGAAAACCTGAACACCTTCATATTTGAGGCTCTTGAACCAGAAAATGTTTTGTTTTTCTGATGATAATCAAAGTGGTAAATGACTGAATAATGAATTTTCTTTCATCATTTTGGCACTACTTTTGACCTTTAGTTCTCAACTAAAATAGGAGAGTAGCACTCACAAGGCAATGTAAAAGGGAATTTTGTTTTGATGGAAATCTGTTGGTGACCTGTCCATATCCTGCATCCACCCTGTACTGATTCTCAGATTCCTGAAAATCTAACCAACAATCTTCACTTACTCTCAGTCTCCTCCCCCGAGCTCTGACCATATGACTTCCAAAAACAAAACCATAAAGATTGTGTCATACATAAGCATTGTTTTTCTGAAATGTGGAAAATTTGGTTAATACTCTTAGTCTACTCTTTGGTTTTCCAGGAATAAAAATGTTATTCTTGTATCTTCCTGGCAATCCTCATGGCTGCTGAAGGCAAAAGTGTCCATGTGCATTGTGTCAAAGCGTGTCATTGCCTTTAGTCGGCCTTTTGAAATATTCATCTACATTCCTATCCTCCCTCACCGACACTACAATCTTCTTTTTCATTCCTGCAGCTTTAGCCTTTTGACATTTCAGTTCTTCCTCCCTCCTCTCTTAACATCTCTCCCTGCTGCCTTTTGTCCTCCTGTTTTGTTCATCTGCCCATTCCTCTACTTTTTCTCTTTTCTTTGATCCCCACTTTTCTTTTTACTTATCTTCCTCTCTCACTTTACCCCTCCTCCTCCTCTACATCATTGTCCTCATCCTCTGGTCCCTTTCTTCATTTCAAATGGACCCTTTTGGACCCTGTTAGCCACTGTGTATAACTGGCTCTGTCTGTGTCTTTCAGATTCCAACATTTGCAGGAGATGTCCAGAGAACTGCAGAAGGTGCACCACCTCCAATGTATGCACAGAATGTAAACCTGGAACGAGGTAAGATAGGAGTCATGCTGTGCAATGTCAAAGCATACTCACTGGATAAAGCTGAAAGCACTGAAAAGTTTGTTACGTTGACAGCTAGTGACTTCAGTTTTGCTGAGTCTGTTGATTTTACACCTTATAACTTTTGTAAATTTTTTTTTTTAATGTAGTGTAACAGTTTCATTAAAATAGCTGCAAACACATTAAATGAGTTTCCTCTTAGGTGATCCAGAATTAGAATGAAGAATTTGTCTGACCACTCTTTTGCATCAAAGTTACGTGGTTCTTCCATTTCAACTAATGGCCACACTAACTCTAAAGGTGTCAGTGTGCTTTAGAAGTGCTTGTTGGAAGGCGTCCGCGTATAGTTCTTTGATAGTAGAAATAAGTTTTTTTTTCTCTAAAAAAATTCAGTAAGTTCAAGTCACTTTACCAAATCAACATTTTTATGCAGAGATTGGCCAGCTGAGTGAAGTTAAAAGGAACCAGGGTTTACCCTGGACTCTTTTTAGCACTCTGTATTTTTTATTTTTAGCTGTCAAGTACAAACAAATGCAACACTTAAAGAATGTGTCTGTATTTCATCCATTTAGATGGTCCTGGCTTTTCACTTCAATTTCAAGTGTGACTGTCAAGAACACCTAAAAACAAGCTTGTCTTTAATTGAACAAGCTTGTTTGTTTCAAGAGCATGTAAAATGCACTTATATTCAAAACAGGTAGAATGTACTCACCCTTGCCTGAGCCACAGATGCTCTTAATGTCCCTCAATCAATATGAATGCTTGGCTCTTTGCTCAGAGAGCCTTCAACAACTTAAGCTGTTAGCTTGCGGCTAGCTGCTGGTATGGCAGCTTGTACATATTTAGGTCTGCCACTACAGACGGTACTCTCATAGAGGAATGAATCAAGATGTCTCTTTTTGCAACAATTTGGCTTTAGTGTCGGTTTTGTGGTTTCAGGATAAAAACCTTTTGTGTTCATTGACAGTAACGCTGCAGGAAAACAGTATTGCTAATTTAGAACAGCTCATTGTGTTACACTGTGGTATCGGTTCACAGCATGAAGCAGAGAAACCAGGGCTTCCCAACCGTTTTCCACTTTGGACCCAAATTGAGTAAATAGAGCTTCACCCTCTGACCCAAGTTTATTAAATCCAAAAACAATCATAACATGTGGAGACCCACAAGAAGTGGATCTGTTTGGGATGTGAGCCTTATTTTTAAAACATTCAATCTAAACCATTCAGATATGCATGCAGACTGGTTCCAGTTCATTTTCTGACCACTTCATCAGCAGCGTCTTCAAATCGCCCCACCCACACTTGACCAAGAAGAGGACAGGGTTTTTCAAAGTGCCGAAATTCCTGATAGGTCATGAAGGAAACACTTGTGAAGCATTTTAAAGATATTGCGGTCTTGAACCCTGTTTTAAGTGTTCAGTATAGCCAGAGGTGGAGGTGGGGACACTTGTAAGCCATAATTTCCTCTGAATGCCAGCGAGACCACATTAAGGCACATGCTCACACACACAGACACACACACGCAAACAGTCACCCATTCAGTTCACCATTCATGGTCGGTTAGGAGCTGAGGAGGAAGAGAAGACCAGACGAGATCGTTTCTGGGAAACGTTAGCTAACACAGACCAGCTGTTTTACGGCTTAGTGCAGCAAGCTCACCAACCTGTCCTCAGTCTGACTTCACAGAGCTGATTTTATAACCTCCAAACCTACTTCCTAGCTTACCTCTGTCCTTGCATCTGGCTTTTGCAAAGATTCTTGTGTATATTGGTTAAAACAATCCAGCAAACATTTGTTGAACAGTGACATTGTGTCTCCTGCCAAAAACAGTCCCTGTCAGACACCGGTAACTACAGGGCAGATAGCCAGATGGTGATGTTCTTTCACCATCCAATAATGGTCTTACAAACTAGGAATCACTGATCATACAATTGCTATAAAAATGAAAAATGCATTTGTTTGTATGATTTTTTATTTATTTATGTATTTATTTATTATTTAAGTAGTATTTTGTTGACTGTTTAGTTGTACAGGGTTGTGATCAGATGTCCATGTGACATCCACTCGATGCATGTTGTTCATTTTTTTAACCACAAAAATTATGGCTCACATACAAACCTACTAAATGCGCACTGTGTACATAAATAGCTGAATAGGCCTGTTGGTGGTAAGGTCATATTTTGATGTTGCCAGGATGTCCAGAAAGGAACTATTTTTGAGCCATAACCAGACGTCTTGTTTTTGTATTCAAACAACAGTCTTTCAACATCTCAGAGTTTGCTGGCAACAAATTTCCTTTGACCACGCTATAATCTAAACATTCCTGTATGTCAGTGAAAAAGCTGAGGCTAAATAAAGTTAAGGTTTGGTTGTCATTTTTTTTCCTAAGTATTTGCTCAGAAAGAAATTTCAAAATGTGCTTAGTAGCAGCTGGCTTTTCTTAGTTTGGAACGTGAAAGCGCTCTTACGAAACTTTAAACATTTGCTGCTGCTTTTCTAATAAACAAAATTATGTCTTTTTTTCACTTAAATTTTTCTTTGTACTGGTCCTACGCAGAAATGACTGTTAATCTTTTGTATTCCTCTGTCTAGTCTTCAAGGAAACAAGTGTCAGATGACCTGTGACCCAGGGACTTACTACAATGGCCACAGAAGGACATGTGAGCCCTGCCATCGGGCCTGTGCCACCTGCGCTGGTAGGAAGTCATAAGATATTTAACAATTAACTAGTGCCAACACCAATAAAATTATATTTTTATTATGTAGTTGCATGTGTATTATGTATGTTTTTTTTCATCATTTCATCATTTGATCTATGAAGCCATGATAACATTTCTTACATGTGTCCCCCTTTTTTTTCTTTTTTTGAACAGGCACAGGAATAGAGGCGTGCACAAAGTGTGCAGATGGCTACTTACTTGAGGACTGGCGATGCGTGTCAACATGCAGTACTGGCTACTACCTGTCAGAGCAGACCTCAGACAACGGGCAGGTGCAGAGGTCCTGCAAGAAGTGAGTCAGCACACCTGCCAACACCTTGACACCAAAGAGAAAAAGTGAAAAACTCTCCAGTCTATAGAGATAAGGAAAGGCATCTTGAGTTTCAGCAAGTGTAGTGAAGGAAATTCTCAGTTGTTTCTTGCTTATTCCCAGTTTAGTCTTAACTTGAACTTGTTCTTTCTGCTGGACCATGCCCGCAGGAGTAAATCAACAGAATTTGATTTTCTGTAGCTAAATTTATAAGCTTGTGTGAAAATAACATTACACTGGGATGTACAGGATGATGACATTACGAACAATATTTAAACCTACTCTCAGCTGCTGCTGACTTGGTCAAAACTGTAAAACTGAAAAGAAAAATGGTAAACTTGCAGGATTAACATGTGAGCTGGTGACTACCAACAGTGGTGTTATTCCTAACATTAATGATCCTTCATGTACCTGATAGATTTCCATCCTGTGTGTCTCCATAATCACTGCCTGTCTGTACTTTCTCTGCATAAAACATTTGTTTCCATCTCCTTACCTCCAAAACTCGCAGGTTGGGTAGTTGCTGCTCTTTACACACGAGAGAAAATTATTCTCTTCCAACAATACAAACACTGGATTTACTGGCAAAATGCAGCCAGGGAGCATAAAATCAGCACACATGCACCTGTAAATGTACACTTACACGCAGCCTCACTCGCAATACTGGAGCTATGTCTTTTTTTTTTTTAACAGCCTATTTTTGTGAATTTGGAATATTTGAAGTAAAGGAATATTATTTTTCTTTTATCTTCTGTAGCTCTCAAAGCAGCCTACTCTTTGTGCCAATGTGCATTGCACAATCTTCTCTTTAAACATAATGAGAAAGTGGCCAGCTGATGATTTAGACATCAACATGTCCCATGAAACAGTAATTTTGTTGCACTATACCCATACTTAAAACTTGGACTCAAACAAAAATGATGTAATTTTGCTTTGAGTCAACAAAATTACATTCAGTCATTGTAATAGTAAGAGGAAATGTAAGCAAAAAACTTACTATAGAGGGCTTTAGTGGCATTTAGCATTGGCTGCAAAAGCATGAGACCAGTGCCTGCTAACTATTTCAACACCATTTTAACAAGCCTTTCAGGACTGCCCTTTAGTGCAGTCATTGTTTTTACCTTAAAGCTGCATGCAGTTTTCCCACGAACAGTTCTGTTGCCTCACTCTTCACTCATTTTACCCTGGTTAAAGAGAAAAAGGAGGTTTCTTATGTTGCTTATGTTTGATGACAGTTTGATGACTACTTTGCCTCCTATCACACCCACAGTCAGACTCCTCCACAGTGTCAGACATCATGTCTGCTGCTCTTATCATTCTTTGAGGTAGACTCGCCTCCCTGCTTTTTTCTCTCTCACCTTGAATTATTTATTGCCCACTTGACCCTTTACCTTATTTGATTTCCTAACTCTGTCAGCTCCTTCCTGTTCAAATATTTCCAATAAAACATTTTTCCAATTTTCACATTAACACAACCATATATGTGAAAGCTGCTGTCTTGTTGCCCTCTGCTCATTAAGGATTATTTTAAGTTCCATTTTTTTTGTGACTGTGTTCAGTTTCATCTCTCCCCCATCATCTGTAAGCATCCAAGTCTTAACAACAACTGCTCACAACACATATTGAAAAGGCCAAAGCATTAATGTTAGCCTTTCAAAGCGTAAATGAATTACAGCAGGGAAGTTTGAAGTGTTTTTATGTTTGGGTAGAAGTATAAATACAAGGTATTTGTTTCATTTTATTTTCTAATATTTTGTTGAATT
The DNA here is from genome assembly GCA_029783645.1 of Ctenochaetus hawaiiensis. Classification (NCBI taxonomy): domain Eukaryota; kingdom Metazoa; phylum Chordata; class Actinopteri; order Acanthuriformes; family Acanthuridae; genus Ctenochaetus; species Ctenochaetus hawaiiensis. Next base: position 18,370,835 of record JAPZDY010000022.1, on the reverse strand, counting down.
ATTTCTTTTCTCTCTTGTATTCACCAGTAAAACCTGGAAAATCAAGCCCTAAGAGTTACGGATAGCTGAAATGTCCTTAAAGAGAATCTAATTTTTTATACAAACATCGACAGGTGTGACCATAGCTGCTACGAGTGCTTGGGGCCTGGTGAAAGAAACTGCAGCAGCTGTGTCAGTGGTTACAATCTGGAGGCAGGAGCCTGCGTGGTCAGTACCATCTGCAAAGATGGTGAGTTGTCAGCTTTCTTATCCACAAGATAGCCTCAGTGTGTTCACTTTATACCTGTTGCATTGCTTCTCGTAGGTAATGGTTGTGATGCAAACTATTATGGTTGCTAGTAAATTTTCAGTTAAGTCTTAGAACAGCTAGAGCATTGAAATTGACAGCATCAGGGCATGAAAATAACATGCTACATTATCTTTTTAATTTCTAACATTGTTTTTGCAAAATATTGCATGCAAGGGTAGATGAATTCTGATCAGCAGTTTTCTCAATGTTCTCAGAGACTGTTTTGCATTACCAGATGAATTTAATGATGTTAAATTCCACAGGGTATAAAAATGTATGCACAAAGTAGCTTTGTTGAGTAAAACTAAGGGTTCACCTGTGGCCTTCTTTTCTACTTTTTGAGCTTTGTACTAACTTCTTGAATCAAATTGCTCAGTGTTGAACCTTTAATGCAGGAAGGTGGTCTGTCCTTGCTTTGCTCTTTATCAACAGGTCTCATTCGTGTTCTGCATAATATTCATATAAAGTCTCCTTTTGCAATACACACTCACATTTGTGTTGCTTTAACATAAAGTCACTTTTCTTCGTTATTTTCATTCTGTTATCACACCACATAACCGTAAAGGTGCCTTGAAGCATCTTTTTACTCTTCTTCTATTCTCTTATTCCTCATGTATTCTATTTAATCTGCTTCTCTAAAAACATTTTCTGATTTCTCATGTCATAACTTGCACTCCCCATTTTCTGTTTGCTGTGCTTTACAGTGCAGTCTTTTCCGATTTTTGCATGTCTAGCTTTCTGATTTGTCAGTGTAAATTTTCCTGTCTCTTACTAACCAGCTGAGGTGACCGTCTCATTATGAGGCGCTGACTTTAACCTGTGATTTGCAGCTCTAGCCCTGCACTTCTAGTTAAAATTAACCCATGGGCGAAAAAGTCTTTTAGCTTGTGATGAGATAAAGCTCTGAAGAGAAAAATGTCCCTACTGTGTGACCTTTCTATTGATGATGAGTACTTAAAGTGCACGCTTAGTCTTTTTCCAACCTTTATAAACCAGAGGTGACTGGTTTCATATGAGATAAACTTTGATAAGCTGCTAAAAAGTGGCTGATAAGTTTAATTCCTGCCAATAAATATAGATAGAATTGGCTAATAGCTTTTACAGACTGGTGGTACACTTTAAGTTTTCTGTGTAAGATGACTCCAAGTTGTAAATATCAAATGTGGTCAATTTGCTAATTGTGTGATTTTTGTGTTTTCTCTCTTTCTCTGTTTTTTCTCCCAAATCTATTTTCCTCTCTCCTGACATGGATCCAATCACTCCACTGGACTACAATCATTTTCTGCCTCGATGAACATCACCTGTGATTGGATCAAAAAAACTCTTCCTGCCATCTGAACCCTCTTCTGACCAATCACACGGCTCTGCCTGCCATTCAACCATTTCTAATGGTTCTGCCCTGTGTGTGTTTGTGTTTGTGTGTGTTTCAATTATATTTGTGTGTGTGTGTTTGTGTGTGTATGCATGTTTTCCCCCTCCCCTCCTTCCAAACTCCCCCTGTATTTCTTCTTCCTGGTCTGTGGAAAGCAAATGAAGAATCTTGGGCGGAAGGCAGTTTCTGCGTGCTCGTTAAAAAGAACAATCTTTGCCAGAGGAAAGTGCTGCAGCAACTGTGCTGCAGAACGTGCTCGCAAAAGGGGTGACGGGACGTACTCACTGGGCGTAAAGGGAGTGCGGGGGGGATGTGGGGGCACAGGGGGCACCCCCTCCTTCTCAAACCCTCTTGCCCACTCATTCACAGTCACATAATTTATAAGAAAATCTGTGCCTCTTAAAGGGACTGCATCGGAGGTGCGATGGCAGGACTACAACAAACCTACCTTTTTTCTGTACTGGGACACACACATGTGGTCAGGGTGTAAAATGACTGGGACTTATTTCAAGAACAAATGAGCAAATGAAAACAAAAGTGAAAACAAACAAAAGAATTAAAGTGTCGGTATTTTGTGACCAAAGCATCGATGCCAAAATAATTGAACCTTCTTTTTTGTTGCCAGTGTAGGAAGCATAGCTTAAAACAGGAGCCACTCAGCCTGTGAATCTCTGGATAAGTCTGTGTGCATTTTTATTTTGGCTCCTCTTACTCCTCTCTTTCCAGTGTTAACGATAAGCAGATGGAAAGGGAACATGCAGTAGGAAAGGCCCTGGTTTTCTGCCTGTAAATATACATCAAACGAAAAAAAGAAGCTCACTCAGTAATGTGAAAATAATGTCTGTCTGGGTTGACTTTGGCTGTTTAGGGGATGGAGGACAAATTCAAATGCTCGCGTACACACACACACACACGCGCGCGCGCATACACGCATACACGCACACGCATACGCATACAGATATATATATATACCACACAGCCACACTCATGTACATGAACTCAGACAAATAAATCAACCATCACTTGAAGTTAGATGCTACGTAATCACAGTATCCTGAGACTGATGCACGTTACTGACCAAAATCACCTCATCTCATTTATTTAAAAACCATAAACCTGCCCTCTGAATAGTGTGTGTGTGTTAGTCTTTATTGGTGTGTGTGTGTGTGTAGGAGAATGCCATTAATTCTTAATGTAAGCCCAGACAGCATTGATTCATTCCAGAGGTACTACAAGACAAGTCGATAGTCATTCCTTCTGGAGCTTTCTGCAGGGAAGGAAATGCTGCAGCAAAGTTATAATGAATTTGTGGTACTGGGGATGCACTGATGCCAATTTTTCACTCATGGTGCAGATTTGGATACTAAACTTTTGCCCAAAACAGAGTATTGATTCCATCCATTACTGTGACTGAACAACTGAAAGCCCCACCATTATTTTGCTTTCACTGGATAAAAATAATTAAAATATGACATATTTCTTACAGGGAACTGCATTTCTTATTTGTGTTGGTTTGGTATTCCACATGCCATATGCAACCCCCAATAAAGGGAATTTTGTCCAATGATTATATTTTATCTGTAACGGTGCATCCCTTTATGTTACTGTTCTAAAATAAAGTAGAGTTTTAGTAGTTTCAGCTTTTTGTCATTCCATTGCAATGGCAATGCATATCGACTGAGGTATTGCTCTACACTTTCAACACAGAAGGTCAATGGTCGGCACAGAAAATATTCTGTCATTATCATGTTTCATGTGCAGGTGAAGGTCTCTGACAGGCAGATAGATGGCAAACTGCTGTGGTGCAAATCAGAGCAGTGATGGCTATACCTTCAGTTATATCAGAAAAAGGATTTTGTTCAACATGTGGATATAGAAAACATATTTGGTAGCAGAACTTTGTTTTCAGTAAACCCAAGAAAATTCTGATAAGAAACACAACAAGGCAATCAATTTTTTTTCTGTTTACATTATTGTTCTTAAAAATGAAGTGAACAGACAGCTTCACTGCAGAACCAGGAATGGGTCAAAAATGTTAAATCATATTGAGCCAAAACTCTGTTAATGCCCACAGACTTCAAATGTTTGGTTTCTCCTCCTGTCTGTCTCTGAACCTTCCCATCTAAAACTCAAAGGTTATTCTGGTGGTGCTGGTTTCTCATAAAGAACAGCAAATATAATGTTTAAGATTCTTATTTTATTTGTGTGGGTTTTCAAACCTGCATCTTGAGCATTTACAGTATTAGATGAATTGTTGTACTGTCAACTGGTTATGGTTCTTGATGATTTGTAATAAAGATTGATGATTCCCCTGTTTTGGTTAACAAACACGTATTCTTGGTCATTGTTTAAGATGACTTGAATTGACTTTAGATTGTGTGGTAGTAGACGCACATACACCCCTCGTATAAAAGCTGTTTTTATTGTGTACCTGTGACATATCTGTGACAATGCGTTATTAATGTTACTCAAAGTTCTAGTTTTGAAAAACTTTTTTTTTTTTTTTTACTTAAGTGTTCTTATTAAAATGTTTAATCTGTTAATGTTTTTGTTTTCTTTTCAGTTCTTATTAATACACTGTTCTAATTATGTTCACACAGTGTATTAATTTGTAGATTTTTTTGTTGATTCGATTCCAACTTCCTTCCCAAAACATGGGTCTTCACTGTCTCTTGAGTTATTTTCTTTACAAAGCTGGGAATGGGAATAACATCGTGGAAATTTAAATCATTGCTTTTAGAAACTTTTAGTTTCTCAGCACTCGATCAGATCGATTTAAGTTCTCCATGCCCCAGGCAGAGCACTTAGAGGGAGACATGTGCACTCAATGACAATTAGTTGGAAGCTAAAAACAGGTCAGCAGTGCAAGGCTTTGCTGCTTCATTGTAGGTGCAAACTTCAGTCTCTTCTGTGTATTTAGTTGAAACTATTTTACATTCACAAGAGGGTTAAGATGCCGGGATGTGGAACTTGATTTGTGGTCATTCTTTTTCTTCTTTTCTTTTTTTTTTGCCATACAGCAGAAATTAATATTGCAATCATAAAAATCAGTTCCAGGGATATAGATATAATATATAATATATAATTTAAAAAGTGTCATCCTAAACAATTACAGCTCTATTTGAGGAGGGAAGATATAAATGTCGAGACTGCGACCAGAGTTATTTTAACACACAAGATATTTATTGTTAGATTATTGTTCAATTGTTAGATATTGCATACCTCTTTATACAATAAAGCGGGTGTTTTATAAGTAAATGTAGCCACACTCCCTGTCACCTCCATACACATATTTCTTTTGTGTTCCCATCCATGTTGTGGAACTGATATAATTTTCATTACATAGAAAATATTTTCTGCATGAATTTAAGCATGGATTTTGCCTAAATCATCCTTGTTGAAAATTCTTAACTGCAGTAAAGGTAATGTTGTCATTTTAATTTCTTTCTTATTGTAGCAGGGAAAAAAAATTGTTCAACCCTCCCATGGGTTTTAAAATTAGTGCTTCTGAAAACATGTTGATTGCTGGTTCCATTGATACACAAACTGCTGGATAAAGTTTGTGTGAAGACCAACCCTTCAATATGAATCAGATCAATTTCTGTCATTTTAAGGACTCACAAAATAATCTAGGACTCCTTCAAAACGTGCCCAGGCATGGGTGCATTGGTTTTAAAACAAGGTTAAAGTTAGCGTCTTTCACATAAATGCTGATTTCAATCCCAACCAATACACAAATATTGTTTCGTTAAGTGCACCTCTTGTCATGGCCTGAGCTCACCCCAATGTTAATTCTGGCCATAATTAACATTATTCCTTCCATTTGCAGCATCTGCTGGCACTCAAATCATGTGGACAGCCATGAGAAGTCTTAATGTATCCTGTTGTAAGTCATGAACAGGCAGCACTTTGGCTCAGTGATTGTCTGTATGTCCAAAAGACATGCATGCTGTGTAATAATCCTGACATTCAAACCATCCCAACTTAAAAGGCAGCATAGGTGAAACACTGTTGATCTATTTCCCTCCATTGATTAATAATTTAACGTAGCTGAGGCCAATAGGAAGGGATACTTCTTTGTGGTAATAAACACACAATATTAAATTCAAAACACAAATATGGTCAATATTTTATGGACCACCTGCAGGTTGTAACAACTACATCCCTTTTCTACTGTCTTGGACCAAGTATGTGCTGATGTTATCAGTAGGTGTTGGGGGCCAGGAAATTGGGATTCAGGACCAGGTGTGGTGGATGTCAGTGTGATATCTGCCAACAGAGTGCTCTTTCCTAACAGAGTAGACTGTCAATGTCCTCGCAAGGTCAGCCGAGTCCATAACAGAGGAAAAGTTTTGCTCCCCTGAGTGACAGGCTCTCTTTCTTCTCTCCTCCATTCTTCTCCCGTCTGGCAGTGGGAGTCCAAAGTGTCTGCTTTTGCTGAGCGGAGTTGTGCGTTCTCCGTCCCTTGAGAACTTGGCTCCCTGTTTGTTTGTGTGCGTGAGTGAGGGGGAGACAAACAGAAAGACAGGGAGAAAATTTGTGTGTGTGTGTGTGTGAGTGTGAGGGAGAGTGACGGCGTTTATTCGGGGGGCTGTTTGAATGGTTTCAGCAGAGCTCTACTGAATGGGAAGCCACCGCCTGTTGTGTTTGTACACAAAGAAGCTATTTTGTTTTGAAAGGAACAATTGAGCTTTTCACAGAAAGCCAGAGAGCACAGACAACCTTGCTGCTGCCTTGAAGGATGCTCACACACACATGCACGCACACACAAACACACACAGCTCCATACTCGTGTCTGAACCAGTGTTTGTCACCTTTGTCTAATACAAAGGTGGGATAGGAGACAATGTTTATGCCTCTTTTGTTATGGCTCTTTTCAATGCTGCCAAGTGTGAAGCTGAAGGTTGATGGGTTTTTGGAACCTCTCTCTCAACCTTCTTGCAACTTTGGATACAATAGTTTATATGCTTATTATGTGTGTCCAAGGCAAATGTGACCAAAATTTACGTAACACTCATCATGCTGCAGATGAAAAGATCATTTGGTAAGAAGTGATTTATGTATAACTTCACAAGCAAAGTAAGTATGATTTTTACTGTGTCGTGTCACAGAATAACAATAGGGAGTGTGATAATGGTTTTGATCAATTTCAGTGACTCAACAATTGCTTTGCCAGATGTCAAGATTTCTGGTGCTGAAAACATCATTTCCAGCATATACTCAGTTTTGCAACAAAAACTTTCCGACCTCAAAAAACCCACGTACATTTTCAGCATTTTCAGCAGTGTAGGATTTGGCCATGGGGCTGCAGAAGGCATTTTATTCGTGTAAATGTTGGTTTATGATACAGAAAATTACTCCTTTGCATCTCTGCTCTAATTATCAAGCTCACCTCTTCAAGGATCTCAGCCATCCACCTTCTGATGTTGCCATTACCTGGTCACTAAAACAGCTCATTTTAAGTGTTGCTTACTGAGTGCCCCCTTTAAGTTCTCAGCTCAAACCCAGTTTTTGTAAAACACAAAGTATTTTTCCAACCATGTTCTCATCTTGTCCTGTGAAAGGCCTGAGAAAGGCTCCAGTCATATTTGAGAGTCAGGGTGCACCTGACGGATACATTCATGTACAACTCAGTCAAACTAAAATGCATGTCTTTGGACTGTGACAGGACTCCACACTCAGTCTGAACTCCCGCAGGATCCTCCTGCTGTGTGGCCGCAGTGCCCAAACACTTCTTCCTTTTTTATTTTCTTTTTTTTTGCAACTTTAAATGAAATGGCACTCTGAGGTCAGCCTCTATTTTGATCCATTAAACACCGTTAGTAGTCTCTGATGTCTTAAAATTAATGTATTTATTTGTAAAAAAGAGTTGTACCTGGAAACAGACACTACAAAACAGTGGTGGCATGGAGTTTGCTCACTTAACAATGTATGACTTTTACCTATCTAGTCTAAACAACAAAATTTTCCCCACACACCATATCAAGGAGCTGAGATATCAAAAGGTCTTATCATTTCTCCACCTAGACAGTCTAAACCTTCTCACATGCTTGGCAGAGTAGGTGAAAGTCCATGGTCAGTTAACAATGAAAAAATGCAGAAACACTTACATAGATTTTATATCTAAAAGTATTTTTTCTACCTCAATATGTCAGTTCACTTTTCAAAGTGGATACACATTTCTCTAACCTGTTGATTAGAAGATTTGTAACTTGATGATTCCTGAATAAAATTAATCAAGATCTTTTTCTTGGGGGAATCTTCATGTTGTCTTTAAGCTCACAAGGGGCCATAGAGTCTCAGATCCAAATCAATCTTCTATTGACAATGAAAAAACTCAGCTAATAGATGGGTACAGACTTTTTCAAACACAAAAATGAGACAAAGAGTAGTCATGACAAATAGAGATAAAGCTGTTATTATGCTTGAGTTGTCAAAAGCCAGAGGATAATGAGCCAGACCTTAAATGACATGAAAACAATGCAAACTGCCTGTTGGTTAAAGCCCAATTGGTACGGCCAGGACACATAAGTGCACTGACTCACTAAAGTGAAGAAAAAAGAAAGCAAACAAACACAGCTGGTAAAAAAACAAAAACAAAACATGAGGCAACCAATGTATGAAATTAAAAAATGTGTCAGAAAAAAACAAATTGAAGTGAGCAGGTAGTAAGAACATGCAGCAGATGGTGAGGTCTGGTTGTTCACTGTTGCTCCCCTTCTGCAGGAGAGTACATGAGTCAACATAAAAAGTGCCACCTGTGCGATGCTACCTGTCTGCAGTGCAAAGGCCCAGAGAGAGAGGACTGCACCAGCTGCCCTTCAACACGGTGAGAAGCACTGACATACAAGCATCTGGACTCCAAAGAAGCAAAGTGATACTGCTGAGGAGGCACACTCTCTGTACTCCAGTTCAACCAAAACACGTCTTGTGAAAATTGTGGAGCTTAAGGTCTAAACCTGAAAAACTGAATCTGCTTGACCAGGTTCAGAGTAAACCTTCTTGTTGCCTTGTTCACTGTATCATAAATATTAGCACTATCTCTCTCTCTCTCTCTCTTTCTCTCTCCCTCTATCTCTCCCTCTTTCTCTTTCTCTCTCTCTCTCTCTCTCTCAAACCACTAGCAGGTTTTTTGATGATGGTCGCTGTGAAATCCGCTGTCAGAAAGGACGTTTTGCCATGGAAAGGCAGTGCCACCTCTGTCACCACACCTGCCAGGAGTGTTTTGATGAGGGACCTGACCACTGCACCAGCTGTGACAGAGGTTCACTAACCTTTGTTAATATTTAAAAACACCTTAATTATTTTTTTTTTACACTTGTTTGATGATGTAATGCACACTCAACCAAAAAAAAGACATTTGCATATTCTTTGTATAAATCAATCTGCATTTATTTTAGGGAAAGCATACAGCTGCACCAATTAGTATAGACCAGACCATAAATATAATTTCATCATTTTATTTTATTTTTTTATTCAAACAGTTTCTTCAACATTTTTTCTGTCCTCTCCTTATAAAGCCTGCATGCTCTTAGACTTTTAAATGACACGGGTGCACCAGTGTCCACTTAAAACCCAATCCATCTAGCTTTCACTGAAATATCTAAGTGAAATCGTGCTTCTTTGTAACATCACATGGATCAAGCCAAGACTCATTGGTGCCAGACTCCACCAATCAATCCTCTAAAAGTAAATGAATCTAATTAAAGCAGTAATTCAGCCAAAGCCTGTAGATAGATGCGTTAAGAGAGGGGAATCAGTCATTTGATCATTGTATCCTTATGTGGAGGTCGTGGCACATCTCTTGGATTTTGGCTCAAGAACAAGCTGTTTTATGGATTTGATGACTACTTTTAATTTCTTTAAAAATCTTACCTTCTGGTAAATTTTATGATCTTATCCTGGCAATCAATCCAAAGTCCATAAAAAAAACCTTTATCATTAGTGTGAAAACAGCAATTAGGATAAAATCTGGACTCCATTAGAGCCTCACAGCTGAAACAATATGAACTTGAAGGTGGTACTAAAAGCTGTGTTCATCAGTGTCACAGACAGTATTATGACTGTCAGAATGGATGTATTTACACTGGGGAGATTCTGTTACACACACGCCCACACAAATACACACTTCAAAACACCAGACAACCGAGGAGAAGATTAACACCAGATTTCCCTTCCACACACACTTACACTCTCTCTTGCACCTTGGGTTTGCACACGCACACACACACACACAAACACACATCAAAGTCAGCAAATTTGTCAGACAGTGTTGGCAAATGTGGTTCCAATTAATAGCAGGTCTGTCTGAGGCTCAATGAGATGTAACAATAATAACATGAAGAGACCTTCCATCTGTCTCTCCCAGTGTCATTTCTCTTTCAAAACAACCTTTCTTATCATGGCCAGAGTCAACACACACACATACACACACACACACACACACACACACACACACACACACACACACACACACACTCACACACACACACACACAGGCATCGTCTAATGTAACTGATTTCTGTCATCACAGGCGCAGGACAGAGACCAGGGGGC
>JAPZDY010000022.1:18345003-18360518 GCA_029783645.1 Ctenochaetus hawaiiensis | reverse complement strand
ACACACACACACACACACACACACACACACACACACACACACACACACACTCACACACACACACACACACACACGTGCGCACTCACAGATGCACACATAGACGTACTGGTAGTTACTGAGCAGACAATTCTTGACACTGACCTTTGATGGTGATGTGGAGTTAACACCTCTGCTGTCTAGATGAAAGATGAAAGAACTGCACAAGGGAGGGTAACAGAGGACAAGGGGAAAAAAAGAAATGGCTGATTAAAAGATGAAACTGTCCATTTCAAAACAATGATACACACACAGATACACACACACAAGCCCAGACAGGCACAAAATTACAGTAACGCACTGGTACAGACATTTCTGACAAACCAACCTTTGTTTTGATGGGCTGAGTTTGTATGACTCCTTGTCTGTGTCTGCATACCTGCTTTGTGCATCAGTACTGTTTTTTTTTTACTTGTCAGTGTTGTTGTTTCTAGGAAAATTTCTTATACAGATGTCTTTTTTATTCTTGTTCCATCTAGATAAGTTTGGGGTTTCTAGGTACCTCTTTCTGGGTCAGTGTCGAGATGCTTGTCCAGAGGGGTTCTTCCACTCTGCAAGGAAACGATGTGAAGCCTGTCCTGCAGACTGCATCAAGTGTGCAGCAGCAGATCACTGCTTCCACTGCAGCCCAGGACACAGGCTCAGAAAGGGCCGCTGTGTCCCACTGGAGTGCAGTGCGGGTGAGAGATACTGTTTGACTTTTATGCTTATTTTTCTTTGAAAAGCACTCTGGCTGATTCTGCAGTAGAAATGCTGATAGGAAAAATTTATAGAGGCAACATATTATAAATTAAAAAAGACATAATTTTTCCTTTGGTTTTAATAGCTGCTAGTGTTGTTCAACACCACCGTCACAGAGGCTGACTGAATTTGGTAAATTTAACCTCAGGGAACACACATGCAGCACGCTGACCTCATTTTAGAGCATTCATTAAAATTAAAATGCCAACACACAGGGCTCTGAGCTGCAATTCAATAGAAATATTTATAGATGACTATCAAATAGAAAACTGTTCTTTGGACTAGCTTCTTTGAGCCAGTAACACTATGATACTTAAAGTATTTGGAAATCAATGCCACCTGTGAAAAATGTGCAGTTAAGTTGGGGAATTTAAAGCTTCTGAGATAACAGAAAATGAAAAAAAGGTGATTCAGATCTTTTTCTATAGTTGTTTTAATATTTACAAGAAGAGCAGTGAAGGATTCTTAATAATTCTAGAAAACTAAACCCATATGGCTGTAAAACTATTCAGCAAAGCATAACCAACATAACAGATATACAGAATCCCTGCCAATAAATAAATTGCTCCAACAAACATAATGCAGTCAATAACTTGTCTTAACTTAGCTCCTGTAGCAAAATCTGCCTGACGTTAATGTGTACTTGCTTCTGCTTTCTTTTCTTTATCCCCTCAATTTAAGAACGTTTGCAGAACTTATTTTAATCCTTGGAGAGATTGTGAAAGATGAACACATCATGCTTTATGTCATCATATGAGATTAAATGTGAACGGCAGCCAAAGGAGGATTGGGAAAGAGCTGAGATGTTTTGAGTGAGTTGTTTTCTGAGACAGGGAGAAGCGGTTGAGGTGGGCAGTTACAACTTTACTACACTGACTGTGAAACAGAGGTGAAGAGTGATGTTGTGGGATTGTACTTGGGAATATGAAGTGTTTGAGTGGGAGGATGAGATGAAATTCTTATCATATGAGACAGACAAGTCTCAACAGGCCTCACAGACAGAGCTCTGGAGCACATGAGAGTTCAGCTGCTGTGGATGGTTGTGGACTTTGTCATTTGTGCTTATTCGACTAGCTTGCTATTAACTTGGCTATTTCTCTTTTCTTTTCTCATCTCTTACATAAATTATCATCAACTATCATGCAAACAATACAAAATTTACCTACAATTTTGGAGATAATAGAAAACGATGGCTAAATGAGACAAGCACCAGAGTGGCACCTTCTTATTTACTGATAACCAAAAATCCCAGTACATTTGTAATTTATAAAACAGGTAGTAATTTGTTCATGTCTGTATATTTTACTGCACTGGACTTGGAACATTTTTGACAATGTGCTGTGACAAAAAATGTGCAAACTAGCCTTTTATATATTATTACATTTTCTATTTTACTGAACCTTATTTTAAACAACTGTGTCATCCAATATTGAGCTATTAGCACTAAGTCATACCTTTTCACAAAATGGACATTTAACATTTTCATTTTAGTGCTATTTCATGACCATTTTCTCATATCCCCTGAATTTTTTAAATTTTATTATTGTATTGGCTTTCTTCTTCAGGAGAGGCTGTAGATGCAGAGGATGATGACTGTCTCCTCTGTGATGAGGGCTGCAATCAATGTACACACAGTAAGTAAAACACATCTTATTCACCCTCTTTGCTGTTTTTAACTAAGTTTTTTGCCTTCTTCATCAACTAAATTGTAGAAATAAAGCCAAGTGCAATATTGCCTGGGCAACAGCTATTTACTATATCAATGAGGAATGCCACAATATGTTGCTGTCAAAGTGATTGTAAAATAAAAAAGGAACAATTCCACAGAGGGTTAAAAGAAAGATTTTTCACTTCTGGGTTAATGCTGCTGTAACTACTCATCTGCTACCTACATCTTAAAGGCTCTTCCAGGGTGGGGGGATATGCAGGCAACATTAGAAGTGGGTGCCCCTCCTTACGTCATGGTGAAGAAGTGGGATGCTGAATTCAAATGTGACAGAAAGAGGTGCATGCATGAGGACTAATGTTGTCCATTACCTCAGACAGTGATGGCATACAGTTTTTAATGACTAAACAGAAATGCCTCAAAAGTTGCTAACCCCAAACCTTCTTCATGATCACGCAGGGATTGAATTGTGTGGGCATTATCTCCTCCTAACTTACACAGCAAAACTGGGTGCTAGAATAAACTATTTCTGAAAGATATTTTGAATAAAATCTGTTGTTTAACACTTTAAAATGTGACAGAGCACAGAGTAAACCACATAGTATCAGTCATCCCTCATTCCACGTGTTCTTACACCTCATCCTGTCAGTGCAAGTCAAATTAAAATGAGAGCACTTCCTTCACCCGCAGATAATTACTGTCATACCATAGAAAGTTGTTATTCTGCTGAACATGTCTGAGGTGGAGACGTCTATTATTATATCATTATGCATTCTGGGTGGAATATCTTTCTTCACTCTTACCCCCACCACAGCCTCCTGTGGTGGGGTTCTCCTCCTCCTTGCCACCCACCTGCTCATAGTAATCACAATTCTGCAAACTAAACAAGTCAGACAGCAGATGAGAGATGTGAGATGATTGGCCCTGTGACACAATGCTACAGGCTAAAGTAAAGTGAGAATTATATGTATGTGTACATGCTTACATTACATATTTTTCTACCTTTATGACTGCCAGTTTTAGATCTAAGACAGTTTTGAATGTCCCCCTCTATTCTGTAGGCCTACTTTTGGGAAGGAATTAGGTGTTGTTCTAAAATTAAAAATAGGATTAGATATAAATTAGGATTAGGAGGTCATGCAATGTGATGTATTAACAGAAAAGGTCGCCTTAAAATGTTCTCATAAAATGTCATATTTTTTATGCATATTTAAGAACCCTGACTGGCGGTTTACTGGTCCCAAAAACAAAAACAAAATATTTCTACATGTGTTGTTTTGCTGTAATTATATATTTAGGGAGAATGTTACAAGTTTAAAAATGAGCTGTGTGTGTGTGTGTGTTCGGGTGTTAGTTTAGATGTGCTGTGTTGTGTGAGATCTATCAGTGAGCTCAGCAGCCTGACGATGTGCGATAAGATGCAGCAGCCCTCACTCAGTCCTATCTGCCCCATTCAATTATTTTAAGTACGTCTTTTTAATAACTCTTCACCAGTTTTATACCCTTTAGTCCTCTCTGCATATTATATTCCTTAATCATGGCATGGGGGTTGGAAATTATTTTATAATTGGATTAGTCATGTATTAAATCTATCTTGCCTTTGTGAAACTTAGGAAATGGCGGTGGAGCACATGTCTTGTGCAGCTCAATGATAAGAGCTCACTCTCTTAGGCTAAATCACCAGATGATGTTTTTTTACCTGGGAAAAAAAATTCTTTCATCAATTTTGCTCTCCTTGGCACATGTCCTCCCGCTGCTGACGCATCTTTTCTCATTTTCTCTGGACATCAACAGTCTGGGTGTCTGCCCTTGCTTTTTTCATTCTTTCGCTTAACATCTTGAGATTTGTCTTTTATTTCATCAATGAGGGGTAGCTAAACACAGTTTTTTTAAAAACATGCCTCAATACAAGATGATTTATACAGGAAACACACCATTCCACCACTCTTGTTGCTAAAAGGCTATTGTAAGAACAAAGCTCAGCTCAGCTCACCACCAGTTTCCAGCTGTTTTGATGCTGCACAGCTAAGTTCATGTACTTTAAAGAAGCTGGCTTTCTTGTGCATTATTTGCTTTATTATGTACAACCCTGTTCTCTTGATGCACTACTGTAGCTGGAGATATGTTTTTGGGTTGTTGGTCAGTCCATTCCATTGTTGTGTATATGATACCTCTAGGAACACCTTAAGAGATTTTTCTTGTGTTTAGCACAAATATCATCTTCCACTCCGCCCTAGGATGAAGAGATTAGTTTCTGCAGGTCAAAAATCAAAAGTCAATGTGACATCATAATTTTCTATCAAAAATAGAAAAAGGTATTTATGAAGACAGTGTTTGTTAAAGGTTTCAGAAGTGGATCACCAAAGATGAAGATGTATGTGTAGCTTTCACACTTTAGAATTGGTACTCTTTCTGTGGTTTCCAGTTTTTGTAGTTTTCTATCAGTGATCTACATTTGAAACACTTGACCAAAGATGTCTTATTATAAACCCAATGTAACTAACTCCTATGAATAATGGTTTGGGTAGAAAAATTGGGTGCCTATCTTTTTTTTGTGTGACTACGTGCATGTATATCAAACGGTATGTGTGCAAGTGTTAATGTGTTGCATAGTTTTTGAGTGCATGTAGACTCAAAGTATGTGTGTGCTTGCACATTCCACAAGTACATCTTCAAGATGTATACGCCAGTTTAAATTCTGTTGAAATCCCCTATCCACTCACTTGCAGTTAATATTTATGCGGGCGCTATTTTCTCTCTTCACATAGACACAGCCTCAAGGCATGATTTCCGGCTCCTCTGTCCCTCCCACCTTTCCTTTTTCTCTCTCTGTATGAGTAATTGCTTTCACAGGTAGTGGCTTGTCGACCATATTGAAGTGCAAACCAGTGTAGTGTTAAGTTGTGGGTGCTGGAAGGAAACCAAGAGAGGAATGGGGTGTGGGGGTTGATGGAGGCTTTTCTGGAGAGGATGAATGTCCCAAAGGAAAGTCTGCAGAAGGTGCTTTTTTAGTAGTTATTTCCATCGCTTTCTCTTCCCCCTTCTAACTCTCCTTTACCCTCTCTGTCTTGCTCTCTCTGCTTCCTGTCTATTTTTTTTTCACTTTTTCTTCTTCTTGCCCCCCTACTTGCTCCCTCTGTCCCTGGAGATATTTTGACATTGTTGGACTAAGGTATGACAGCGTAGCTCTTCCTCAGTTACCAGCTGGATGGTTTTGATTGACAGCAGGAATTAATTAGTTTAGAAGAAAAACTGAACTTTGTCCTTTGGTGTTTGTACAGAACCAGTCTCTCATGCACCTGAATTACTTACTGATACCCTCTGCATGTGTTTCCCAAGCTCCAGTGACAATAAAACAAAACAAAACAAAACAAAGCAAAAAAACAAATATATATGACTATTTTACATAACCTGTCACTCACATTATCCACTGCAAGATAAACAGATAGCATAGATACACACGAACACAACATCAACAGAACAGTACGACAGAGCAGCAGCATCTGACTTCCTAGAGAGGAAAAAAACTAACAGCCATTTATATATATATATACTTTATCGTACAGCCTGCAGAAATCTTTGAATTTTACGCATTTTTGAAGACTTCTGGGTTAGATTTGTTTATTAGTGCACTGATTACACTCAGCCGGTAATTGATCTTAAGAGTGTCCACATTCAATTCCACAGTGAACTTAGCACATGTATTGTGTGTTGTCAGAGTGCCTCCTGCTGGTGTCAAAGGAATCTGCATTTTGCTGCCCCTGGTGGGTAGCAGAAGAGATGATACATAAGATGTTTTTTCTGCATAATTTAACCTTTTTCAGTGTGTCAATAAAAGGGAAAATGCCTGAAATCTGGTGATAACAGCAGTAAAAAATGGACTGTTGCTTCACCTGTGCACATGTTAACATGCTAAAAGGGGAAAAGCACAAAGTCATATTTTAATGTGATTTGAACAGGGGCTGCAACAACTAAGACTAAGACTGATCCAATAGAATTTTCAATTTTATTTGCAATAGATTGTAAATAAAAATCATTTCACTAGGCTCCCAAGTCATAGTATGCCTGATCTGTCGTTAATGATTTGTTTTTATGTTTGCCCTTCACCACAGAGGACTCAGAGGATCAGGTACAGAAAACTGTGTGCCTTAAATGTGAAGATGGTTACTACCAGTAAGTCTCTTTGATTGAGAGCTTTATGAAGTTTCTTGCAAGTATTCATAGGTTTATGTCCTTATGTTGATATGATCTGTTTTTCTGTCAGATTAGGCACAGACTGTTATCAGTCCTGTCCAGATCGAACCTACAGTGTGGCCAGTACCATGGTGTGTGCTCCTTGTGAAGACAAAAATTGTGTAAACTGTGACAAGTCCCAGTGCTACTGGTGTGAAGATGGATTCTACATCTTTGGTGAATAGTTTTGTATCTTATATCATATATCTTATCTCATATCATCATATCTTTAATTTTTCAAAAGAGTTTTGATGTGAATATCAGTTGATTAACGCCTGTTGTGCTGTATTCTGATGAGCTGACACCAGATATAATTGTTTAGATGTCTTTAACTATTCTAATTAGAGGCATTTCTAGTGAACCTGATTTATTTTTATGTTTGTTCTTCACCACAGAGGACTCAGAGGATCAGATCTGCATCTGATCCTGATAAAATGCAATTTAGTAGATATCCCAGATGGTGTTTTTTTTCTTTCTTAGGTTATTAAAACTGTACACATCACAGTTAAAGTCCAAGTACAAAAACAGATCATCAGAGATGAAAAATGGTTTCTTTCAGCAAAAAATTGTACATTTAATGTAGTTACATAAAGGAAATCAAATGATGAATTTGTGTTTTCAGATGGAAAGTGTGTGGATCAATGTAGGGAAGGTTTCTTTGTGGATGAGGAGAGCCAGGAATGTGAGCCCTGTCATCGAGCCTGTAAAACCTGTGGAGGACCACAACATGACGACTGTGACTCCTGCGAGGATGGATTCAAGTTGAAGAACAGTGAATGTCTAGAGAGCAGGCAGCTTGATCCCTGCTCTGAAAAATACTTCAGAAACAGTACGGGAAATGTTAATTTTACCTTAGTACAAATGTCAACATGACTCACCTCTAACCTTAACAGTATTTCTGGGTGGACGTGATTTAATTTAGCTTCCTATGCTTCAAGAAAACAAAGCAATAAAACAATGAAGCATGTCTCTTCTTGCACATGTGCTTGTAAAATGTGAGGCAGGTTTTCTGCAGCTTTCTGTACTAACCATCATACCTAAATGAAACCATAGACACTGCTGTTAACTGCTGCTTATACAGTAGTATGGTGCAGTGAAATGTTTTCTATCTATTGTCAAGTACTCACTGACACATTCTTTGTCTATTTCTTTATCCCATCTTGCATGCTTTAAGTTTGTAGTGCATTTTATATGAATCACACCCTCTTATTCATCCATCCTCCATATTTTCTCTGGTTTCTGTTTACTATTTACCATCAGAGCTTGGTGATTGTGAGCTGTGCGACTTCTCATGTAAGACCTGTTCTGATTCAGGGAAGGACAACTGCAACAGCTGTGTCTCAGGTACACAAATAATGTCTGTATGCCACATTACAATGTGCCACACTCTGATATGTTAAGTGGGCTTGTCTAAGGTGCTTTAAGCAAGCTCGCAGTCAAAGTGCATGTTTTTCTGTAGCAGGTAGAGTAAGAGAAGATGAAAAGATCCTGGCTTAAAATTAAATTGAAAGTTGTTGACCATTGAAACCTTGTTCTTTTCTTGTATCAGTGGTGTCATTTGTCTTTCTGTCCTCAGGTCATTTCTTGACTGCTCAACAGACTTGCATGTCTGATTGTCCATCTGGCACATTCACCAACAAGGCATCTGGCAAGTGTGACGACTGCTTGAGGGGGTGTCTCAAGTGCAAGGATGCCCAGCAGTGCCAGCGCTGTCATAATGGACTTTACCTGCACAATGGAAAGTGTGTGGAGGAGTGTCAGAGGTGCTTTATCCTGTTTTATTCATTTCTTGACCTCCACATGAACATCTTTTTGCATAGATAAAAACTTAGTTTATTCCTCTTTTTGCTTCTTTTCCAGAGGGTTTCCTCAAGGTGGTGTATGCCAGCCATGTGCCCCACAGTGTGCATCCTGCCAGGGAGAATCTTCTCACTGTCTTAGCTGTGAGATTAAGTACCTGCTGCAAGACCACTCTTGCCTATCTCACTGTCCAGCAGGCTATTATGCCAAAGGGACAGAATGCCATCATTGTCCAGCTCACTGCAAAGAATGCAATCAAGATGGCCTGTGTACTAGTAAGTGTGCTGTGTGGAGCAGTGAGAAGTAGAGAGCTGGTAGATTTAGGGAAGAGGATTAAAGAAAAATGGTAACTTAATTTAGTGTTGAAGCAGCAGAATAGGCAAGGAATATTAGGAGGTGATGCAGACAAGAGAAAGAATGAAAAGGCAGATGGCTCCTTCTCTGCTTATTGGATTGGAAACATTAATGCAATGAAGCCTAAATGTAAGAGGAAGTGAGGGCAACAGGAAACTCAAAATCAGATGAAGAGACAAATGAAGAGAAAAGGAAAAACATGCTCTACATAATTTTATTAAAATTGCCATACTATTTACTGCCAGACTGCTGGGAATTATGATGGGCCTTAAGGAAAAATTCTCAAGTTTCCTTCAAAATGCACAGGTTTTCTTTGATTGTTTTAATGATACTTGTATTAAAAACAATGAAGATAAACATGACCACAGTTTTTATTTATGACTACATCTTGTTATAGAAGGGTTAAAAAAAATAGATAAGCCAGTATAAGGAATAGAAAGTGAATGAAAAAGTTGCTGTTATTTGTGAAATTCAGCCCTTACTTTCATTATGGAAACCACACATAGTCATCTGACCTGGCTGCATGAATGAAAAAAATAGGCCTCTAGTGCAAAAGAAATGGAAGCAAATAGGCTATTTTAACGTTTAAACATTTAAACATTTTATTTTTATCACATTTAAATGACTCACTTTGAGTTAGTATTCTGAAAAGTTCATTTTGAAATATTTTAAACATTTTAAGCCAATGGAAAAGTTGCTTCTTTTTTTTAACAGACAATGTTGCAATGATAATGTTTATTGTTCTTATCTTGCATTTCTCTCTCTCTCTACCAGAGTGTGACCAATACTACTTCCTCCATAAGGGTAACTGTGTAGATGATTGTCCTGATGGCTACTTTGCCAGTGAGGAGCAACAGGACTGTGTGCGTTGCCATGCTGATTGTGCCTTATGTGACGGACCAGGCATAGATGACTGCACTGTATGTCGTAATATCAAAGCAGTCCGTTACAATGGAGAGTGTCTGCCTCAGTGTCCTACCCTCACTTACTATGATCAGACTACAAATGAATGCAGAGGTAGGGAAGACTAAAGTTTGTGCTGATTATGCAAAATAACATAACATCCAAATTCTACTCCATCATTACAGGATTTCTAAGCTGACTATGTCTTGATATTTCCAGACTGTGATAAGTCCTGTCTGACCTGCTCTGGTCATGAGCCCTCATCCTGCCTCAGCTGTGACACCAACAGGCGTAAAGATGCTAGCGGACACTGTGTGTGGTTCAGTGATTGCTCTCTGCACTCGTACACGGATGAGAAAGGAGAGTGCCAAGAGTGTCACAAACTCTGTCATCGCTGTTCTGGGCCAGGCAAAGATCACTGCCTCAGCTGCAATGAGCCATACTTCCTGCTTAGTAAGTAAATAAAACAAGCCAGAGTTGGAAACATTTTTCATTACTCTGTAGTAAAAGTTATGCATCTTATACACCAAATGGAAACTTCTCCTTTTAAGAAAATATCTTTGTGCCTGTGCCTGTGCCCATCAGACAACACATGTGTGCTGAAGTGTCCTCTGGGTTATTACCCCGAGGACAAGGATGAACGTGTGTGCGAGCGCTGTCACTTCAGCTGTCAGTCGTGTGTGGGTCATCACAGCGTGCAGTGTGTCACCTGTAAACCTGGATATTTTAAGCAGGGAAGCAGCTGTGTCGAATTCTGTTCAGAGAGGTTAGAAGGAAACACAGACTCTCAAAGCGTCCTTTTATTTTTCATCAAACAACATTGCAAATTTAACATCCTCTCTCCTTTTCAGTCATTTTGGCAACACCTCCACCATGGTTTGCGACCGATGTGACCCCTCTTGTAACCGGTGTTGGGGTCACAGTAACAGAAACTGTCTAAGCTGTCATGAGAACTATGTCTACATGAAGCATTGGGGACAGTGCCTGAAGAACTGCCCTCAAGGCTACTACCAAAACAACCTTTTTAAGACCTGTCACAAGTGTCACCCCACCTGCAAGACCTGCAGCGGTAAAAGAACCCTGTCATGGCTGACTTGAGCGCTGTTTTTTGTGATTTTACATCATTGAGCATGAAATGTTGTGTCACAGTTTCCTGTTTTGGGACACTTTTTTGGGGGGATGGGGGGGTACAATTACATAAACATCAGAATAACGTTCAATAGTTAATTAATTTCAACACTGTTTATATTAGATTTCAGAATTCACAAAAATAAGTTATCTTTGGCTGATTTGATGACATTGTGTAAATGTGTAATATTGATTGTTGCATTAACAGACAAATTTATCACAAATGAACATCGGAGCTCAGGATGTTGTTGCCATATGAGATGAGCAATCATCCATTTGTGGCAGAGCGCTTCTTCTTATGGTTTTTCCTTAATCTGTGACAGACATTATTAATTCCCATTGATGTTATCAATTTTAGTTGTATATTTTTGTGTTTGAGAGTAAATAATACCCAAAAAGAAGTTTTAAGAATTTTGGCAGATGTTTTTTAACCTTTTTAATGGCAAGTACTATAGAGAGATAACAGAAAACAAGGACAAAGAGATGATATGATATGATATGATTTTCATTTGAAAACTCCAGTTCAATCATGTGGTGACATATGACTATACTTCCTATTGTGTAATGTTGCTCCGTCTCTCCCCATCCAGATGGTGGTGCTACTGCCTGTGAGTCCTGCTATGAGGGCTACAGGTTCATGGGTGGCATATGTGATTCCCAGTGTCTCGTTGGCCTCTATGCTGTCTCACAGGTGACTAATAGTTTATATGTTGTGTGTTTGTTATTATTCAACTAACCTTTCACATTTGCCTCATAAAAACAAAGCAATAGCTGCAGTCTGCAAGGCTTCTCTGTACGTCATGGAGCAGCTGCTTTGTAACAAACTCTTCTGTTGCTTAAGGGCTCTGACTCGAAGAGTGATGAGCTGATCTGCAAAGCATGTGATCCGTCCTGCCTTGACTGCCGTGGTCCCAGCATGTGGAACTGCACTGTGTGCCCTGCACTTCAGATCTTGTCTGATGATGGCCGCTGCTTGTCCTGCTGTGGAAATGAGACACGCCACGATGATAAACCAATACCCAGGGAGTGCTGTGACTGCAAGGCCTCACGAGGTAAAAACAAGAACCCACAGTGAACCACAGACCTCAAGCAAAACACACAGGTCACTATTTTGAGACTTGTTTCTGGAAAAATAATATTTATGTGTGCGTGAATCATTAGTCACACTCTTTCAGGGCATCCCTTTAATTTGTGATGGTTGCCTTGTATAATGCATCTATTGATTAACTTTGTCACAGGACATGAATTTAATTATCCTGCCAAACAGGAGTTTCCAGTAATTTATATGGTAATTAGGTTCCAATCAAAAATGAATTTTCCAAACTTTCTTAACCTCTGACAAGAAAACATTTTGTTGAAGCAAGAGTCTTGTAAAAAACACTCATGCTAGACAAGGAATTATCAGAAAGAAACCTAGAATACAGATTACTTTTGTGTAATGTAACCTAATGGTCTTCTCAATCTTCTTTGCAGAGGAATGTGTCATGGGTGTCAACTTTGTGATGATATCAGCTGAGGATTTAGAGGTTAAACCTGCCAACGTGTTTGTCACCATCTGTGTTTTTATTATCCTCTCTGTGGGCGGAGGGATCTTCCTCTTCCTAAATGCTCGGTCTAAATCACGTACCATCGCATCCAAAACCAAAGCTGGAGGTTATGAGAGGCTGGACACAAATGGTGAGATAGCCTCAAAACCCAGAACGTCATCATTTGGGGAATACCGTGACCGAATTATTGAATGCGATGATGATGAGGAAAATGAGGATGATGATATTGTGTACATGGCACAAGATGGGACATTGTATCACAGGGGTAAGTATGGACTCTTGGATAATGATGATGATGAGTTAGAGTATGATGATGAGAGCTACTCATACAGATGAAAAGAAAGCACTAAAGGCCTCACTGAGAAAAGCAGCTCTCCCATATGTATGTAACATTCCAGTCTTTACATGTAGGGTAGGGTGGGGGATCAGGGAGGTGTGACAGATAACACTTACATTATGTCTATTTAGTTCTTCTTGAAAAGCTATGTATCTTCAGATCTCAGCACAAAAAACAGGCGGAGCAGAGCTGTTAAAGCTGAAGGACAGAGAACTGAAAGCTAAACTGACAGTTCAGTTAAACCCAAATATCAGTAACACAACCTGAAAAAACACTTAAAAATATACAGGTGAACTATGGGTTTAACTAACATTTTAAAACCAAATTATGATAATAATTATCATCATCATTTTCCTGTTAAACCCTCCACTAGTTGTACTTACCCAGGCCCCTTATCTAATATGCAGCTGTATTGATGGCACTGGTCAGATTGTTTTCTAACTCTAACCCCCTTAAAACACAACCATGGTTGCTGATGACTGGCACTGATTGGATCTTTCCAAAAAAACTAAAATTAGTTTTCTCTTGTCAAGGCCACTTTTGCCAAGATAAATGATCTCAAACCATCTCTAACCACCAATCTTGCCCCAGTTTTTTTAAACAGTTTACATGCTAACTTTGCATTCATGTGATCGGTAGTACTTGGCTGCAACAACAAAAGGGCTGTAGAAAATTAAATGTGTTTAAACTAATTTTCATTTTCTAGCTCTACCATAACAAAGTTAGCAATACAACTCACTCAAATATGACAGAATAAGATACATATTTGAGATACATTAAAATGTTAGAACAAGTACATCTATACTTTGCACAGTACTGAGGAGATCTGACCTGAGCCTAGTCACTATACTTAATGCTCTGATCTAAGACTAAATAAAATAAACAAATAATAAAATTATTAGTGCCAGTATAAAATGAGTCAGTAGACATGCATAGGCTATCCAGATTCTGAATGATTGCTAAGTCATAGTAAAAGTCATCTGAAACACATATTGCTCCTGGGTCAAGGGTTCTTTCTGGTCTAGTCTTTTTCCTTAATATCAATAGCTTTTGATTACTGTTTGATCATGCAACATATTTCCTTGATTAGGCTTTTTTAATAGATATAGTATATGAAGAGTTTGTTTTGTTGTTTTAGTCACAAACCTCAGGGGAAGTTTTGAGTGCACTGACAATCATATTCATCCATGTGTTTGTTTACGTTTTCTAGTGTAAATAATTAATGTAAAGAAAATAATGTGTGTTTACAATACAAAATATTACAATAGATATTGTCCTCTGATAGTGCTTGAAGAAATTTGGGCAGAGTGTTTTTTTAATCTACTTTCTCTTTATCTGTCATCTGATTTAGATCATTGTTGCGAATATTACTGTCAGTACTTGCTGTGTTATACTGTGTTTTTTGTTTAGTTTGTAAAATGGGATGCACATCACACTGCAGGAGTCACCTCAATATTCAAAGCAAAAACTACAGTGAAACACTGTCTCATTGGTAACCCTGTGTGTCTCTGTTAGGCTATTATCTGGTTAGTTTACAAAGCAAATCTTTTCTCAGGGGTATCCTCTTCTAAAGGCCACACTGACATGCTGAGTTCTGCATGCCAGATTGCTTCTCTAAGCACATCTGAAAGTTGCAGGATAAGTGGCATTTTCTCTCAGACATGCTTTCTTTAAGCTCTACCCTAATGTTTTGACTTCAAAGTTGTGCATCTGGCTTTTATTGCTGTGTTCCTGAGATAATAACAGGTCTGCGTTCCACTCACCGGGAAGTGTGAACAGTAAATAATTGGAATTTTCTCTGTACTGTGTAATGTGAATTATTGTTTCATAATAAAGTTGAACTCTGCTCTGTGTCCTGAGTGTGCAGTCTTGGTGAAAATCTGCGTTATTAATTAACCTGTAAATATGCTCTTGATAAGAGGAGGGTAGAAGTGAATTTAGAAGAACTACATGCAAATCAACCCACAGGTGTCTGCCGATAACTATCGTCTGTAACTGTGGAGCCTTTTTGTGGTTATATTGGACTCTGTGTAACTGTTATGTAAGAAAGCAGAATTAATATATGTTAATTTGGAATAAGTACAATGTGACTGACCAATGCAGTCAAGGTCTTAATTTAACTGGTTCCTCATTTGTGCCATAAGGGATGATTATAAGATCAAAATGAACATAATAACCTATTTAATACTGTGTATTCTAACACACTCTTTAAATGATAGCCATCTTGAGATAAATCTTCTTCTAATTATTTAGCTATGTAGCTTCTTTAATGCTACATTGAGCTTCCGTCTGTTGAAGCTTGGCACCTGGTATTATGACCTTTACTCTGAACAGGTTGAGTGTAGTGTTCTATCTCAACTAAGCAAACAGACAAAACACTACATGCAGGACGTCTGCCAGCAAATCTCCTTCACACATGTGGCCTAATGGTGGCAATGACATTCTGTTCTAGAGCCTTTCACGTGTAAAACTAATACTTCAGACTTCTGTTTTTGTTCTTGCTGTCACACTTATCTACAAGCACATTCACATAGCCAGAGTGACTGTCAGATTCTCATGTTAGATATAGGGAAAATACTTTTAGACCAGATGTTATTTTAAATGACTACTTCCTTTCATTAACATTTAAAGATAATGTCACCCTTAGTAGAGCAGGATTCATATGCATGGTGGTTTTACAGGAATTTGCTGAAATTATCTGATGACAAGGTAAACAAAACTAAAAAGCAAAAGGGGGGGGGGGGGGGGGAAAACAATTTATGATATAACA
>JAPZDY010000022.1:18326754-18338124 GCA_029783645.1 Ctenochaetus hawaiiensis | reverse complement strand
ACATTAAATTAATTCCTTGCAAGCCACAGACAAATGTACACAAAAAAAGCCAGCAGAAATAAACACACCCCAACCTGTACAGTATATACTACATACTGTACATCTCCAACCCTCAGTCAAGACATGGAATTTCTGAGCACTCATGAATAGTCGCTCTCTCTCTTACTCACACACACATACACATAACCCAAGTAAACTATGACAACAATGCTGCTTGCTTTTTGGTAAGTACTTAGATAAGAACAATCTCTAACTGTAGTAACTGAAAGCATGCAACACATTACTGCAGCTACTAATGACTGCTAATTTGCTACCTTTATAATATCACGACGCAGGTTATTTTCACAGTGTTATGCAGTTTTAATAGAACAGCCTACTCACAGCCTTTTAATGACTTTATGAGACGTGAGATAATGTAAAAACCCACTGTGACAGGAGTAACCTACAGCGGGTGTTTTCAAACTTTACAGTGCCAAGGCCCCCTAAATAAAATAGCTTATAGCGGTTTTTGTAAGATTTTCTGTAGTGGCTCCTTGGCTCTGGCACAGCCTGCTGGAGGCCTTTAGACAGGCTGAGTCTGTTAATCCTTTTAAGATCCACTCTCAGATTACTTTAGCTCTTTGGCTTGTAATCATGTTTAACCTGTTTTTTGTAGCTATAAGATTTATTGTGTTTTGAATTCTGCTTATTTCTGTTTTATCATTCCATATTTTCACAGCACAAAGGCACCACTTCTATGCCTTTATACTTGTACATGTATACATGTAAGTCTCTCTTTGTGATTCACTTTGGTGAAAAACCCACTCCACTCTCAAAATGTTTAAATGAAATGAAATAAATGAAAAAACTGAAACTAAACCTTGACTATCTAGAATTACAATCTAACTAGCATATCCCTCGGCACTGCATTGTATTGACAGATCTACAGTACAGTAGCATGAAAAATGCTCAGGGAACACTTTTGATTTTTTCAAGCATATAAGAAATAAAACTTATGTCTGGATGTATTTAGCAATATTCACTGTGACTTGAGAGACTCCAAGCTTACTATGACCCAGGGTTAAAAAGGGCACGAGTGGAAATGAGCAACGTAAATTAATACACCAATGTAATCAAGTTAGTGACTCCTCCAAGGTGAATTGCATAAGAACCAAATCATTCTTCAAGTTAAAAATAGAGACAAAGGGAAAAAAAGCTACTGAATGGTCAACACAATCAAGTACTTTGTAATGTATAGTAGTAAAGGATAAAGCATCTTTCCCTCTGCACAGTAACAGTCTCTGCACTGTAAGTACAGTGTTATGTTCAGCACCCTCAGGTTGGTGCTTTCCTCAATGAACAAGCAACTGCCCGATGTTTTGTATCACAGCATGTTCCTCTATAACCATTGCTAGCTGTTGGTGTAACAACTATATGCTGTACACATCAGTCTGCAGGCTGGCTTGTATTCAGATATGCTGTGTTAAGACTACAGCATAATGCAGGCAGAAGAAAGATAGCAGCCAGCTTTCCTGTATTTGTCAAACAGCAGAACTTCCCTTCCTGTCGGCTCTGAGCGGGAGAAAAGACCAGAGAAGAAATAGTCATCAGATCCTTAAGTATTTTAATATAAAAGTTACAAAGTCATAAAGTTTAGTTGGTTATATGTCTATCTCACTGTTTAGTATTCATAACATTTGATTTAATCACCACTGCATGCATTATGGTTTTTTAATGCTATGCATACAAAAATCAGTCTAGTACCTGTATAATAACTCAGAGCTGTTTGTCATGGAAGCACTGCCACTATCTTTACATTAAATTTGGCACCAATGTCTTGCTCAACCTCTACAGTCCAAAAAATTCCCTGCTACTTACTTAGCTGCCGTGTCTTGCAGTTCTTTATCCAGTCTGGTTTAGCATTGGGTTGAAAAGCAGAGAGGAAAAGTTAGTGAGTAATAAAGTGACAGGGGGACAGTGGTTCAGTTCACATGCAGTTGCTGGGTATTAGTAGGTTGTATCCACATTCCATATTAGACAGTGAATGGAAGGAAAGGAAAACAAGCATTAGTGCTTTGACATGGGTTCAAGGTAAAGGAGTGGGGCACAGATGCACTGCAATGCACTGGGTGTAATCATATTCCAATCATCAGAGGAGTCAATATTTTACCTTCAATCACTTTGAAAACTAAAAGCCCTTTTTTTTTACCACCACTGTGTTGACAGCAATCTGTACACTGACTACTGACTTCACACATGGTCATCATCACAAGGCTTGAAGATACAAAGATACATGGCCTTTTAGAAAATGCACAGGGCTTAAATTTTTTAACAGTCTTATCTCCACTCTACTTCCTCTAATGCAGAAGCAAGTACATATTTGTGGGGTGTCTATGGAAAATGGATCATTTTTCTTTCTTATATTGCAAATGTGGAGAAAGTCAAAGAAAACATATATAAAGTGTAGTAAACGTACATCAAGTATTGTTTTATTTTCCTTTCCTACTCATAACAAAAAACTCACCTAAGTTTTTTGAAAGGTGACCACATTTTTATCAGCTATGTGTATAATTTAAACATTTTTGCTTTGGTGCAATCTGGTTGGAGTTTTAATAAAATAAGGAAGAAATAAATACAACGCGATCTTGATGATTGCCTTTTAGATATTTTTAGTGATGCGAGGCAAAGTAGAGAAGAGAAATTCCAGTCTGTATTGCTGATATGTAGAGTTCAGTGCAACTCCGAACCCTTAGCAGCTGTTTATACTGGAAGAGAGATTTGTTTTTTGCTATTCGTTGAATTCGTTTGGAGTGCATCATCCAGTCTGTTTTGGGAGTGATGGTGTCACTCTGGTTGTTAGTGCAAACTAGGTCTTGATACTGCGGAAGCAATGGCTCTGACTGTGAGGCCAAACCCGAAAGCTGAAGAGTTAAATATCTCCCTGTTGATGATTCTCTGTAGTCTGTATGTGATGTTCTGTTAGTGCTGAGATTTGCATGTCTTGTCTGCAAACAACATTAAGTTCATGACAGAGTGCATTATGAAAATTTGTGTAGATCTGTAATCGCCTAGTTCTCAGAAAAAGTATATTTGTGATGTTCCATGTTTAGTAAAGTGTTAAACTGTGTTAAAAAAATTAACAAAAAAGTATTAGACTGTATGCTTTCTGTTAAAGAGAGTTTTAGTGGTGTGTATTGCAAATTGCTGAACCATAGTATGCCAGCTCAGTATGCTTCTGCAGCCCAGGGTGAGGACAGTTGGGTATAGCTTTGAATGACTAATATTATGGTATAAGATCAAAGTAGTATAGATTCTAGATTATAAGAACCACCTCAGTGCACATGAAAGATAACAGACCTTGTTTTTTATGCCACAATGCCGTGGATGGCCAGAGTCAGAGGCATTATGTTTTTGTGTTGTCTGTCCGTCCGTCCAGATTTCTTGTGAACACCTTAGCTCAAGAACACTTTAAGGGATTTTCTTTAAAATTTATGAAAGTGTTCATAGAGACTCATGGATGAACTGATTAGATTTTGGAGGTCAAAGGTCAAGGGTCAAGGTCACTGCGGGCTTATATTCATGTCATGCTTGTGTACGTGATAATTCAGGAACGCCTTGAAGGAATTTGTTTAAATTTGGTACGAAGGTCCACTGTGACTCATTTTTTATTACAATATCTCAGGAAAACCTCAAAGAAATTGCTTCCGATTTGGCAAGAAACATTAATTTGGGCTCAAGTATAAATTGACTTGATTTTG
Organism: Ctenochaetus hawaiiensis; assembly: GCA_029783645.1. Taxonomy (NCBI): domain Eukaryota; kingdom Metazoa; phylum Chordata; class Actinopteri; order Acanthuriformes; family Acanthuridae; genus Ctenochaetus; species Ctenochaetus hawaiiensis. The sequence continues at coordinate 18,334,387 of JAPZDY010000022.1, read as the reverse complement.
GAGGTGAAAGGTCAAATGCTGCTGCAACCTTTTGTCTCATCAACGTGATATCTTAAGAGCCCCTTGAGGAATTTTTGTCAATGTTGGCACAAACCCACAGTTGTTCTTGCTTCAGTGCCAGTCATGGCATTGTCTGACATCAAAAAATCCATTTGGACTCAAGGATGAACTGATTAGAATTTAATGGTCACAGGTCAAGGTCACTGATCAAAACACATTTTTGCCATAATTCAAAGAGGTTATATGCAAATGATATGACCAAGTTTCATTCAAATGTCTAGTAGCATAAAGTGCTGAAGTGATTACATCTATAAGGTCCACCATGGATATAAACTTGTAAACTTGAATGGTTGGCAGAGGCATACAATTGTGATGCAGTAATTCTAGCTTTTTTTCTGGAGTCTGTCTAAATCTGCACTGTGTATAGATTCCTCTAAAGCACACCATCCAATCTGGTTTTGGCATTAGCTGAGTAAAATTAGTAGGAACAACAGCAGTAGCAGTGTAAGCTAGGGCAGGGTATATATGTTCATTGGATTTCTACAGCAATGTCATATGAGAGGTAAAATGAACCAGTTTACAGGAAAATGCCACATCACAGACTGATTAAGAACATTAATATCTTGATTCTTTAATGTTGGATAAGCAGACAGCCAAAGGTCAGTCAAAGGTTAGCCCAGCATGAGAAAAGTTATAGTAGCTCTGAGGGATTTTTTAGGAAGATTCTACAAGACCAACTGATCAACACAAGCAGGTTAGGAGAATTACCTCATGCATGCAAATTTGTGTATTCCTTTTTCCTCGTCATACCTTGGGGCAAAGTGAGAAATGTATAAACATGTCTAATGTAGGAACTTGGAATACAAGTCTGAGCTGTTCGTTTCCCTTTTTCAAGAAAAGACTCAGGGTTAAGTTCTTAAGAAAGTAAACTGAAAAAAAAGATTTTGTAAGTGACATGATTACAGCAGAACGTATAGCTATTGTTGTTGACCACAGCCTGTTACACACAAGAAAAGCACGCAAAAAATTCATTTGTATGATACTTTCAGATCAAGATACAACATGCCTGATGCCTGTTACCTGCAGCTACAGTTCATGAACTTCTGCTAGAGTCAAAACATTGACTCTAGACAAAACATTCTGTTGGTCTTCTATAGTCTTAGCAAACACTTTGTTTGTTTGTCACTAAGAAAAATAGATTTAACAAAACTGCAGTGAAGAAGGGGGTGCAAGGTTTTAGTAACATGGATCATGTAACACCTGAATTAAAATGATGACGTCAGTGTTTCCTGACAGGCTGTATTTGTGCATCATCCTAATAGTTTACATCACAAATTAATGGTAAGTTAATGGATTTCAAACAAGGGCAAAAAGTTAGATTGCAGATAGTATTATTTACCTAAGTGACTGCTACAAAAGGAAGTACAAACATATACATTGCACAATGATGCAGGCTGACTCACTTGACAATGCTGGGTGGAATGTGGACATACTCCATTGGGATGATATCTCCAAGTTCCTGCAGACTGTTCACATACTTGATCTTACTGCTGAACTTGGAGCTGTGGAAAACAAAAATCATAAAGTGTTGTCACAGAAGCAGGCTGGTTTTAAGTTTATTATTATTATTATTATTATTATTATTATTATTATTATTATTATTATTATTATTTAACTACTGTTGTTTGTTTATCAAGGAGGGATAAGTTGGTTCCTGTATTTCCAGACTTTTGTTGTATCTCATTTTATGGGGGTTTCAGGTCAATGAGTATTGTCCCAGTGGCATAGATGTTTTTATTAGGTCAGTTAAGAATCTAAAACTACTAAGATCTGCGACATACAGACTGTCTTGTGTCCTCTATGTAAAGAACAGCAATGAGACCTTATGAAGGGTCGGGTGATTCCCAGCAAAGTCCGTATAAACCAGGACGGATGGACAATGATGAACATCTTAAGGTTTTTCTTCAGTCTGTGGGGAGAGAGGAGAGGCATAAATGGTTGTAAAAAGAATGGTAAGAGTTTTATTAATAACTAAACTAAAACTTCACTTACATTAATTTACATTATCAGGTCTTAATTGTACTTATTATGTTCTATCAAATAAAAAGTACGCTTAAGATTCGGAGTAGACTCTCAATAACAGGCAGAGCTCATGTTTTTTCATAGTGAAGTGGTTCAGCTCAGGAATCCTAATTCACTGCTGACTAGAGAGTGAACCACCAACGGTCTCTTGGGGAGTGGTGAATAAGTAAGTAGAGAGTGGTTGTAACCTAATAACACTCAAAAAGTTTAGATGAGGTCATAAATTCAAACTTCTAAGCGTTATGGAAGACGAAATTTTGTTGTCCTGATCAGTTAGTAAGTCATAACTAAAAATCTAAAATGACAGATATGCCCCCTAGTGGCCTACCTGTCGTTATTCCTCGTATCACGGGGAAAACCTACTGCACTAGTGGATCAGCAAGTTAAAAACATTATGAATTATATAGGTCTTTATATTTATATATATATATATATATATATATATATATATAAAGGTCTTTCTTATTATGTGTAATTTTATTAATTCATTTTTTTTTAAATAATTATGAGTAAGTTATATTTATGAGCTATCTTTCTAAGGGGCACTTTAATAAAGCAAAGAGTAAAATTATTTTTTCATTCACTCTTTCAGTTTTTAGATATTCCTCTTTGGTCTCCTTTCAGTACTCTGCATAATATAATGGTGTAATATAAAGTAACATAATCTTTCTTTCTTAGTGTATGTAATTATATGCAATATACATCAAAGTCATACATAAAAATCCCAGTCAGACAAAAAAAACAACACTAAAGAGAAGATGAAAACTAATTAATTTTTAGAGACATTTTTTTTTCCACACTGTTGGAAGTCAAGGGTCAAGAGTATTTTTTGTTAAAAAAAAAAAAAACAGAGGTTGGGAGTAGAAGTGTAGTGATCCTCTCCTCTAGACAGGAGAGTGGCTCAATGTGGTGAGGGAGGATTAATGTTTTTGTGTACTAAATGTAAGAGTTTTACAAAATTCTATAATACAGCTGCTGTGCACTTGTATGTGTGAATGTTAACCTTCTGTCTATCATATGGTAGCATTTTTTCATCCAGGTAAAGCCAGGCATTCTCCTGCGAGGTGTGGCACCATTCAGATAAACGATCATATAATCCTCTGCCACCATGAGTTCCAAGGTACTTATGACATACCTACACAGGCACACACACAGACACACACACACAAACAACAAAAAATAATGTGTACAGACCATTATGCAAGGACTGCAACAGAAGGAAACTCAATTTTCTTTCTAATTAAATGGTCTTGTCTACAAAATTAGTGACTAAAGCTGCCATACACATGCAGTAGTGAATGTATGAAGTTGAAATGTATGAAATGTATGGAGTTGCATAAACTTAACTTGAGTAAAATACTTAAGCTAGCATTAGTTACATCGTGCCACCTTGTTTTGTGAGTAGAATGAAGGCAGCGCATTAATATCCCTGGTTTTAGAGTGAGATGTTTAGCTCTCACAAATGGGTGTAGTGACCACTTTCCACGTGACTAGTTAACATGTACATACATTTTTGATCATGTAACTGTAGAACTTTACTCACAGAAAAAGGTTTTCCATTACATAATTGTAATTGTCACAGTTGCTGTCAGGCAGGAAACACGCTGCGAACACGATGATGGCATTCTGTTCAGCATAGTAACCTAAAATATAAAACATAAACACAGAAAAAGGACTCATGTTGGGTCTCACTTACAGTTCATATGTACAAAATTTTGCAAAAATCCACCATTGTTAATATGGCAGATGATATTTCATAGTCTCATCTTGTAATGCTTATAATTGTCACCTACTATTTAAAGCTGGCATCATTGCTAAAATGGCAGATGATGTTTCATAGTCTAAATATAGGTTAAGATTAGGTGTGCGAGTAGTTCTTAACGTTCCACCTCTCCACATTGTTGCCAAAATGAGTTTATAAAAGGAAGTACAGGGGAGAGCTGTATCTTTTTACAATGTAATTTGAGATAAAACACTTAACTTTCGAGTGAAAGAAAAGACATTTTTCCCACTATCTTAATGTTACTGTTTTGCAAGGGCACCGTATGTCCCAAGATCTTTGCTTCATACTTCAAAAGACCACTGTGACTCGTTTAAAGAAATACTAATAAGCCAGAGTGTTTGTGTCCTCTTTAGCAGAATAATAATGTGTGCACCCTGGTCAGGCCAGACTCCAGTGCCGATACAGTGTGTGGAGATGGGGCTTGTTATGTGAGACTAGTAAATATGTGATTGTACAAAACAGGGAAAAAACAGGAAGATAACACTGAAAGGGGAGCATCAAGTACATGTACAGAGTTCAAATGATCAAAAGCTGTATAAAAGGAAGGAGACAGGTAGTTGAGAATTTCATGCATTTGTAGTTGCCTACCTCCGTGAGAAATAACTCTTTTATACGGCTCAATGCACTTCATATCAATGCGATGCTCCTGCTCTCCAATCACGACACTCCTCCACAGCCTGCTGTCCTTGCTCTCTCCAGCTGCTTTGTGTCCGTTAATAGCATCACTTGATGCTGCTCCTGCACCCAGATCAGCCTCTTCCGAGTCCCCTGATGGCAACATAATGACAGCTTATATGAACAAGTTTTTCAAGGCAAAATAACAAAAAATTTTTATTAGATTTTTTACACCTTTTTAACATTTTACAAATATATTATGCATTGTGAATGTGTTTCTGTTTCTGTCTCTCAGCCTGTCAGTCCTGTGTGCACATTCGGACATGCTTGTAGTGTATCTACAGGTGTGTGTCTGACCATGTAAGTCAGCCTCATCAGGTGTGTCCAGTTCATCTATGTTGTCATCAAGGTCATCACCAGTGTCCAGAGCCTCGTCCTCCGTGTCCAGGGCGTCTTCTGAGAGAAGGGACCCCTCACTGCGGTCCAATGACACATTTATTGGTGGGGCTGCCAACTTTCGCCTTTGATTTGACCCGCCTGACAGATCTGCAGACAAGAAAGGATGAAGTGAAGGGAGACGGTATAATTTTTTTCATTGTTCTATAATTTTTCCCTTTTTAAAAAAAGGTTGTAACATCCACTTTAATCTTGTAAATATTTTTAAGAAAACGTATTCTTAATAACAAATAATAAGGGACATTTAGGTCTTGCCCTTAAAAAAGTTACAGACACCCATGACTTGTCTGAAAACAAGGGAAACTACGTTTCTGTAGATTATCATGTGAGCATTTAATTTAAAGGCAACAGAGGAGAGAACTTAAAATGGGGAATTTTTTGTATTTTTACTTTCACTAAGTGAGCATTTAATCTCACTAGGCCCCTCTGAAATAATTTCTTAAGACTGCTAAAATATGTCTAAACACATTGTTGAAACTCATCAAAACACTGAATACTAAAATCTTTCTTATTATTTCTCTCAAAGCATTTACCTCTCAACTTTTACCAATAAGGCATAACAGAACAAATAATAGGAGCAATATAAATGAGTTTGTCTTACTATTTACCTTCTCTGTAATCAATCTTCTCAACTGCCTCCATCTCTGCTGCACCTTCTTCCTGTTGGGAGTGTCTGCTAAGAGGCACAGAAATGCAATAGTGAGCCACAACATAAATTATTATAGCAATCATAACTGCCAACATAGGCACAGCTACACATAGTATTGGGCCAAACAAGCTAATGAAAATCATTTACAAAGAAAAAGGATCTAATTTTTCCCATGACATAGAATGAGGAGAGTTTAAAATCTGTTTTCTCGACATAAAGTATTACAGAATTGACAAAGCAGACGGAGAAACGACTCACTGCTCTGTTCCCAGGCTGCACGTGTGGGCTGAGGAAACAATACTGAGCAGTGTTGCTACCTCCCCCCAACCAAAGCCCCTCTAACAGACTCTGATTAACATAAAGTCCAACAATAGAGAGAGCACAGAAACCAGTTCGCATAAACACAGGCACAAAATGCACACAAATATCCATCCTTGCCTGGGACACCTACCTTTCCCTTATTTTGTCTTCTCTCAGCATGGGTAATTGAACCATTCTTTCCACTATCAAGTCACATGACCACTTAATTATGGAAAGATCTGTCTGTGTATGTGCGCAAACACACATGCACACAACCACCCACCCACCCACACACACACAGACACACACACAAAAAAAGACAAAGGAGGGTATCCCATAGAGGAGGCGGGTCATCAGAATTACAATGTGGGAGGATACAAGAACCATGATGCAACTACTAATGAGGAACAATTAAACAGCAGAGTATATGTACATACACATACACACACGCACACACACATTCATGTACATTGTAAACACTTAACATTAGTTGCAGAACATAATTTTAAATGTTTACTTCTGACTAAATATAAAATTTTACTTGGGTGAAACACTGTGAAAATGACAGCATTGATGCACAATTGATAGAGTATCACAGGGTTGATTAAAATTTAAAATTGATCTGTGCTGCCTCTTTGTGGTCAAACACAGTACTGCAGCTCGTACAATAAATTTAGAGCAATAAGATCCACTGGGGATCTCTACCTCTTAAATGTTTCAACCTTTAAGAAAGACCAATAAAAGAACAAATCTAAAAATACACTGTCTTTCTGACGCTAGTTTGCAGAGGGTATAGGCCTACCAGTTCCCAATGTTAGATCCAGAGAGCACTAAGAACTTAAGTTTTTACATAGTGCTAAATCTAATTGTAGGTCAAGTTAAAAGCTCACCTTTCCAGGAGGAAATTTACATATTCCTCAGACACATATCGTGCACGATCTTCCCTCTCAGGTTGGTCAGATGATTGGTAGAAGGGCTGTCCGTCAAACTGGTAATTAGCATGGTCTGACTGAGTATGACTCTGGCCATCAGTGTGATACTGAGAGTGCTGGGGTTCAGAGGTGCACATGGAGTTAGAATCACCTCCATACTGGCTATGAGTTATATTTTGAAACTTGGAACCTGGTTCATCTGAGCTGTACTCAGCCTTAACTCCAACTCCTGGCTCATAGTAGCTTTCAACCTGCTCAGACCCGCCCTGTATCGCTGCAGCATTGGTTGTAAACTCAGCATAGACATCTGTAGTGTTTTGCTGGCTGCTGGATTTAGTGTCTTCACAGGCTGGGTGGGCGCTCTGGTTTTCAGTTCTTTGGTCAATGTGGTGGTAGTTGTAGCCATATTGGGTTTGGCCCTGAGTTAGATTCTCACTTCCTGTCCAGTGATATGCGACATTCTCATTGGTTGGTTGGGAGGAAAATTGTGAGGTCACATCCTGGTGTCTTCTTTTAGGAGAACAGGGTAGGAGGGATTAGTGCAGAGAGGAGAAATTCAGAAAAAAATGTAAATACAAATGGTATGTAGTAAACCTCATCCATCAGCACTAGACTATGTTTTTGTAACAGACAACAACATGTTGGGGCTTTACCTCAATCAATGCATCATACAGACATTCAAAAAAACCCAGTATACTCTCAGTACAGCTATTTAGATGCTTGTAAGATCAACGTGTTTGTGAGTTTTACTATATGAGTTATATATCAAAGGCATCCTGTGGAGTTTTTGAATGCTTTGCATATTTTTGAAGTAAA
>JAPZDY010000022.1:18294431-18309812 GCA_029783645.1 Ctenochaetus hawaiiensis | reverse complement strand
AGGAGTTTGAGTTAACGCGTTATTAACGCGTTAACTTCGACAGCCCTAGTTAAAATTAATTCTACTTGTGGTGGTGGGCAAGAAACCAACACTGCAAACATAGTTTAGTCCTAATACATGACAAGCAAAACATACATTTATTAGATATTTATCAGATAGACTCTATTTTTACCATGAGAGGTTGCCATCAGAGATATGAAAAACTATAAAACTGTAGAGGTAATCCAGGTTTAGGTCAGGTTTCATACTGTTTGTACTGAGTGCCACAGTTGGTAAATCGTGCACAAGTAATTTAAGCCAACACCAACATTTGGGACTAAAATCTACTGTTGGTTCAAATATTTACGATTTCGGGCTTCTCCAAATATTTCCCATTTGTCTCATTTCAATCAAGACACTACAAGACGTAAATAATGAGAATTGGTTGTTAAAGTCATACATAGTTAATGGAATTAATGATTCTGAAAGTGTAATATCCAAAAGTGCTCACAAAGAAATACAAGAGCAACACACTGACCCAGTACATCACTCTCTCAGTGTCTCTAGACTAAACTTGGCTCTTCTCCTTTCATTTCATCTACCTTAATCCACTTTACCTCTATAAGACCATTCTCTCTGCCTGTCTGATATCTGTCTGTCTGCTTGCATGTCTGTCTGCCTGCCCGTCTTCCCGTAAATCCCAGTGAGAAACGGTAGAGAAGAAAGCAGCAGGGTGTTATTGAACAGTAATGAGTCAAGTCTCCTGCCTAAATTTTACACAGCTGTTTCACACTGACCAGTTTCACAGGCTGTTTAAATGCACAACAAAACACAAAAACACACACACACACAGCAAATTTACCTTTCAGTCTCTGTTTTATCACTTCGGTGCCCAACCACAAGTATTTGAAAGCCGTCCTAAGTAGAGTTTAAGTGATGTTATTTGAATTGTGGCATGCAAAGGTTGGGACAATGTGTAAAACATAAACAAAACAGAACCTCTGAAAACTTGCTATTTCTTTTTTTAAAAAATTGTCTTGACTTGACTTAAACAAGTTCAACTCTTTTGGAATCTGGTTTACAGTATAAAATGGCTGTAAATTCTCAAAAACATTATTTTACCCAAGCAAACACAAAAGCACAGATTCTGTGATGAGACTTGGGAGTTTCCACTCTCATATATACAGAACACACATAGGCACAAAGTTTTATTCCTTCCCTCACTACTTTTTACTGTTTCCTTTATTACTGGTCTTTTATTCCTTTCAAAAAATTGCTGATCCTTCTTTAATTTCTTGTGAGAACTTTCTTTACTTAAATAGTAAAGCATGAACAGCTGACAAAACAGAAACAAGTTAACAGACTAAACTTATTTAAATCAAAAAGAGTCACATTATGGGTCTCTGTGTGTCTGCACTCTTCTTGCTCACACTCACTACCCCTCATCTTTCTCTTTCTCCATCTCTCCTGGTGGGTGTTAAGCGAGTCATGTCAGAGGATTTGTGTGTGTCCTCCTTCACCGCCCCATTACCCCCCCCTGGGGGGGCGCCTTCGCCTCCCTCACCTCTGAGCATCTCCCCCAGCGCTGCTCTGATGTGCTCTGCTGCCTCTTGAAGAATCTCCCTGGTGACCGTTGTCACCGCGGACGATGCCCCATCATCCCCTGCGTCCTGCTGCCTCTCATGATGGACTACTCGCACGATGCTGGACTCCAAAGTGTGGTACTCAGAGCTAGGAGAGTGAGAAGATGTGTGGGTAAAGGAGATACCGATGGCCACGGGGGAAGGAGAGATGATTGTGAAGCATTTGTATAAATATAACTCCCCTTTGAGTTTTGAGTGATGAACACACACTGGCCTCAAATACACACCAAAACATGCTCTCAATTTCATTTTTGCATAAACGAATGCAGTCTTCCCAGCAAGAGCCCACTGTGTCTGAATGTGTTTGTGATCTGCATACGTGTGTGTGATTCAGCATGACCTGTAAAATTATTAATCAGCGATGGCCTAATCAGACATAATACATCCTTAATCCTAAATCCATCCTAAATTCACTGAACATGGATTAAGGCAAGGATTTAACAACTTTCCTGCAGCTAAAGATTAGCTTAAGATCAGATCTACAAACCGAACTTGTTAGTGCTTGAGCTAGATAGCTAATGTTTACCTGTCTAACAGTCCGTCTCTCAGCAGCGTCAGTGAGAGTTTTCCAGAGTGATGAAGCTTCATGAGGTCTACATCCTCCCTCCATAGCAGTGACCTCTCACAAACTTTCACCCGTCTCAGATACTTCACCGTCCCTCCGGGCAACACAACATCCAATGGCTGACCGCACAGCACCGGCACAAACACTCCACCTGACTGCTCTTTCTGTGAAATCAAACAAGATGCATAAAAATTAAAGATATGCACAGATTTAGAATCAGATGAGCAATTAAACACACTTTATTTGATGTAAAGTCTAAATGCAGTATGTTATCAGTTTGTCGCATAATGCCTGAGTAAAGTTTATCTATGTTGTACTCCTACAGTGAACCCACATTTTCTCTGCAGCAGAACTAAGTGGAGCATCTCACTGGAACAGATGAATGTCTGCGGTGAAATAATAGGCATTTCCATAGTGGAAAATGTTAAACACTCTATGGGGAATTCTGTTTGACATGTGAGTGACACATGGAGACTTTCCCTCCCGCTGCCACTCCATCATTTAGTATATGATAAATTGTCAAAGGAAGATCCTTAAGTTACTGAATGCCAGCTGCTTTTTTGCTTTGTGTTTCCATAAAAACAGTTGTTCACTGAGCAAACAACCCGATAAAACCATAACAATGCCCAGTTTTCAAATGATTGGTACTCTGAAAGATGAAGTTTTGGGAAATAAAGCATCACAAGAAAAGAGGATAAGTGCAGTGGCCTCCACTGTACCTGAAACATTAACACAAATCAAACAAACTATGTATAAGTATCACAGCCTTAAGTATACTCAAACAACGTAGTATGCCTACTAAACAGTTGGTATTTGCATGGGCCATAAATTGACATTGTTTTCCCCACAATACAATGCACAAAAAGTTTTTGAGAAATTTCTCATGGCATTAAAAAAACTAAATTGTTCAGTGCTAAACTTCAGAAAGATCTTAAAAACAGAAATGAGAATAATATTTTAGGAAAAAATTTCCATATTTATTTGTGAAGTTTAATTGTCTGTAACATTCTAAGACGTCACAGTTTGATTTATGTCTTGTTGCATGTACTGTATTATTTCATTTGAACATAAGCACTTTAATATGACTTTTTGTATACTAGCTGCTAAACTAACTGCCACACTACTTTTAACACTGCTAACTGCTTTGTTGTAATAAATAGACTTAATCAATTGTGTGGATTTGGGACAGACAATATGTATTCACTTCACTCAACGGAAATCAAACAGACAAAAATTCATGCTACCTGGCTGAGGTGTAGCGCCAAACACAGTGTTGCAGCCACGGAGTCCACATCTGGCTCTGGTCCACCTAGAACAGCATGGACGGGACCCTCTAATGTATCTTTCTGGAAACACACACAAACTCATTTCTCATTCTCATTTCTTAATTTGCTTAACAAGACAACATTCAGTAATACTTTATCTCATTTTCAAAATGTAACAATGGAAGGAGGTGACAGGACACATAATTGTTGGATTTGATGGCTGATATAACCGTTTCACTTTGAAACTTGAGCTGACATGACTGTGTTAGATGACTGCAGCATTCATAACCAACAGTATGCATTAATAATGAAACAGTGGTGCTGCAAGATTTAGCTCATGCTTGAGAGAGAATATGATATGTTATATGCAACACTGGAGGCAAAATCAGTTGCAACAGTGAAGAAATGGTCTGAATTAGCAGGATAAACATTTTCACTGGTAACTCAGACTAACACACTTTGTCAGAGAGTTGAGGAGTTCCAGTAATTTCACTTAACAATGCAGACAAACTATCCTCATTTAGGTTAAGTGGACATTAATGACGGCTCCATTTAAGAGATTAAACATTCATTTCTGGGTGAAAGAGGAAGAAGATTAAGTTTCTCCTTTTTTTTAAAAAGGCAGATATTTAATTAAACTATTCCTGATTTTTGTTAAGCGGGATTTCAGTCTGGTACTTAATTACAGTTGTTTATATGTGAGCACATGTGGGGAACACACCCAAATGTCAAGCTCCTGCACATTCAACATTTGGTTTTTGTGGAAATGTGAAAAAAATATAACTTTTTAAGAAATTCAAAACATCTTTATAGAAATAAGCAAACCCCTCCTTTGATGGCATGCAACGTCATTAATTACACTTATGGGAAGTAAATTTAAACAGTGCCATAAATTGTTGTAACTGGAAACAAAATCACCCTTAACCATCCCTGTTTGCACTGGGTGTTCTGTGACAGTCCGTTATGCTTTATCTAGAACAGATAAGCTGATTCACTGCCATGCAGCGTGCACCATTAATCAAGAAGCAAAATGTGGATACAATGAATGTTTCTCCTATCTGTGGCTCATCTTAATGGGCTTTCAGAATGCTCTGATGACAGAGAATAGAGCAGTGAAGAGAGCAAGCAAACCTAGAGACAAATACTGATTAGAAGCCTTGACTATTCACGACTTCATTATTGCATGTATCCTAAACTGACAACATAATGGTCACAAGCTCAGTTCTGATTCCTTTAAGCATCTTCTCACCTTGGTTAATGCATGATATACTGGTGATGTGGGGACAAAATATCTTGATAGAAAATAATCACTTTCATCTGTGCAAATCAAACTAGTGGTAAAATATTAAGATGTAAAACGGATATGCAAATTTTTGCAGAAGCTAGAAAAATTACAAAAGAAACCCAGTGTCTGCACATGGCACAACTGCTAAAAACTATAGCAGCTGCTGCTTTCTGGTCTGCATTAGTAGTCTGCAGCAGTAACTTCCCTCGGTATGTGTACAGTTGTTTTTCCAGTGACTGAACAGCTTTTGCTTGTGGACAATCTGCAGCTGGCTGGAGTTCATTGAGTGACAATCAATTGTAAGTGATTCACAATCAATTCCACTGGACGCTTTTCACACAAAAACAAAGGAGACTAATTGTTATCTATAGGGGACTGACAACTGTAAGCAGATTTCTAGTCGATTTCATACTATACAGAAATGAACAGAAGTCAACAGCTGCCAAGAAAGTAGAAAAACAGTTTGCAAACTTAGTATTAGTAGAGATGTTAAGTAATGATGAAAGCTCAGCTAACACTTAGCACTCTCGTGGACATGTCAGTCATATAATGGTGTTTTCTGATGTAAGGGAACTTAATGGCAGGACTAGTTGAATAAAGTACCGGTAATAATGCATATGGAATGAAGTTAGTGTCTTGTTTCTGCTCATAGGGCCTCATCACCAAGGCCAGATGGATAAGTGAAATGCTGGAAGGAAAAATAAGTGGCCGAAACACAGAGAGGCAGGGGAGGAGAGAGGTTAGAGGCTGTTGCTTAGACTGAGAATGAAAAAGGAAGAAGTGTGAGATTGAAGGAAGGAGAGCAATGAGTTCAAAGAGGCTTATGGAAAAGGGAGCTGAAATATAGGGAGAGTGGGCAGAAGGTTGATAAGTTAGACACAGAAGGTGGGGGTTAGGGAGCAGGGGAAAAAAATGGCAGATGAACAGGTGAAAAAATGTGATAGGGACAAGAAAGAAAAAGAAGGAGGAAGAAATTAGATAAGAGGAAGCGAAAATGTGAGGTAAAGATGTGGAAAAGAGAGAACACTAAGAAGAAGAAGATGGAGGGAGGAACAAAAGAGGGGAAGGTGTGAGAGGAAAAAGAAGATGGGGAGGAGGTCTGCAGCCGTCTCCTTCATTGGATGGAGAGAGAAGAAGAATAAATCAATACTAGATAGAAAGGAAGCAATGCATTAGCAGGAGAAAAGGCCACTCAGTGTCTGTTATACTGCAGCGAAGAACATCAGAGCGTGTGTGTGTGCGTGTGTGTGTGTGTGTGTGCAAGCATGCATTGGCCATCTGATATCCTTCAATCTGAGTGCTATCTCCCTGTCTCACCTTCTCTCCTCTCCTCTTCTCCTCTCTTCTTGCATTTTATGATTCTCATTTAGATTTCCAGCTGCTTGAATGTATATTTTCAACCAAATATCACTCTGAAAGTATGTAGGAGGATATTTACTCTCCCGCAGTTATCGATACTTATATATAAGTTGTGTGGCAGTTAGAAACAACCTTCGGATGTTTTCTGAAACAGCAAATTTTCAAAATGGTGGTGTTTGCAACCATTTGAGCAACTTAAGTCTGTCAAAGCACATTACGTTCAGTTGAAACCATTTAAACAAGTCACCTGTCCGTTAAAAACAGACATCTCTGTGAATCATAACAATTGGAGTTTCCATTTCACCTGGTCTACATGCCTCTGGAGTATGAGACAAAACTGAATAACCTGGCAGAAGTCCCATTAACAAAGTCATGTCAAGTCAAGACAAATTTTATTTAAATAGCACCAAATCACGACAAAAGGCGTCTCAAGACACTTTACACATAGAATAGGTCCAGACCACACTCTATAACTCAATCTATGAAGACCCAACAATCAAAAGCAATTCCCACATGAGCCAGCACTTGGTAGATCAAAGATAGGCACAAAAACATACAAGACGAACCTGGCCTATGCTATAATTAATATGTCGTTTCAACAGTTTTCCCCTTAAAATGAAAGAGAAAGCCATGAAAAAGGGGCTGAGGGCACATATACCTTCTTTTCCCTTATTGAGATTCTCTGGATCTATGAATCACTGATCTCATGACCCGCCAACCAAGAAGCTTGTGCTACGCTGACCAGAAAAAGAGCAGTGTGTATCAGGGTGGCTTAGTTGGCATAGAGCCATACATGTCTAAGCTTTGAACCAAGGCTCTGAGGCATGTTTGGGACTCAAGTGAGGAGTTTGTTGTGCACCGAAATTATTGACAAGCGGATGTATTAGAATAATCAAAGTACATTGTTAGCATCTTTTATTAATGATGTTTGTCAGTTTGTTATCTTGTAACTGGCAATGGCAGACACAGTGTTTGTGGTTGTGCTAAAGCAAACTGTCACTCTGTACTAACAAGCCCGTTCTGCTCTGGAGGTTTCAAGTTTCTTTGACTGCAGTCAGTTTTTGAATTAGTGATGTCCCACATATAACTTGCCTGAGCTATGTTTGAATTTTAGTTTTTGGGGAAAGGTACAAAGATCATGTGAATGTGAATACAGTTATGTGGTGATACATTTTTTATAGATACAAGTCACTGCAGTCGAGGTCTGACATTTTAGGTGACATAAGTTAAACACAAAAAAATCCCACAACTTTTAAATGGAGATAATTTTTGGAAAAATTAAAACGGGGCTCTGTAAAATTGAAATATTCTTTTAATATCCTTTTTTTTAAAAAAACTTTTGGTTCACTTTGATAATTAATGCTTTTAAAATGATTAAACTCTCTAAAGCCAACCTTTCCTCTCAAAACAGGGGTGTCTGAAAAGGCAATGAGGGCAATTAGGATCTTTTTTATCTTGCATCTCGTTTAATGCCTCAACTATTATGAGCTGCAGTAAACATTTATTGGCATGAATAGGTACAAATGTTAGCACCAACTAGACAGATATCAGGTTAAAAGATTACCTATTCTTTTTAAGACTTGGAAATAATCATTTTTTTATCCTCAGCACAAAGCCAAAGCCAGAATCAAAGTGGTCCTAAAAACCCTTTTTAGATGAGTGTGTGTTAGTGTGTGTGAAGGACAGATGCTAGAAGTCCACTCAGCACATTGCCTTAGCACTATGCCAAATGATGGAAGAGTAAAGGAGGGAGAGATGTAGAGCTATACAGAGAAAAACTGAAGCAAGAAAGAAAGATTGGTTCAGCATGCACTAAGAGCCAGGCCAATTAGAAGTATGGATGTCCTGGACGGTGGCCATTCAGAGAGTAGAGACAGAGAGAGACAGCGAGAATGATGGAGAGTAGAGAGTGGTCAGCAAAAGAGCGTACCATCAAAATTTATATTGGAGAGCTAGGAGAGACAGATAAAGTGTGTTGTGTGCACGAGTGTGTGTGCATGAGAGAGAAATGGTTGATAATCATTCATGATGTGTGTTACACTTTATCTGCAACCTCTGTGACACTCATCAGTTGCCCTTCTTATCACTCAATTAGCCTGCTGTGCTCTGATCTACGGATTTTCTGCTTTGATCCTTTCTTCTCCTCATCTTTCCCTACATTTATGTGAAGTACATCCCAGAAAAAAGCTCCTAACCTCTTTAAATTTCATTCCAGACTGGCTGTTTAAATTCACATTTGCATTGTGTTAATGGACACCTGTTTACTTGAATAAACTGAATATTGTAAAAACTAAAGAATGCCTGTTAATATAATTATTAATAGAATAAAGAAAATACAACAGTGAATAAATGATAATGATATAATAGTGATAATAATGCATGAAAAGTTGTAAGAACATGATGGTGTACATAAACACATCGCTAAAAGAATCATTATGTTCACGTTCAGGCTTTAAAGTGCTGCCAAGAAAGTAAACTCGATCATCTATGTTTCTGTAACAACTTGGCAAACTCCATCTGCCACAGAAGAACATGTGAAGTGACTAAAAGCTTCAGAACTGCTTCAAAATAGACCTTAAGATTAGACTGTTTTGTCAACCACATGAATTATGTTTCAGATTGGATCTAACCTGATAATTTTGAAGATGGGGCCTGCAGAGGTGGCTAAGTGTGACTGGCAATTTTGAGAAACTGGAACCATAATGGAAATGTAGAAAAACACCAGTAAAACAAGTGTGTATGTATGTAAATGTACAAATATGTGAGTAAGTATCCATAGTCCTACCTGGCTGCGGGTGTATATGCATGTTTGTGTTTTCCCATTCTATTGTAATTGGCTGAAAAAGTGGACCAAGTTAATTAAAAACAACTTAAACATCAAAATCATTACGTGTAACAAGCCACTTTAATTGTGTGTGTGCTCTTCAGTGGCCAGCAGACACATATAAACTCATTTCTGTTCATTTCTAACATAAAGTGCTTTAACAAAGTCTCACTAGAGAAATTTAATATATATAAAAAAATAAGTAGGCCTATGAAACATAGCAAAAATACACCTTCAAAGTTGCCTCAAGTTCAGCGTTAACAAAATCAACTGGTCACTGAGTCATCACATATACTCTGTGGGTGTGAGAAAATATGTGTTCACTGCTCAAAACCCCTTGAAAGATGCTGTCATGGCCATGCGCTACAACTGGTAACATGGTCATGCCATTTAAACAAACACATGTAGAAAGAGCTGTATAGCCCATAGCCTCAGGGCATGTGCATCAACCATGAAAGGCTCCCTGATGTGACCGTCTGTGTTGCAGGGCTCTCCTGGCACACTAAATGTATAAAAGCCAAGACTGTAAACAGAAAGGCTACACAGACCAGAGCAACATATCATTAACAATATGTGTGCCTCCAAAGGCTTCATAGCCACTTAGTCCATATAAATTAGGTTGTTTGGTATTTGCAAGAGTTTTTTTTTTATGTGAGAACAGATATTCAGTCCTGGATTAAATGCAAATTATGAGTCAGTATCTGCAGAGCAACCAGATAGCAGGGAAGGACAGCCTCTGGCTAAACTTGTTGATGTCACGCCTCCTCCTCATTAGAAATCAGCTCCTCATTCAAATTCACACGCTGATGCTCCGGTAAACACAACGAGCTTTTTGTATGGAGCCAAACACGCCTTCCCTTCTCCCTGTACTGTCGTATTGTCGATCTACAGGTGCTTGGGGGACCGAAGGGACGTGAGAGGTTTTTTTTTTTTTTGCTGTGAGGTTTTTTGACAACAGGAACGCAGCCTGTAGCACAGCGGTATCAGCCTTGCTGCCATGGTCTCATTCATTACACCCACAACCTTGTCTTAACGCCGGTGATGGCTCTTAACTCACCCCGAGTGTGCTCTTGACCCTCCGCAAATACTCTTCCATGTCGGCCTGCGTCGCTACGGTGCTGCTGCAGATCTCCCCATAGACCAAGTTTCGACAATTGGGCTGCAGATGTGTCTCTGTCTGTGTGCGTGTGTGTGTCTATGTGTGTTTTCGCTCCGCTCCCGAGTCCCCCGCTGCGCTCGCACTGCAGCACTCTCTGCTGCTCCGTGTGCCGACGGTCCTCCCCTTCTCTGCGGGGTAAACCCACAACACCGAGCAGTGGGTGTGACGGCAGGAAGAGGAAATCCGACGGACACGCGCTCGGTAATTCAACCGCGCTCCCTGCAATAGGGACCCCCCTCCTCCGTCCACCCACCCCATAACGCCCACACATATCCAAGGCTACGCACCTATCGCATCCGGTACATAGCCTCAGCTTCCATCAATGAAAAAAACATAGGGAAAGATAAACTGCGGCTCCCCAGCAACCTCACATTTGGCACCGGCTCCGGTGCTTATTTCTGGTGCATCGTGGTCTGCCGCTATCTTACGCATCTTTCTATGTCGCCGCACTATGATCAAAACCAAAGCCGCAAAAGCGAATGCAGTGCCTTGTGTGCGTGACAGGGAACACTTGAACCAATTTGCGAGATGACCTGTGAGCAACAAGCAGAGAAAAACCGCAGAGGGGAATCTTTTCTCTACCACATCTCTCTTGATCTATTTGTCTTGACGGAGAATAACCTGTTACCGTTTGTTGAGCCCCTGATCGGCCCACACTAACAACCCTTTAAGCATTTAGAGACGTGACTGAGAAGTTCATGGCCTGTCAGACTCGGGAGGGGTGGGCCAAATTATGTGTTCCCTATGGTTCCCTAAAGTGGTTGTTGTTAATACCTCAATAATTATTGACTTAAAGTTTTTTTAAGAGCTAAACTTTAAGTGCCTATAATAAAACATGCATAACTTGCATCTCCTCCTACCCTATAAATTAAAGTTACAAATTTATCAATCACCCTTTAAGTAGCGTTTGAACAAACCCTCAAATTCTGAAGTAATGCCATCTGGACCCGATGTTTCCATGACTTACCGTGATATTTACAATAAAAACAACTTAATTAGGAATATGTCCAGACATTGATGATGCATTGTGTCTTGGATAGCATGATAATGGGGCCCATGCAAAGTGTTTCACCTCCATGAGGAGAAGACTTTCTGGGGCTGAGGAATGGAGATGAAATGGGAGGAAAAGTAAATCATTAGATAGGGATAGAACTATTGAACTATTCTATGACTTGGACAGACAATGCCACATCATCCCATAGAGTTGCAAAATATTTGGATACATCCTCACTTGCTGCCTTTTCTCACTTGGCAATTCAAAAAAGTGAACATAAGTGAATTTTAAAAAATTCTTTCAAGATGTGGATGTATCAGAATGTAGCCATTTGCAGTCTCATTTGCAGGAATGTTGTGTTATGTTTGGTTGTGAATGCAAACGTAACAGTTATTGCAATATTAAAAACATGAAAAAAGGAGTAAAAACACAGAGATTTGGTGGTTGCATTTGAGCGAGAAGTAATTCATGAAATTTGAAAGGTGCAGTCAGTGAAAGCATTTTGGTCCAAGTAATAAAAATAGTTTACAGCCGTTGTGCTGACAAATTGAAAAAAAATTAACTCAGTACTGAGAGTGTCTGCAGTTGTAGAAAAAAACCCTGTAAACATCATCAAAGGATAAAATGTGGTATTTTAACACTAAAACCCACCTCAGTACTATATAAAACACACACACAGTACCGATATGCATGTGCATATGCACTGTTAGTGTTAATGGATTTTAGTTTAGTACCACAGTAATTGCAATACATCTTTCTGATCAGTAATATGAGCATATCTGAAAGATGTCATGGTTTCTCATTTGTGGTAAAGGCAGTGATACTCTGGTCCTGCAGTAATGGAGACTGTGTTAGTGCACTATCAATGTGGGGAGCCACAAAGTCTTTGTTCTCTCAGACCAGTCACAAGCTTCAAAATAAACCCCCCTGATTTTTTCAATAATTACTGCATGAAAATAAAACAGTACTGTATAATTATAAAGGACTTATTTATGACTGTATTTTTTTCTGAAATAAATCTCCAAACATTACACATGAACAATTAATTAATTAATTATTTCAACCTTTGGTGTGCCTTCATCATCAAATCATGCCTTTTTCTTTTTCCTTCCCTTTGCAGTTTATTTTTCCAGGATGCCTTTCACAAACTATTTTTAAAATGAATTTGTCTGATTTGTAAAAAGCTGGCATTGTTAGACCAAGCAGAGACAGTAATAGTGACAATAATGCCTATTGCAGAGTGAGACATTTTACATTTGAGTACAAATGAGTCATGTTTAAAACAAGTCCTTTCTCTTTCTTTTCCTGTGTGATTCTTCACCTGACCAAAACCTGATATTTGAGATAAATGGTCAGTGGTTCCATCCTTGCCTCCTCCTTTCTACATGTTTCAGTGCCCTTGGGCAATGTACTGAACTTCAAATTGCCCCAATATCTCCACCATCCAGGTGGCTCTTTGTATTGATGCCCCAGCCATTAGTGTATGAATGTGTGTGTAAATGGGTTAATGTTAACAGGCAGTGTAAAGCACTTTGAGTAGTCAATATACCGTAAAAGTGCTATATAAATGCAATCCATTTACTTTTTAAACACATTTAGAAATAAAACATTCATTGTCAATAATTACAAAAAATACCCAAGTGTTTAAGGTTTAGCAACCTGAGGTTTTCCCTTGAGATCTGACTTTTAGCTTCTGTTTGCATTATCATCTTGATATTTGACTGCAGTGAACAGAGCAGCTGACAGCAACTGACAGTCTATAATATCAGCTGATGGGGAGGAAAAGTTCCTGTTATGGACATGTGTAGTTGCAGTCCATTGCAGCATGACCAGGGTTAGTTTGGTTAAATTTGTACCTATAAAATATCAAGAATACCCTTATGTTCTTATAACAGAGGTGATGTGAAAAAACATTACAGCTACCTGAACTCAAAGAATTCAAAGGAGAAAAACTTGAATCTGTTAGAGTTTGTTCTTGCTGACAAACAAGGGCCTCAATATGACTCTAATGAGAAAAGGTCACCTCAGTGAAGTTCAGATCAGCAGGTGGTTGGCCCCGGTGGAGTTCTTAGACAATCTATCAGCATGTTATGAGTGTGGGCCATAAGCCCTTCATATTTGTTTAGGCTGTCCTCAGTGAAACACAGGAAACATGAAAGTATGATCGTAAAATAATAGGTCAGAAAAAATAGGAGAGAAGAGAAGCTTCAGAGCCTCCTTTAATGGCTCTTTGAATTAAGTCACAAAAAATCAAATGGTTAGTAGCTTTGTACAGCCATTCTTTAGAAAGAAGGATGTGTGAATTATTGTGAGTTGTGCAAGGGCTCTATACGCCTGTGGTAATTTATATTAAATGTACTCAAGCAATCAACACAGTTAATAAATGTATAAAGCCTGCTGCTGCTGCTCAGGTCCTGCCTGAATAATCCATCTGAACTGGAATCAGTGTTTTTTTTATTTATTGTAATGAGTTCTAAAATGACCACAAAACATAATAAATGAGTTATGAAAATTGAAATATCAAAGTTCTTCTTCAAGTGTTTTTTATAACTAACAGGACAGTGAGATTTGTATGTGCTTTACATGGTAGGACTTTAAAGACTTTTACTGCTTACAGTTAGGAAACAAAATTTAAAACCCTGTAAATTCAAATTCCCATTGAAAATATTGTAAAACTTTGCTTAAAATGTTCCATGCACATCTAAACATGTTACATTTTTTCTAAGATTTAAAACTGATGGAGCAGGAAAATAAACTCCCCAAGTGTGTTAAGAGTTTGTGGCACCCCAGCAACTTAAACCTGTTAAGTTACTATAAATACTTATCTACCGATATTGACCTGTAAGTAATAGTAATGATACTCAAACATATTATTTTATTGCATTTTATACTGATGTAGAGTTGTGGAATCTGTTTCTAACTAACAACAAACGGTCCAGTAGGGGGCGAACCTACACTGTGTTAAGTTAGAGTGCATGTCCGTTAACAGGAAGATAACATTGAGTTAGACAGGAAGTAAATGCTAGCCAGGGATGAGACAAAGGTATAAGGATGCCACACAAATTTAAAAAAGTTTCTCTAAAGTATTCAGCTGTTTTGGACATTCTGTTCTTTCAGAAGATACAACAGAGTCTCTTCAACCCATTTAAGTCTTACAGATGAACAAAGCACATGTCCATTAAAATTTCCATGGAACTCATTCCAACTGGGAATTGATTCCCAGTTTCGATTCCAACTCCAAAACTGTTGAAAATTGATTTAATGAATCGATTAACACCAGAATCAAAACAAAAAAGAAACCGATAAAATACCAGCTATTCCCAACCCTGTTTATTACTGTTTGTCATCAGGGTTGAGTATCTCATATTTATGATTTAAAATATTCAAATAAGATTTCAAACATGTACATAAATAATGATGAAAAACACGTTTTTTTTCTGTTATGTCTTTTTCCTTTGACTTTTATTGTTTCATTAAAGAGGTAAACTCAGTGTATTTTTAACATGTCTGTCACAGTTAAAATTAAATCCAAGAAAAACATCACAACTTGCAAGTCTATTGTTTTGACTTCATACTTCCAGGTATTTCTGTTATATGTGTTATGATTAGACATAGCTCAGAATTTATATCCATAAAATATTTTATATGATTCAGCCATTGGTGTGCAATGTGAATTCTCTTTTAGTTTTACTTTATTCTGGTGATATTTTCTTATTGTTGTTCTGAAAGTTTGAGGTCAGAGATTTTGGAAAAGGATGCAGGCTGAAAATTCTTGTTTTCCTCTGATGAATAATTAATTTTACCTGAGCTGTCTGTGATAACTGTGGAAGGCAACAGGCAGACACGCTGCAGCTTTGATAACCCTCCTGTCTTTTTTATGGATAAACAGAGAGATCTGTTGTATTTCTTCTCGAAATAATTTCCCATTACACAAGTAAGGATTACATCGTCTGCACAACAGTCCTGAACTGGTTTAATTTTCCATTGAAAACAATGGGCCTCGCTAATTGATTTTAATGGCTCTCTCCGCGACGATGCGCCCCTTATGACTTGGAGAGAGGTCTTTAAGATTATTATTATTATTAGTATAATTGCCATTACCCCCACACTTTCCCTTTGCGAATGGGAGACAGAGAAAGAATATCTTTGCCCTTAAGCTAAGCAAATAATTATTAGAGACAGGAAACAAACACACGACTGTCACTCACACGCACACGCACACGCACGCACACACACACAGACACACACACACACACACACACACACACACACACACACACACACACACACATAAACGCTCCACCTTAG
>JAPZDY010000022.1:18260778-18285535 GCA_029783645.1 Ctenochaetus hawaiiensis | reverse complement strand
TAAAGCTCAAAAATATCAAATCCACTTTCTTCATGGTTAAATGAAGACACCCACAGCAAAATTTAAGTCTTAAATATTCTTAAGTAACTTCTCTGTGTGTGTGACTGAGGGTTGATTGATGACATTTTGACCTAATGCAGAAGGAGGAGGGCTATACAGCTCTTGTTACACTCACACACAGTTTAAGTGATTATGCTGAGAGTTTGATGTTAATTTTTGTGGTATTTCCTGTTCCATTTACTGGTAACTGAAAATTGCAAGTCAGCACTGTTTGAGGAAATCGTCCTTCATGTGGTCATCTCACTTCAGCATCCCACTTCTTTACCACGATGTGAGAAGGAGCTCCCTCCCTTGGTATTGCCGACATGTCCACATGGGTCTCCTTGGGGAGCCTTTGAGAGATGAAGTAACAGATTACTGCACAAGGGCCATTATTGTCCATTTTTCTCAGACAATGCTGACCTACAATTTTGGACTTCCTAGAACAAAAATACCAAAAAACTTTTTGACTTCAAATTTTCTGAGTAATGCACTCAAAGAGTAGAACCATACTTGCATGTGATCAGACATGTTTTATAACTCATCTCCTTCTGCCGAGGCTTCAAGCTTATCAAGCCACCTGGATTGATAAATTTCCACCTGGAAGCTGACCAGTTAAATCACAGTGTCATATGCTCTCTACTGGGCAGCTGGGAGTTTAAGATCCTGCCACTTTGCCAGTTCGGGGATTGAAGCTGGAATCTTCCAGTCACAAGTCTGCTCCTCATGAGTCATCAAATTACACCCTTTTAAGTTTAGCCAAATACACAAACACCACATGTGCTTTACACTACATGTCACTATTGCATGAGCTTCACTTCCACAGTCCACTCACTGTAATGCCCACCATGAATGGCTGCGGTTCAAAAACATGTGATTCAGTGCAAACAGGCAGCCAGCATACGGCTACATCTGCTCTTATCTTGGTAATGGTGGTAATGGCTGCCATGCCATATTCACAGCCATGGTCTTTAATAGTGGAACGAGGGGACAGTCATCTGGCACGTGTCGACGGGAGTCAGCCTCAGCCAATGAAAAGGCCATCTGAGGGGAATTAGCATATTGGCATCAGGCCTGGAGACAGAGAGAAGCTGTCAGGGGACAGAGTCCTAATGACAGGTCACTCTGGAACACTGCACAGAACTATAACTCTTCTTCTCTGTCTTTTCTCCATAAAGTCTCTTTTCTTTGCCCCCTCCCTCTTCTCTGATCCTCTGTCTTGAAATAAAGCTCTCCTAATTACTTTACTGTCATTCTCTTTCCTTTTCCATCCTGTTTTGTCCAACTTTTTTTCTAATTATTCTCCAAAGTTTCCCCTCTTCCTTTAACTTCCTTTACCCATTTCTCACCAGCTGTCCCCCTCCTACTGTCTCTCTCTTTCTTCTTAATAATTGGACAATGATTCACTGATCTGGGGTCGAATTTCATCTGCCCCCTCTGGCTGAAGTGTATTGTCTCTGCGCCGTCCTCCAACTAAGGTCTTCTGACGCAGCTCATATCGTCTTCAATCTGCCATCTATCTTTATTGGTCCAAATTATTACACCTTATTAGCCATTATTACATTTTATTATCAATTCAAAACAGGTCAATGGTTCAGCCATTCTGGCCTCCTTCCCACTGTTTCTCCTCTCCGACATCCCCACTTTCACTAAGGAGTTCAGACAAAGAAGTTCTCTGGCCAAAAAACTTCAGCAATTTTATAAGAGGTTAAGTGCTTTGCAAGCGGATGAGTGCCCATATAGGCTAATTTGACTCGTCAATAATAGAGATTAAAGTGAAATGGAAATTAACAAAGTGTATCATCAGCTCTTCCCCTGCTCGGAGTTGGTACTTGGAATTTTAAATCACAGCACACCATGTCTAAACATAATAACTGGCAGTGTACAGAGGCAGGTGTACAACAAAGGCCTGTCTTTCCTAAAACTGCCTTGGATCCAAGACAGACCTTTCTGCTTACATTAAGGTATAGAGTGAGAATATGTGTAAAGTAATCAGATTTTTCTCATAAATTAACTAATCAATTCTAAGGCTAACAAAATCAGTAACAGTCCTGACATATTTCTTACATCTTATGTATAAAACAAGGAATTAAAAACGTATTTATTATTTTACCTAATTCATTTAATCTTTTTCTATTTTTGAGCCTAAACATTTTAGACAATCTAAAATTGTTTTGATATTTGTTGTGTGATGGTTTAGAATTACAATTACAGTTCTCCAGTTTGCTGTCATGAGAAATATTTTAGTCTCATCTTCTTGTCCTTCTACCTGAAGTGACATGTCTTACACTGTGCAGGCATGAGGAGGCTTCACTAATTTATTTTTAAATATCTTTTAAAGACTAAATTTTGCAGAATGTACACTAATTTAATGCAAATTTAAAAGATACACCATTATTTTATCATTCAATCATTGCTGTAGGTTTATGATTTCATTATATGTATAACAGATTTTGTCCATCAACTTGCAAAAAGATTATTATTAGGAGAGTTCCAAAAGGCAAAGTGATGATTAAGCACAGGAAAACAAGCATTAATCAGATTTATCCTTTGAAATTGGAGTTGGTCAAGGTTTAAAGAACCACTAACCACATAGAATTGACGAAGACTTGTTTGATTGATCTTCGAGGTCCTTCCTGTCCCATTCACTGTAGTGAAGTGTATCACCACCAACACTTATGAGTTATTCTTCTTACTGAGCAAGTTTGAAACAGTAAACTTCCATAAAACAGAGTTGAGGTTTTACCTTCTTTGTGATGAGGAAAGGCTATAAGGTCACTTTTAGCTCCGGGCGGGTGTTTAAAGGGATGAGGTTACAGCCTGAAGAGGGGTGTGAGATGTAATAAATCAATTATAAGCAAATGCAGAGGTGAAGTGTGGGTTTTCACAAAGTGGTTGATTTACTTTTGCTCCTTATTGGTTTTATTATAACCAGAAGCTGGTCATTCCTGTAGCAGCCAGCATTAAACACAAACAGGCACAAGTGTCATCTATAACTGCTGTTAAACAAAGGGAATGAGATTTAGACTGTAAATTATTGTTTGAATAATGTAACACAAAAGATGTTAAAGATACACAAAAGATACACAAAAGTGTGTGAGCAAGGGATTTAAAAACTGTAAGCACTAAGGTAAGCACTGAGAATACAGCTTTATTGGATGTATGTCAGTAGTTGAAAAAGGGGAAATTACACAAGGGTATTAAATTGCAGAACACTTATTCAATCTACTTCAGCTGATATTTGATCTGCATAAGCATTTTTCAAAAGCTTAAAATTGAATTAAACATGGTCCAATAAAACATTGTATTCTGAGGTTCTGAGTTTGAGTCCTGCACACGTTTTTACAGTGCAAGCTGAATAAAATACATAGAATATAATGGATATTTTCTTTAAAGCATCTTAGTTGATTAGTTAACATAGTATTCTACATAGTGAATTACCAAAATGAAGCCCACAAAATAAAAAATAATGAATTATTATGTAAAAAATGTAGAGCTCCAGAGCAAAAAGGTTTCAACACTAATGCACTTGACAGTGGTGGAGCTTTTGGCAACAATGCACTGTTCTCTCGTTAGCGTTAATTGCAGCTGTGACAGCGGTTAAAGACAAGGTCCTCCTCTGACTCCCAATCATTTATCTCTCCATTACAGAGAGCACTCTGGGTTTTTATTGGTGTAATAAAGTCGATCTTCACTACCACAAAAAGCCTCCTGACCCCTGGGTGCTCCAGAGGCCCCGGACTCCTCCCGAACGTATTCATCATTTTCATATTCATTCTCTGACACACATGCACACACACACACACAGACACACACATAAAAACGCACACTCTACATATATACAGGCTCATTGCATGCAAGCAGACAGGAACACAAGCGGGTGTTTTTCACTTACTCACAGTTTAATTAGAAAATAAGAGAGGTTCGTATTAATAAAGCAACAGACAGGTGTGCACAGTGTGTGTGTGTTTGTGTGTGTATGGACTTTAAACCAAAATTAGTAGTAGTATCCTTCACATGATTATAGATGATCAGTGCTAATAATGCCTTCCAAAAATATTAAGTAAGCTATATTCAACTGATGTCTTGTCAAACAGGAGTTTAAGGTTGCTGAATGGTAACACAGACAATGTACGCCCTCTTGTGGTCAAAAGACTCACATTGTTCTGAGAGCCTAGTAACTTGAACACCACATATCAATGTTCGATATAAACATTAAATATATATAGTTTCTTCACATGATTAAGTGTAAAACAATCATCTCCTTTTGATAGGCATTTGTATGTTTAAATGACATTGCCTTTTGGATTAGCTGATGCATTTAGCCCTTTCCAGAGGGTACCGTTGTGTCCAAAACTGAAAATGATCTAAAGTTTAGACAGAATGGAAATTACAGAACTAAGGTGGTATATATCATTCGCACTATTAACACATCTATATGATTTCTTTTAATTGAAATCTTAATATTTAACTGAGGAGAAGAAAGGTAAACCAGAGCAAAGGGGATGAACAAACAAGGTCAAATATATGTTATTTCATGTAAACATCTTTAATTTTAATTGGTGGGATTTTATTATAAGATCCAGCAGGGCAAATTAAAACAAAAACTGAATCATTTGATGGAAATGTCTGAGACTGAATGACTCAGGAGGATTAATTCATCATGCAGATTGAGAATACCATTTATATTTAATAATTAATGTTGAATCAACATTTATCACTGGTGTATTAACTTTAATAAAGGCAATCAAACTGAACCTATATACGATGTGTGTTAGGCAAACCTTTAATTATGGCAGACAGTATAGTAACCATAAAATCTGACATTTCTTAAATGATCAAATAGACATTTGGTAAACTCACTATTGACAGTTTGGATTATATTAATATGATTTTTTTTTTATTTTATTGATTCATGCAAGACCAGGAAATGTGAAAATAACATTTTAAAAAAGTATTTATTAACAGCCACTCATATTTTTACTATGATTCCCAATATTGCTATAAGGGAGCAGTTAATTGAGTTTGACCTAGGAGAGAATACACACTGAATCTTAGCTGCAGAGCTGCATCAGGTCACTTGTGTGTCTGGACTGCAGCTGTTTAAAGGTCAGTGCTGACGGCAGTCATGGTTGCTGTCTGTAGGCCTGGGGTGCTCCAGTCTTTGAATTGCCTTTGAACAAGAGGTCAGCTCTCTTAAAAGCAGATTATAGTTATGTCATCCCAACCAAAGCAACACACACTTCAATGATTTGTTATTTTTATATTTATTAATTCACATTGGACACTTTATTATAATCAAGATTTGTCAGTGTAAGAAATAAAGGTATCCTTTCTTTAGAATTACATATACTCTGTGACATTGGCTTCCTTTATTTACAGTACAAAAGACAGGCACATTTAAGTGATGATGTAACTAACAGTTGACATCACACTAAAATGTGCACAAATAAATGCACATCAGTGCACATCATCCTGATTACCACCCACCCAGTTTCCATCAGAATGAGTAATTCAACACACTGTGTCTGTTATGTGTGTTCTGGTTGTGTGTTTGTGTGTGTACGTACCCGTGCAGCCTGTTTTCTGACGCAGGCGGGCAGGATGAAACACTCACCTTTAAAATCTGCATCGGCACTCCCGTCATCCTCAGACAGATCTTTCTCTGGCTGTGGACACATCAAGACTTCAGCAGGTGAGAGGAAAATATTTGTAATTTCACCATTTGGAATAAACTTCTAGCTCTGAAAGTACATCCTGTTTCACATATTGTTCATTTGATTCATCTAAATTATTTTTTAAAATCTTGTTGCGAAAGGGAAAGAGTTTGGATTTGTGTGCGAAGACTTAACACCAAATTATATTAAATCATCAGAAGATAACCATGTGGGTCCTTGGAAAAATCTGGGAAAGCATGGAGAGCATTCCTCTGGAGCTGAGTCGATACATGGGAAAGAGTGAGGAAGATAGCTTTCTCTCTTCTAAGGCCACTTTCTCTCTGCACAACAACATTCTCACCCCAGACAAGATCCCAGAGTTCTGCTTGCCTCCCCGGCTTTGCAAGAGAAGTGTGCTGCTGGAGGCAGAGACAGCATCACCTGACCAGTACAGTCAGTATCAGATACCCAAGAACAACACTTCCTCTAACACTACACAAGAAAAGAAAGCAAAGAATGTGAAGACGAAGGATGGTGATGCATCAGTAGCTTGCAAGGCTATCAAAAAACCTTTGCCATTCTCTGCAGAAGGGTATGGCCTGGCTGGGATATATGAGAGCCCCAACACTCGAAGGAAGGAGTCTTTATTTCACTCAAAGCGCCCTGTTTATATGTTTGATAGAAGCATTCCGACTGCAGCACCCAGGCTGGCAAAGGAGACAAACCTTCCTGTAAACACTTTATCAGGGTTTCTTCCTAAGTTTTTACACAAGAGCCTGTCAGGGACAGGAAGTACAGAAAGTGAAACACCTCGTTCCAGTGACTCCTCTTCTCTCCATCCCCCTAACAGCACTAAATCCTTCCCCCACATCCGATCAAGAGGTGGTCTTCTTAAAGGAGCAACATCCTGTCCTTCATTAATCGACAACAGGGAGAACAGAGGGATGTGGAAGAAGAAAGGTTTAAGTTCAACAACCTCTCCTAGTTGCCCTCCTAGCTTGGATGGAAGCTTGCTCACCTTAGCCCCACCTGCCCTCTTCCCACTGGATGTTCTGCAGTCCCAGGAAAATCTCCACCGTGAACATGTCCTTCCACTGCATGGCCACGGTAAAGTGTGCCTCTACGTTGAGCACACCACATTCTCCACCAACACCTTTTCATCTCTTTTCACAGTTAGAGTTTGTGTGGTGTCTGTGGAAGGTCTAAGGGATGATATTGCCAGACGAACCCTGAACTGTGCAATTAATCTCTGTCTGACCCCTGGGAAGCTGCAGCAACAGGAGAGCGCCACCATCAGGAACTGTCGCAACCCTGTATTTAATGAAGATTTCTTCTTCACAGAGCTTAGTGGAGAAGATCTGCTGAAACTCCATCTTAGGTTAAAAGTTGTGGATAAACCTGCAGCCGGAACATTGAGGAGAGGTACTCTGATAGGAGTAATCACCAAACCCCTGTCTCAGTTACTCCCTCTCAGAAACAAGAATAACTAATTTCATGTTATCTAGTTGAAAATCTGGTGTGAGAAAATTATTACAGAAATTTCAAAAGAAAAAAGTAGAAGAGGGGGATATATAAAAAAAATATTTTGTGTATTTTTTTCTTTGTTGTTTTTTGTCATTCTTTTTCTATATTAAAATTCTGCGATGGAGGCATGCTCTCATTGATCTAAAACTGGTGTTCATCAAAACTGTTTAAATTTTGCAAATGTAATTTGTGATTGTACAGCTTTTTGTTGTCCTAACTGGTTCAAAAGAGCTTGTTTTGTTTTGTCGTGTTCTTTTATAGCTTGAGGGCAGAATTTTCTAGTTTGTGTCTTTGTTTTTATACATCATGTATCTTTTTTATTTTCAGTTATTTTCTCTCTTTTGTAAAGCACCTGATCAGTAAGCCTACTTATTTAAAATATTATCCTCTTAACTGAAACTGGTCTTTACATAAAACCAAAATAATTTCTTAGACATAAAAAGAGGAATTTAAGAGATGTTGTTTGCTTGCTTCTATTAATGAAACGTTATAATAAATATTTTGAATGAGTGTGAAGGACATTTTGCCTATATTATTATTATTATTAAAGACAGTGACTATGAACCGTTCGCATGAGGGTTTTTATACTTACTTACCCTCAATTGCCCTCCACATCAGTGTTGCAGTCATGAATGGATGCAGTGGGTAAATTCCCTGAAGTAACTATTCATATTGCAGGTACGGCGTGACGTCAAATCTCCGCCCACGGCAGTACGTCCTAATCTGACGTTTAGGAAAACGAGTCCTCAGAATGTAAACATGGTAACAGACAGATGAGAGAAACGCCAAAATGGTCTTCGAAAGCTTGGTGGTAGATGTCCTCAACCGATTTTTAGGGGACTACGTTGTCAATCTTGACAGCTCACAGTTGCAGCTTGGCATATGGGGAGGTAAATGTTATTGCGATTGTTTATTTTTATTGACTAGCTAACTCGTCAAGCTAGCTAGCTAATGCTAACGGACGTTAGCTATCAGTCGTGTGTGACAGGCTTTCTCAGCTGTCAATGTCAGTTTTTCTGTCCCTAAATCTAGTTTAACTGTCCCGTGTGAAACAAGACAGTGTAGGCATTTCTTGTTATGAACAGCTCAAAAAGCACGACAATTTATCAAGGCTACAGTAACATTCTGTTAACGAAACTTATTAGTTAATGCTAGGCTGTTCGCTCAGTTTTCCTGCAAGTTTCAGGGAAGCGAGCAGCTCAGGGTCACACCCATTCATACAGTCAGGTTAAGATTTCCCATTTTATTTCGTCCTGTATCCTTTTAAGTAACGTAAGGCTGACACTCTCAGCTTTAACCACTGCATGGGCAAAATAAAAGGACTAGAGAAGGTTTCAAAGCCTTAAACAAATATGTACTAACTTGTTAAAACTTAGTTACATTAAATCACATTCCTTTTATTAAACCTGTCAGAAATGGTTTTCAAAAGATATATTCTTCAACATCAAGGATTGAATGGTGTCAACACACAAAGATCAAAGGTCTTCTCTTAAGACTGGACAGTTTTTCTGTTAGCCTAGTACTACAACGCTTATCTATTAGGCTTATCAAAATGTACATAGCAACAATCAGTAAACAAGTATTCGTGTCATCACAGGTGATGCTGTACTGACAAATCTGGAAATAAAAGAAAATGCCTTGGTAAGTTCAAATAAATGCCTAAGAAAGCAAAATTAGTCTGTCATTATATGTTAGCATTCATGAGTGATCTGTATTACAGCGCTATGGTTTTCCTCTGTTTCAGAGTCAACTTGACATTCCTTTTAAAGTGAAAGCTGGTCATATAGGTAAGATTATAGTCATTGTCTACATCTGTCCCCTATCCTGTAGTACAAGAGAAAATGTCTTTTATTGTGCCTCTGTTAACAGGACGGCTGGAGTTAAAGATTCCATGGAAGAACCTTTACACACAGTCGGTGGAGGCGACACTGGATGGAGTCTATCTGCTCATAGTCCCTACAGCTAGTAAGATCACCAGCTTAATACAAACAAACACCACACTGTATGGTTGTTAGCATTTTATTATGAACCTAAAGTACTTGTTAAGGCAGATAAGCAACATTAATTTATTCATTTGTATATTTGATTGTTTTCAGGTATGTGCAGAAAAATCACCAATTTGTGCTTATCCCATTCTTTCCAGGTATAAAGTATGATGCAGTAAAAGAGGAGAAACAGTTACAAGAGGCACGTCAGAGGGAGCTACAGCGGATAGAGGAAACAAAACAAAAGGCAGCTGAGCAAGGTGAGGATTGAACTTTGATTTTAAGGAGATTATGTGGGTAAATGTGTAGGTACGGAAAATATTCTATGTGATACCGCATAAAGTCTGTCGTTTTTGCTTCCCAGACAGTTTTCAACATGTTTCAGAGACATTCTTTGCTAAGATGTAAAAGAGGAAGTGCAGAGGCAAGCAGTGTTACTGTTGGGTTGAGTAGCCAGGAGTTTTAGCAGAAATCAAAAAAGTGCAATAAACATCTATGTGAAGAAGACGTAGAAAGTAGCAAGAACAAAGATTTGAAGTCATGTGGTTTGTGTGGTTGTGAGTTCTCAAGTTGTTTTTGAAGCAAGCAGCAGTTTTAACACTTAACATTTTCTGTGGTTTAGCACTGCTGAGCGAGAATGTATTGACCAGAAGTGTGTTGTGTGAGCCTGTTAGCAACATGTCTATCATATTCTTTTTCTCAATTGATGTTCCTTTTTTTAAAATTTCCTGCCATTGCATTGGAAGTTTAACTCTAGATTAGATGACCAGTCAGAGAAAAAACACTCAAAAAGCAGTCCAAATGGAACGCAATTTAGTCTCTATTGTAAGACATGGCATAAGCAAAAAAATATTCATATTACAGCCTTTTCAAACCAGGAAACACATTTAAGCATAGTGCAAAGTGCCACACTTTCTAAACAACAGACATAACTTAAATTTAAATGTATAAATCCATAAAATAATACTACAATAACTAGTTTAACAGACTAGTATCTCTGGTGCTGACTAGCGACAGCATTCCAGCCAACAGTTTTTGTTTGCTCTGGTGGTAAACAGTGTTGTGTCTTTAGTTTTATCTAACAAGTATAAAGACTGTCTTCCTTTAAAGCATTGAAATGTCGAGAGAGCATTCAAATGAGTCCCTCAGATCATAAAACAGGTTTGCATATTTTATGACAAATGTTGCTGAATAATGTTTTAGTTAATCGGATATTAATATTTAATTTAGCCTCTTTATTACTATTCATTTTATTTTTACCTAAGACCATTTTACAGTCATTATCATCTTGAGCAGTTGATGAAATGAAGAAAAATGGTATTGCATGTTTTGCTTGGGAAACTTTAAACTAAGCAAGGGAGAGTGAAAAACCATTGAAGTAAATAACTACTGGTTAAAAATACAGATTTCTAAAAATGGAAAGACAAACCCCGCTTATTGTGAGTTAGTGTGTTTTATTTAAAAGCAATGATAAAAAAAAATGATTAAAAAGTTATTTTTCAATTCCAACGTATGAGAGCTAAAAGAAACTATTAGTGCAAAATAGAATATATGTTTTAGGTGACTAAAAGTAGGCTATTATGGAGCACATCGTTATTACATAGCAATAGGTCAGATTCTTGTTCCCAAAGCTAAAGCTGCAGGAACAAGTCATGTTCCTTATATTTGTTTATGTTTGACAGAGAACCCTAAGCTGGAAAAGCAGGACACCTTTGTGGAGAAGCTTGTCACCCAGGTCATCAAAAACCTGCAAGTCAAGATCTCTAACATCCATGTACGCTATGAAGATGATGTGAGTATTCATTCTGAATTACCTCAGATATTTGCAAACACAGCAAGTACAAAATTAACTCAGAGTTTTGTTTTCAGGTAAGAATTAAATGATCAAATAGCTGTTATTTCTCTCATTTGTTTACCACAGGTCACTAATCCAAACTGTCCTTTGTCATTTGGAGTTTCACTGAAAAACCTCAGCCTTCAGGTAATGTGTTTTGATGCCCCTTAAGACAGATTACGTCCTATATTACTATCTGCAATTAAGGTTTCCATTAAGTTAAACATAATGTTATGTACAAAATATTAAATGATCTAACCAAGGCCCCAATATCTCACTTTTTGTTTGGCGTTACAGACAGCTGATGAGAACTGGAATCCCAGTTTATTGGATGAGAATTCTAGGCTTTTTTTCAAGGTAGGAAATTCAACCTATTAATCTCCCATCTACAGCTGCAGTAATTACCTTTGCATTTGTACTTTATAGGAAATACCAAATGTGTCCTGAGTGAACTCATTAGTCAACTTTTTGGTAATTTAAACCTGTTGGTTCAGTTCTTAGAATCGGCTTCATCAAAAAAAAACATATTTTTTCTTTGGGTTGTGATCCATGCTTTAGAAATAATTGTCTGCTGTCAACTCTGCACCTCTCTAATTGCTGTCTGTTTTTCTTTTTCTCAGTTGGTTCAGCTAGACAGCTTGTTTGCCTACTGGAATGTCAACTCAGTTCTCTTCTCCAATCACAGTGCAGATGAGGCTTTGGTGAGTCACCCTGTTATTACTGTGTTGCACCTTGTTTCACCCTGTGTTGCACCTTGCTTGTATTTTGCCATGCCATGGTTGTTCTGTTTGCTTTTTTTCATAGCCAACATTTTCAAAGTTACAGAATCAAAATGGGAAAGGCTTTTTCTCAAATCCCCCCAAAGTCTGTATTATTTTTCTTTTAATAAATACTGGAAAAAGGCTTCTGCAGATACTTCTCATATCACTGCAGATAGTGTTAACCTTTAATTTCACTCACCAATGCTTAATCTAGAAAAGGCTCTGTGGATAGAATGTTTTTAAATGAGAGGTTGTTTTACAGTAATTAAAACAGATGATATATGTCAAGAAATTTAGACAATACTGTAAGTAAATAAATTAGTTAAAATGTGAATAAAGCTTTTCCCTCTCTGTCTTTAGCGATGTCTCCAGAGCAGCATGGAGATACACAGCTCTCTTTCTGTCAGCCATGACTTCAGTGAGTGTCTTTCTCTTTTATTGTATTCACATTTCCATAATGGTATTTAATATGCTCATTTTAAAAATCAAATTAAACTCTCCTAAAGCCAAACGTTACTCGATATGCATGAATCAGTATTTTGCAGATTGTGAATCGGCTCTTGTTATGTAATATTAGGCCTTGACACTGCAGTTCCTGAAAAGAAAAAAGTTAATTATATGGCTATTTTTAAAGCTAATCTTTCTAAAGAAAAACTTACACAGAATTTTCAAATTTGAAGACACAGATATTTTTTTTTGCCTATTCAAACATAAGACAATGTTCAAAACCAAGAACTGAGAAAAAGATTGTTATGCTAAGGCTGATCATTTTCTTAAAATAATCTTTTTGTTGGTGGTCCACAGTTTTTCGTCCTATCTCAGCTGATGCTAAACTGCGGATGAATCCCAGGTCAGATGTGGATTTCTCCTCCCCCAAAGTTGACCTGATGGTAAATCTCAGTGAGGTGGCCATTGAACTCAACAGACCCCAGGTAAGTTTGTGTACTGTGTATAAACGTGTTTATGTAAAGCCTGGTTAAAACAAGATATTTTCTGACGGAGAGGAAGAAAAAAAAGAGCTGAATGAAAAGGCAAAAGAACACAAATTCAGAAATTAAAAGAGCATTAGTTCAAGAAGTTGCTTATTCATGATTTGTCAGTGCTCAATGCCAATGAGTAACTGATGACTTCCTTTTTTTCCAGTACATTAGTATCTTGGAGCTGCTGGGCTCGGTGGATATGATGTCACGTAACCTGCCGTACAGGAAGTACAGACCCGTGGTCCATGTTCACAAGAATGCACGCATATGGTCAGAAAACACTCATCCTTTTATATGCCACATGGCTTTTGACCACCCTTGCATCTGTTGTTACATAATATTGCAGATTGTGAAGTTGACCGTATGCTTGTTTGTTCCTGCCTTGTAGGTGGAGGTACGTGATCACAGGCATCCTGGAGGTTGATGTGAAGCCTCGTCTTCACATGTGGTCATGGCAGCACATTCAACGCCACAGGAAGATGGTAAAACACTATAGAGAGCTCTATAAGACCAAAATCACCAGCAAGAAACCCCCCGAGGAGCTACTTAAGGCGCTAGAGGTGGGAGAAGGCTGAACTGCATGTCTAGTTTTCCACTTCTATTCCTCAAAATCCTAATATTTTAACCACTAACACTACAAAATTCTAAGTAAATTTAAGTCTTTGTAAAAAAGATGTCACCTAATCTGACTGGACTTTCTGTATCATGATATATTGATTCAGATTAAAATTATTAAATGGTTGCCATATATGAGTATCATTTGGAAGTGCATTTAAGATTGATGATCTCTTTCAGAGAATTACAACACATGTCTTTTCCTCTGTCTCTCTTCTGCTCTGTAAGCATAGTTTCCTGATGTGATTAATATGGACATTTAGTAATTGATTTATCACTTCCTGGAGTAGCAAGAAGCTTCTAAAAGCTCTAATCATGTTGTCTTGGATCTGTTCTCAGGAGCCTGAGAAGACCTTGGATATTTTTAACATCACATTGGCCAGACAGCAGGCTGAGGTGGAGGTAAGCTCTCTATCTCACTCAGTGTATTGTTGGCAGCTTCACTTTGTACACTTACTTTGTCCTTTAACCGTAACATTAATTGTAATAGCAGCAGCATTGTAGCTAATAAATTTTGTGCTCAACAGTTGTGCTTTGAATGTAGTTAATATTAGTGGAAAAATCCACAAAGAAATCATACTGTGCACTTAATTTTCACAGATATACTGTCTGTCCCCTCCAAGATGTCACATATGACCTCAGTATATATGACCACAGTATATATGGTAGCAGTTATCAGCAGCTGCATCTTGTGGTTGAGATTTTGTCCAGAGTGTCATGCAGTATACGCCGTTTCTCACTTTAGCTTCACAGCTGGTTAAAATTTTTTACATAATCTTCACTTTTCTGTGCAGCACCTAGAATAGTTTTCAAATTTACAACTCAATATATCTCATACAATATGCTGCTAATAAATATTGCCGTTAATATAGCCAGAAAATGATATATGGGTAAGCTTTCGATGTATATAAAACATTTGTATAAATATTTGAATGAATCTTGATGTGAGGGCTAAGATTATGCATTTGTCATAAATTTAAAAAATAAAAAAATGTTCCAGCTCTTACCTTTTTTTTTCTCACACAACCACAGGCGAGCAAAGCAGGCCTCTGCATCTACCGTCCAGGGATGAAGATGGAGGAAGAGGAGTCTCAGGGTTGGTTGAGCTGGATGTGGAACTGGGGAGGAGAGCCTGAAACACAAGCAAAAGAAGTCAAGAGCGGAGGTAGGATGTAAAAAACAGACATAGGTATGTAAAAAAAAAGAAAAAACAGAAAAAACAGGAAGTCATGTGTCTTAAAGATAATATAAACATGCGGCAAACAGAACCAAAAGCAAAATACTCCATCTAGTTAGCTAATTCTTTTTTAATGCCTCGTGTTCTTGCACTTTCTTTTACTCTTTTTTACCCCGGTCTTCTGTTTAAGGTTTCGATGAGCTGTTAACCCCTGCTGAGAAAGCTAAACTCTACACTGCCATTGGATACAGTGAGACAGCTGCTAATCCCAATCTGCCAAAGAATGTGAGTCACTTTCATCCCTGACACCCACCTGTCAACTAATAATACACCTCCATTTGGTTTGGAATCTACCTGAAGATATTACTGGAATCATTGTGCAAAGTACTGTATCATATAATTGATTATATACTATTTTGGTAATTATTTGTAGTTTGAGGACATGAAGATCAAATTTCACATGGAGAGGCTGTCTGTGTCCATCAAAGACAACAAGGATAAAAATGAGATCATTAGGCTGACTGTGGGGGAACTCAAGTCCATGCTCACACAGAGACCCGGAGCACAAGCCATCAAGTTTGTCACAACTTTTTTAGATTTTCTGGTTGTCTGTCGTTGCTCTAATAGTATTAGTGTGGTATATATAAAAGAGTCTGGTCGCCAATGTAATTTTTTCATTTTATTTATTAAAATTCAACACAAACTTGTCTGTGTTTAATTAAAACATGTAATAAAAAAAAACAATGAATAAGCAAGTTGAACCAGTAGAAGCAGTTCCAGTTGGCTAAAAACCATTAACATCAAATACCTGTTGGCAAA
Organism: Ctenochaetus hawaiiensis; assembly: GCA_029783645.1. Lineage (NCBI taxonomy): Eukaryota > Metazoa > Chordata > Actinopteri > Acanthuriformes > Acanthuridae > Ctenochaetus > Ctenochaetus hawaiiensis. The sequence continues at coordinate 18,270,144 of JAPZDY010000022.1, read as the reverse complement.
TTTTTTTAAGTAGCAACTTTTTTTATTTATTCGGCAGTGTAAATATTTGACAACATAGGAATAGCCCTCATGAGTAGAAAATATCTCAGAATATCTCCTCCTTAAAATCCTGCCATGAATAACACTGACATTTATTCCATTTTTTGTATTTTTAACAGACTCACAGCCCAGCTTAGTTTGTTTGAGGTCACAGGCCTGGCCAGTGACCGGCCTGCACCAATCCTTCTGTCATCAAGGAAAGCCGCCACAGGCGCAGGGACCCCCCTGCTTAGCATCCTGTTTGAGACCAACCCGCTGGATGACAGTGCTAACCAACGGCTTTACGTTGAATCTCAACCCCTGGAAATCATCTATGATGCTGTGAGTGGTGTCTGTCAGTGTGTAGGAGCATGTAAAACATGAAATGGCTCTGTACCAAATATATTCTTTGTTTTTTGTGTCTGTGCAGATAACAGTGAACAGCATGTCACTGTTCTTCATGCCTCCTGAAGACCTGCAGCTGGATGAGCTCACCAACGCAACCCTTGTAAAATTGGAGCAGTTCAGAGACCGCACTGCCACTGGTTAGTTTCACAAACGTGTTCAAATGTGTACATGTTGTGTCTACTGTATCAGGAGATGGTTTTACTTTCATTTTTATTTTTACATTTGTTTACACACAGCCTGCACATTTCAGCCTGCATGTCTTACTCAGTCAGTTAAATTGTTTTGTTCCTCTTTATTTTCTTGAGATTGCTTCCTGAGTTTTTTTTTTTTGCAGTTTCAGGGTCTTTTTTTCCCTACAATGGCATGAATGGTATGACCCAGTGTAGCTCATTTTAGTCATTCCACAGAGGCCTGAGACCCTGAAATCATATCATATAGAAAATTAGTGATGACCACGTGCATCAAACTAAATTCAACCAATACAGCTATGTGATAATCTGAGAGTGCATTTAAATTAGGTTATTTCTCTAAAAGCTAAGTTATTTACATATCAACATATCATGCATTTCTATTGATAGTTTCATGAATATTACAAAGTTACTTTATTGCTGACTCCAGTGCTCAGCGTAGAACTTGATTTGCTAAGATTCGCTTGTATAAGCATTATCATTAAAATAATTTTGTGTCCTGACTAAGATTATTGGTTAATGACTTTTTTTTTTCAGGTTTAATGTACGTGATTGAAACGCAGAAAGTTCTTGACCTGAAGGTGAACCTGATGGCATCCTACATCATCATTCCACAGACTGGCTTTTACAACGGCACACAGAACATCGTACTGTTGGATCTGGGACATTTTGAGGTCAGAAACCATCAAGTTTGTCACTAGGCTTAAAGAAATTAGTCACAAAAAATTTAAAACAATCCTTAATTGGTTCTGCTTTTGACCATAGAGTATGTTTTTCTAAATACAAGCTGAAAATCAGAGCTTGAGATTTACAGAGTTTATGAATTTTTCCATCATTTTAGATGTCCAGCCAGAGCAAGAAGCATCTGCCCCAGCTGTCGGCATGTTCCAGCAACATTGAAGACATCATGTCCAGAGCATATGACAGCTTTGATGTACAGCTTAGCAGCCTGCAGTTCCTTTACAGCAAACCAGGTAGTACATGTCTAGTACATGTCCCATGTAAAAACAGTTTTTACTGGGACTGCAAAACTCACAAGTCATATATGAGTTAAGAGTTTATTCAAGCTACTGTTTAAAGGTGGGATTCTCAGACTTTATTTTGTTGTAGATATTGTTGATACATTTTATAGTATAGCACAAATTATGCATAGGAAATTTGTGACTCTTTCAGGCCTGTTGGCTGCACTTACCAATCAAAATACTACATAGATATCAAAAGATATTTTCTCATTTTAGGGTAGAAATATTTTAATTTGTTTATTTGGTGTCCGTGTGAAGTAAAAGAGAATGTAAAACATTTTTTCTGTGTGTTAGATGGCGACTGGAAAATGGCCCGTAAGCAGAAACAGTCACCGCTGCACATCCTGGAGCCAGTGGATCTGTCAGTTGTTTTCAGCAGAGCAATGGTTGTCAAAGACTCTCGCATGGCAAAGTAAGTTTGAAGTTTTTTCTTCCATGCATGCAATTGTTTCTTTTACCAATTTAAGGATTAAAGATGCAAGGCAGTGTTCAATTAGAGGTTACACTGTTGTGTGTTTGTATCTATGTGTTTATATGTTTGCATCTGTGTGTCAGGTATAAGATGTCTGGACAGCTTCCTCTGCTGTCGCTTCGTATTTCTGATGATAAACTTCGAAGCGTTCTGGAGCTAGTAGATAGCATTCCCCTGCCTGAGAGCAGACCTGCTGCACACGGCACTGCTCCTTCCTCCACGGCAAAGGTAAGAACAGTGGGATGGTATCTTGAGGGTCCAAAATGAGTTCCCTGACCACTCTCTGTGTGGATCACATACATTATCTAGAGGGAATAACAAAAAGTTTATAGAAGCAAATTTTCTGCTATTTATGTAGTTTAATGCTGTGCTCATACCTCTCAATAAATTAATTACTGTTCTTGTTGAGGAAATTAGAGGGTGGAGAAGCAAGAACAGTGATATCAATCAGTGAATATGGTGTACTGTAATAGTAGTGAGTTAATAAGTGTTTTTTTGCTTGTGTTACTCATGTTTTGTTTCTCTTTCCTCCTTAGACTAAGCAGTCATTCACCCCACAGCTCACTCCCAGGAAACCTCTTAAATTAGCTGACCAGCGCTCGTCTATCATGTTTGAGTCATGTGAGACCATGAGCATCACCTCACTGGGTAATTGCAATGTCCTCCTCACTCTGCACAATGATAGCAATTTGTATAAGATTTCATGGTTTCATGGTTTTGCAGTTTATAGTATCACACAGTTTCTTTTTGAAATTATTATCATTACCAGTCATTAAAGTTTTGCTTGTTTAAGAAATTCTTTATTACAACTTCTTAAAGTATTACTTCCACACACAGGGGAAATCAGTATATAAACTTGAAATGTTTTTTGAATAACACTAGTGCGATAGAATTCAATACCAAGATACATAAAAAAGTAGCCTATGTGGCATAAGAACCTTCAGGTTTCGAAACTGCTGCAGTCCTACTCTGCACCCCTAATGCAGCTTCACACACACACTCCTTGTCACCATGCCAAATACCATGTTACACTCAGTCTGTGCACCTGCATTAGACCAGATGGGTCACTGTGTGCTCTTTTGTATTTTGTCACTCTTCAGGGTCAGAGGAAGATTTGTTTTATGATGCTCCCAGCTCTCCTATTGGTGATAAGACCTTCTTCCCAGATAATCCTATGCCACTGCGCTACGCAAGTAAAAGAAAAAGTCTCGCCAATGAAGACTCTCAGAAGAACATGACTGACTTGGTCATGACATTTGAAATTAGTGAGGTACAGGCAGATCTGGTTGAACTGGATGACAAGCCTAATCTGTGCAAATCTGTTATTCTAATCCTTTTTTTCCCCTCTACATGCTCTCCCCCTCTATGTCCTCTCTGCCCATCTAGTTTTCTGTTCAGTTGTGTCGTCTGTCTGGGGGTCAGGAGATCACTGTGCTCCATCTGGACATAGAGGGTCTGGGCACTGAACTGAAACTACGCACATTTGACATGACCTCCAACACCTACCTACGAGAGATCTGCCTCAAGTGTCCTGAGTACATGGGTCAGTGGAGTATACAGGAAGGACTGTGTGTCTTCTTACTTTTATTTCAGCAAATTTAGGACATATGCTTCTTAACTTAAATGTTGACTGACATTTGGTGCATACAAACCTTCTAATAAGCGTTTGTGAGTAACAGCCTGGTGAGTTTTTGTATGTCATGTTTTATTTGTTTGCTTCTTGTATAGATTCTGAAGATAAACAGGTTCAGCTGATCACAACTCTTGACAACACAGAGGTTGATCTGCTCACCCTGGAGTATATTAAAGTATGTGTAAGATAATACATTAAAATCTGTTTGTTGACAGTTGTTTTGAAAACCATCAGTGGTTTTAATGATTCATTTTCAAATGGTGTCACATGGCTTTCTCATTAAGGCTTGTTTGTCTTTTTAAGGCTGATAAGAATGGCCCAGAGTTCAAGTCTCAACACAACAGTACAGAGCAGCTCATCAAGGTAAGGGTAATATTAAACATAGTATGATATTTTGTTCTGCTGTATATAGAATGTTATTAGAATAATGTAGCATGTTGTTTTGCATTTTCACTGTTGAATGGTGGAAAATAAAGCAGATTACACATTTAAAAACCAAACTTATCTTAACAATTTACAAACAAGTGAAGGAACAAAACAATGCTATTTGTTGGAAAAAAGCAAAGATACTATTTTATTGCCCTTCACTAAAATATTAACATGGTATTCCCTATCAGGTGACCTTCTCATCCCTGGATGTCCATCTCCATACAGAGGCTCTACTCAACACCATGAACTTCCTCAACAACCTCCTCCCTCCATCCACCAAGAAGGAGGGAGTGTCTGAGGAGCTCCCCACCATCCCTGAGGAGAATGAAGCAGAGGCAGAGGCAGACAAGGAGGGCGAGAAGAAGGAGGAAGCTGTTATACCCAAGAAAAAAAGTATTTGACCTCACTAAATTTTACTCAGTTTCGCACTCTGAGATCATCTTTCTTCTGTGGTCTCTTTACCTGAAGGTTTTTAATTAAACCCTCTTTTTCTCATCACCTTTTTTTTCAGGTTCAAAGAATCTTAAGTTTGCAGATGTGGTAAATCTGCATATCAGAGCTGATCTCCGCTGTCTGAAGGTTTTCATTCGAGGGCAGAAAGCCAGGATCTCTGAGATTAGTATTGAAGGTATGGCACTGTTGTAACACCTCCTGCTTCAAAACCCAGATAATGTAATAACTTAAATCCCTCGCCTAACTTTTTTTGAAATGTTGCCTGTGTTGTTACTGTTTCGTTTAACATAAATGGTGTTTGAAGGTCACTGTGTCCCGCCAATGCCCCACACGAACAAGCTTGAGGCCACCTTGAGTTCTTTATCTACAGTGGTCTTTCAATGCACTTAACAAGTATGCCATTGAGAGGGAAATGTGTGCAATTGTTTTCTCACTGTGTTACCTGTTTAGGTCTGGTTTCTGAGGTTCTGATGAGGAAGAGGGAGATGGAAGTTCTTGCCAACCTTAGGAGCATTGTGATCCTGGACTGCGACAAAGATGCACTTTACAAGAAGGTACAATCAGCATGTTGCCTTCTTTCAAAAATGTGAAAAATTTGTGCCTGGAGCTTGAAGTCTGGAGCAGTGCACTTAATGTAACTTGTCTCTGTCTTTGTTAATTATCCTATTTATCATCTTTAAGTCTATGTTTGCATTGTGTTTTGTACTGTACTGTCTTGTATCTCATTCGTTGCTCAGGCTGTGTCAATAGCGGATAAGGAAGTGTTTGCCTTCCACATGGTAAACTACACAGATGCAACAGAGGGAGATGCCTATCTGGACATGTCTAAAGTTGACACCTCTGTCACCCTGGATGTGGGATGCATCCAGGTTATCTTCCTCAACAAGTTTGTCTCCTCCATACTGGTAAGAGACACTCATCTCACAATACGAGACCTTTAACAGTTGATCCTGTGCAGTTTAACTGTGTGCCAAAATGACCATAGAGCCCTACATGCACATTTATGTGTCACTCCCATTTGGAAGGATCAGTATTTAATGAATACATGAGTTTTTCCCTTTCTTTAATAAAGTAACAATAAAATTAGGATTCAGATCATTTTCAAACTGCCACAAAATATTTTTTATGCATTGCAATCCCAACTCCTGTCAATTTCTCTCATAACCTCTCTTTCCTCCTCTCAGGGGTTCATCAATAACTTCCAGGAAGCCAAAGAGGCCCTGGCTGAGGTAACAGTTCAGGCAGCAGAAAAGGCAGCATCAGGTGTGAAGGAGCTGGCTGAGCGGAGCACTCGGATTTCTCTAAATGTCCACTTCAATGCACCCATCATCTTCCTGCCCCAGTCTTCCTCTTCCTCCAACGTTATTGTAGCTGATCTTGGTCTGCTGTCCGTCAAGAACCGTTTTTCCAAGCAGCCCTTTAAAAGTGATGCTAAGATTCCACCCGTTGTCGATATGATGACTGTGAGACTGACTGACCTCAAGATGTACAGGTCAGAGACCAGCCATCTTTATGAATTATGATTAAACAGTGAACTCTGGTCAAATGTTAACCCACAAGAGGATGTTTTGCAAAGCATTGAAAAAATGTGAATGATTTAGATGTACATTTATTGCACTTAATCTTCTGAATTTCTCTTATTACAAATGTTTTGTTGCTGCTTCTAGGACCACATACATAAATGAACGTTTTCAGGGGGAGACCCAGCTTCTAAAGCCAGTCAGCTTGGACTTGGAAATCCAGAGAAATCTTTCATCCAACTGGTACCACAGTATACCTGACATAGAGATCACTGCTCACCTTAAGCCTATGAGTGTGAGTAGAGTCTGAGGAATAAGTTAATTATGGAAAATGCAATGTTTTATCTGGACTTAATATATTTCTTGGTTTTATTTTATTTTCACATCCATTTGTCATTCTATTTATTCTTCTTTTCATCTAAACTTTGTTAAATTACTCTGTCATAGTATTAATTAATATCATACAGATGAGTGTATGACTGTTGTTTCTCTTTATGTCGTCTTTCCTTCTGAAATCTAATCTTAAAATTAGACAGAATTTTATGGTGAATACTAAAATCAAAAACTATTTTCTCAAATTCAGCATTGTCAGATCCTTTGTCTGTTCCCAACAGCTGATCCTCAGTCAGGACGACATGACGGTGGTCCTGAGGACTCTGAGTGAGAACCTGTCAGAGAAGTCTGATGCTGTTCCACCCACTGCTCCTCCACCTGCCACTGACCCCTCCTCTGACACTGTTTCTAATAAAGAGTCGCAGGGCTCTGGAGCTACTGGACCATCCAGCAGTAAGAACCTTTGTTTATGTTCTTTGTGTTAGTGAGTTTATAGTGGCGCTAAAAACTGGACATGAGACATAAGTTGCTCAGCAGATTGATACATTTCTCTGCCAAGATCTGTATGTTATTCAAAGGAAAACCAAATCAACTGTTGTAAAAAAAAAAAACTAATGCAACTTTTTCAAGACATGGTTTTTCTTGTGATAACTTTATAGGTAACACAGTAGTGACGGCTGCCGTTGTAGAGACCCAGAAAAGCAACAAGCTGAAGAACACACTCAAATTAGACTTCAAGTTCGACTCGATGACGCTGGTCTTGTATAGCCCCAACGAGAATGTGGTAATTCACATACACATATGCATGCACAAATAAAGTAAACCTGACACAAGTGATGTGTTAACAATAAAATGAGTTTTGTCCCCTTTTAATTTACAAGACTTGCATCTTGAGGACACTATGAAGTGGTGTGTATGTCATTTTCTAGATCCAGCTGTTGGATTCACATGATGAGCAGCTGAAGTTGGCAGAATTTACTTTGGGCACCATCTCCACCTCTGTCCACATGTTCTCGGACAGCTCCATGAAGGCCTCAGTCCGACTGGCTGCCTGCCTTCTTGATGACAAGAGACCCAGAATCAAGATGGTCACCCCGAGGTACTAGACTCACACTCACACTCAGAAATATGGACATTTTTGTCAGTACAGACAATATTATATCATTAACCTGTTCTCTTTTCATGTTGTTTCTCTGTTCCTGTACTGAATGTAATAATGCAAGTATTACTCATTCTTCACTCCCTCAGTTCCTCTTTTCTCTAAACATCTGTGACACTCTCTCTTTTGCTTCTCATTCACAGCCCTCTTATTGATATCTGTAACCCTCTTACTTTCCATCTTTTCCAGGATGATTGCAATGCGTCCAGGTGCAGAGCAGAATATGATGGTAGAGGTGAACTATCGTCAGGGCCGAGAGGGCACCACTTTGGACACGGTGGTGCAGGATGTGTACCTTTGTGCCAGCATGGAGTTCCTGCTAACTGTGGCAGATATCTTTCTTAAGGCCACCCAGCAGGGTTTTGCCCAAGTGCCACAACCCAAGAGCAGCACCGCAGCAGGAGAAAAGAAAAACATTAACTCCTCTGTCACATCCAAAGAGTCCAGTGAGTTAAATTTCCAGTTTTTATTTAGTTTGCTGACTGATTTTGTCTCTGAGGTAACATAAAGGTTCATATGCTGTTTATTAGAACTGTAAGCTTGAAATACATTTAGATGTGGAGAAGAATTGAATTTCAACCTTACTTTCTTACAACCTGAACTGATGTTTTCATTTGATGCTTTCTGCCGCTGTTAGCTGCAGCTCCAGCTGTGGTGTCAAAGACAGAGATGAATGTTGTGGTGCGTAACCCAGAGATCGTGTTTGTGGCTGACCTGACACGTGCTGACGCCCCAGCCCTGGTGATGACCACACAGTGTGAGCTACTGATGAAAAGTGGTGCAGAGGGGTCACAGATGACAGCTGCGATCAAGGACCTTAAGGTTTGCATTGTCAGTTTAATGTATGTCTGAAAAAGTTAGATTATTAAAAAATCAAAAATTGCTAAACTGTATTTTTTTCTAAATACTGTTGTGATTGTAGGTTGTTGCCTGTCCCTTCCTGAGAGAGAAGAGGAAAAACAATGTGACCACAGTGCTGCAGCCTTGTGAGGTGTTCTTTCGGAATAATCAGCCCCCATCATCTCCTCAGGCTATGGAGGTCTCCATCGATTCTCTCACACTGAAGGTATTTGTTTTATTATGATCATTATTTTGTGCCCTGAGTCCTAGAGTTATATTATATAATTACATGGAAATATCTTGACCGCTCTCTCTGTCCAGGTGTCTCCCATCATCATCAACACAGTGATCACTATCCAGTCGGCACTGACTCCCACAGCAGAGACCCCTGAGGAGCTGGAGAGTCCTGTTCCTGTTGACCTGTGGGAAAAACGGGGCTGGAAGGAGCTTAAACTGTGGTTCCTGGAGGAGGAAGGGGATGAAGATACAGCGTCACTGGCCCCTTTGATTCCACAGGGAGAGTCATTACAGGTATTTGTAGTTTTCTGTAGTTTTGGTCATTTTTATTTTACAAATCCTTCATTTCTTTTGTAGTTGCATTTTATCCTTTACGCAGAATAAAAGATATTTCAGTTTGATGCACTGGAAACAGGTTGTGTCATTTCATTGACTATCCATCCCTGCAGGTGTCCATCAACTCTATCTGTCTGACTCTGGAGGCTGGTGTAGGACACCGCACTATCCCCATGCTTCTAGCCAAGTCCTCCTTCCACGGAGATGTGAAAAACTGGTCCACGCTCATTAACTTACACAGTGAGCTCAACCTAGAGGTAACATACACACATGCGCTTCATTTATTTCCTAACCTTAATCCAAGAATCTTTCCCTATA
>JAPZDY010000022.1:18239826-18252368 GCA_029783645.1 Ctenochaetus hawaiiensis | reverse complement strand
TCTTTTCTGGATCATTTTGGTAAACAAAAGGAGCTGGTTAGACATCTAAACCAGTTTACTCATGTATGACTGTGTTCCTTTGATCTATTATCAAAAGTAAAATCATCTTTACTTGTATAGATACTAGTTTTGAATGCAGCTGGCTGGATGGGATTCTGCCGGTAGAATCACACCTTCTGTTTCTTCCAGTACTTGTGTCTCATCAAACTCTTCTGTTTTCCATCTGTAGATTCTGACTTCTTCAATATTCTTATGTCCGCTTCGTCTGACCCAAGTTAAAATCAACATCAGAGTTAATGTGCATATTTTAAACCCATCTCTCCAGGGGAGGTACTTGGGACTTTTCTGTTTTGCTGTTGTTTCTGTCTTATTCCTGTCTGCTCATTGGAGGTGTTTGTGTTTCTGTCAGACAGGTACTTTAGGTTGGATGGTTGTCATGGCGGTAGATCCTTGGTGGCTGGGCTCGTGTCCTCTGTTTAACTGTTCCGCCGAAAGTTATTTTCTTCCTGTCATCTGTTTTAAAAGTTTTAAGTATTGTTACTGATATATGCAGTATGTTTGTGTTGGGGTTTTCATGTGTGCAGCTCTCAGAAGGAGGCGGAACAGGAGGAGCTGGAGGCAGGGAAAGCTGTGCACTACACCTGGGCTAACCCCACGGGATCCAGAGAGCTTTGCTGGAAGTGTGGCACTTATGGTGGGAAGCTGAAGAGTGAGGAGGTACTGCACCATCCCTGAGACACAATAATGTTTGTGATTCAGAAGTGATACAGTATTTATTCATTTATTAATCCACTCAACGAAGAGTTTAACCACTCACCTTGTCATAAGAAAAGGTGCTTTTGACTTGGCTTAGCCAGCTAATAGCAGGATTCAGGCTGTTATTAATTCTATTAGTAACAAAGCAAATTGTTAGATGAGAAACTGTGAGGTTTGATTAAAACAGCATTTGTGTTTATTTACTCTTGCATCTTCAGGACTTGCGTGAGGACATGAACAATGAGGGAAAACTGTTTGTGATCTCCTTTTATGAAGGTAAAACAGAATGATCATGAAATTCGGTACAAAGTCCCCTTGAATACTTTCTCTAAATTTGTTTTACACAGTCTTATGTTCAGTCAAAATGATATTTTTAATTGCCAATATATTGTCTGGGCATTAGTGTTGCCATCTACTGTCAAAAAATACAGTTAACAGAGCGAATAGACGATAAGGTGCCATAATAAAAATGGGACTCAGGTCTAAACTCCTGTTTAACCTTAATTATTTAAATAACCAAATCACTGACTTTCTACCAGCTCAGTGACACAATGCTTAATAAAGTGTTTAATTTGTACGGTTTGTGTTTCTTGTTGATCCAAAGGCCTCCAGCGTGTTGTGCTGTTCACTGAGGAGCAACGTATCTACAAGCTGCTGTGTGAGAGTGAGAGGGCCCAGCTGGCCGAACAGGAAATCATCTTGTCTCTACAGAATATGGGCGTGTCTCTCATCAACAACAGCAGCAGCCAGGAGGTCTCCTATATCGGGATTACAAGGTAGGTAATCATCAAAACACATGTGTACACATTTACACTTTGACAGACTCAAGCCTATAGTGCACATGTTCATGTAATAACCATGGTATTGTGTTAGGGTATACATTGTGTCTGTTTTGTTAACGAGAAGTCACATTGTAGGCTCAGATAAAACTAAATGGTTGGCCAGAAAAGTTTTGTGTTGTGTTTTTTTCTTTGTGTGTGATTTGTGTTTTCTGGTCATAGCTCTGATGTGGTGTGGGAAATAAAGCCTAAGAAGAAGAATCGGTGGAAGACTTTGAGCACTAAGGAAGCTGAGATGCTAGAGAAAAGCTTCAAAGAGTTCATGGAATCTGGACCAGTGGACCAGGCCATCGTAGACCTGGAAAACAACTACCAGGTTAGAGACTAGATTCACCTTACTGATTTGATCTATTAACAGCTGTAGATGGTTCATTCATAATAAGAATTATTGTTTGTTGCAGGCCTATTTGTTCAATTGTGTGGTGCTTGTTATTGTCCTTTAGGTGATATTTACTCATAATGGCACAGAAATGCGGATGCTGCAGCCATGTGATACTCCTCTCAGGAGGCATTTCCTGCCTGGAGTGAAGGTGGAGTACAGCGTCTCACCACGCCAGAGAGCCTACCGTGTCCAAATCCACCGCATTCAGGTGAAAATCAGTCAAACAATATAATTTATACTAAGAATAAAATTAATCTTTATTAGTTCAAAAGATCCAACATGTCCATATTCTTATCACCATACTAAAAGTCATCCTGTTGCATTCTTCAGCATTTGTTCATTAATGCATTAATCTTGAATCCTTAGTTCATTTTTATCTATTCACTGTCTTAATGCATACATTATTTACTACTACAGATCCAGAATCAGCTACCAGGAGCCATCTTTCCCTATGTTTTCTACCCAGTAAAACTGCCAAAGTCTATCACCATGGACTCGGGTCTGTAATCAGTGTTTTATGTCATGCTTAATTTAGCATTATGTGCTGGTAATTTGCAATATTTCAGACTGCAATAAGATTTTTATGTAACATTTTTTTCTACAGAGCCCAAACCTTTAACTGATATCAGCATTGTGACCAGAACAGCCGGGCACTCTGACATCTCTCGAATCAAGTAATTGTCCTTCCTTTGATTCCTCTGTGTTAGGATGCACTGTGCTGCATTTGCTGCTTTCCATCTGTTAGTTGACTAAATGTTTGTCGCTTAGACCTGTTGCCAGCATGTAATACCTGTACCAACTGTTTTCTCATTTTTGTTCCCTAATGGTGATGATTATGTCTGTGTACCGCAGGTACTTCAAGGTGTTGATTCAAGAGATGGATCTGAAGCTTGATCTGGGCTTCCTGTACGCCATCTTGGACCTGTTCACACCTGAGAATGCCAGCATCACCAGCTCAGAACAGGAGGTCAGATACTAACACATCCAAACACAGTTAACACACTCTATGTTTTGTTCAGAATATAGAATCTATATCATCTGTAATTTTATTCTAGTTTTTGTGTGTCTATGCATTTATTCCCATTCTAACTCTTCTTTTTCATCCAGGTGGAACTGTTTGAGAAGGACATAGAGTATATGAAGACAGAGCTAAATGACGTCTCTGCTGCTGACAATTCTCCTATCAGCCTCTATGAGTACTTCCACATTTCCCCAATCAAGGTTTGTACAATATACAGTATGTGAGTATGTAGGTAATGATATAATAATGGAATGATGAAAACAAAACAAAACAAAAAAACTGCATCTAAGTCTGTCCACAGGACACAGCTATAAAGCACATTAATGTTTTAAGTTTAATGCCACAAATTGCCAATCAAATTGATGTGTGTGTTTGTGCAGCTGCACCTGAGTTTCTCTCTGAGCACCGGAGGAGAAGATGGCCTGAAGGAGGTGAGAGAAACAGAGCTCATTCCTGTCCAGTCCCTCAACCTGCTGCTGAAGAGTATCGGCGCAACACTCACTGATGCACAGGACGTTGTCTTCAAGTACGAACACATGCACAGGCCCCAAATAGACATCACATAAATCCGCAGCATGAATTCATTTTTTTTGCCATTATTTGTTTGAAAAAACTGTGCTACTTCACTCATTATGTCATTGATTCCAGGCTGGCCTTCTTTGAGATGACCTTCCAGTTTTGCACTACCCAGCAGCTACAGTGGCAGGTCATCCGACATTATTCCAAGCAGGTAACAAGCATGTACAAAGACAAAGATATGACGACTGAAACTTAACAAGCAGCTAGTGGAGTACTTTCATGTGTTTCATGTGTTATTCATTCATACACTCTCCAAGGCGTTAAGTATGAAAAACTGTGCAGAATGAAACCAAAGCTGACCAGCTGCTTGCTACAAGCTTCCTTACCAGTTTCTGAACATGCATTTTTCAGGCTATTAAACAGATGTATGTGCTGGTGTTGGGCCTGGATGTCCTTGGAAATCCTTTCGGACTGATCAGAGGTCTGTCAGAGGGAGTTGAGGCCTTCTTCTATGAGCCATATCAGGTAGTAATCTAATATATGCACCATTAAGAGTTTAACTATTATATCAACTTTTTGGATTAAAGTAACATTTAATTTTGTTTTCTTAGGATGAACATTTGTAAGATACACTGTATTTGGATACATTTTAGGACTTTGGAGATTGTTAACAGCTGTTTAAATAAAATAATTTATGTTCACATTTACAGTAGTGGAGACAAAGTCTCTATGCATTCTGTGTGTTTTAACGTGAATTGTGGTTTTCAAGGGAGCCATCCAGGGGCCTGAGGAGTTTGTTGAAGGAATGGCTCTTGGGGTGAAAGCTCTGGTGGGAGGAGCTGTAGGTAAGCATTTGGAAAAAGGTGTCTGATTCCTTTTTTTTGTTTGTTTTTAAATGGTGTTATGATTTTCAGAAGAGTAATCAAGGGCAGATTTACAGAGAATATGAAGAACACAAAAGACTGGAGGTAGAATTAGACAAATTAAAGAGTTTTGTAGCTATAAAGGCTCATTTCTGCCTTCCAGGGGGCATAGCAGGTGCGGCCTCCAGGATCACAGGTGCCATGGCAAAGGGTGTTGCTGCCATAACAATGGATGAGGAATACCAGCAGAAGAGACGCGAGGCCATGAACAAACAACCCAGTAGCCTGAGAGAGGGTCTGACCAGGGGTGGAAAGGGATTAGTGTCTGTATGTACTCAAACTTGTATTAAACAGAGGGAAAAAATATATTTGACACATGTTTTTAAGTGTAAGAAAGTACAGCAATGATCTATGTTAGATTGTCTCCTTTCACTTGGTAATGATGTTATGTTGTTTGCTTCAGGGATTTGTCAGTGGGATCACAGGGATTGTCACTAAACCTATTAAAGGTAAGCTGTATTGGACCCTCACACACATTTTAGTAAACATTTAGCACATACAAACATACAACTTTCATGGGCAAAATAGTATGGAAAATACTGAATCCAAATCGTGTGTCATACTTTGTGATGATGTTTAAGAATGGGTTATTTTGCAGGAGCCCAGAAGGAGGGTGCAGCAGGCTTCTTTAAAGGTGTTGGGAAAGGTCTGGTTGGTGCTGTAGCCAGACCTACAGGAGGCATTATTGATATGGCCAGCAGTACTTTCCAAGGGATCAAGAGGTATGTTCATTTTTCTGTGCATACGTGCTCATGGATGTACTGCAGTGTTCATTAGTTTACAACACCAGAAAGGTGATGCATATGTTTGAAAGAGTAAGCACCATCAGTGTCTGGCCTGCACCCAATTTTGATTATTTGCCATTTGCAGGTTTTATGAAATACAGATAAAAAACAGCTTTACATTAGCTGGTCACTTGGCCATGGTACCTTTTTAATATTATTTATCTGTGTTTTGTGTGCGTGTAGCAGCAGGATAACAAGTAAGATGTGTCTCAAAATGTAATTGTGTTTCTTGTTTCATCTTTAGGGCAGCAGAGACTTCACAAGATATTGAATCTCTGCGCCCGCCTCGCTTCATCCATGAGGACGGCGTCATACGACCATATAAGGAGAGGGAAGGTGTCGGCAGTCAGATGCTCCAGGTAGGACACAAATCTCTGCATCATCAACACTCCATCATCAGGCCTGGGCAAATAGTATTCTTATTTAACTATAAAGAGGGACACTGTTTAACCTTTACTTTAATGCCGTGGAATATTGAATTTTCCTTTTGCCATTTCTGTGATCAACAGTGAGTGATGCACATTTTATGCACTCTTAACAATTTGCCCTGGTTTCCAAGTTGAGTTGTGTGTTTGTGTGTGCAAGCAAAGATATGCAGGTACATGCAGGTTCATGGTTTTTGCTCCATACACCTTAAATGGCATGACTGATTTGTTACATTGATTTTGCTGTGAAAATCGTAATGCAGCCGATGTCTTTAAGATTAAGAAAAAATAACCCCAGCGGCCATTTGACTAAAAACAAAATAGTTGACACATTCCTTGTTGAAGTCAGAATGAGTGTGTCAGTTTTATTGGTTCCCATATTTGTAGATTTTAGTGAAGCTTCAAAGTGCCTCTGCCTCCTTTTAATCACTGAGCTTTTAAACTGTGGTTAATTTTTTTGTGATAACATTATCTAGCTGTCATGCTGGATGGAGTGGGTTGAAGTTTCTGCTCTCGAGTCACAGGTCAGAGCTACACTGTTAAGCTAACAGTAATATGTAATGTGTAGGAATCCCATACAACTTACAGAAAGGTGACTAATTAAAGGGCCTTACTGAGCTCTTGGGCCACAGCATCATATTTTTGGCTGATGAGCACTTTTGAAGATGTTGATTCAGAATCTTTCAGGATGTTCAGTTTTGGTTGAGATTTGGTGACTGTGAAGGCCCTAGGTGATGATTCACAAGGCTTTTTTTTCTCATCAGACTCCTCAGTGACCTCTCATGCCTTTTGTAGAAACATCTTTATGTTTCTCACTTATTTTTTTCAGGCTTTTCCTTTAATTTGTCACCATCTGTCTTACCAGCTTTAGACTGTGGCCAAGTCTGTGTTTTTTGATGTGTTAGCGACAGATTATTCCTCTTGATGCCAAATTAGTAATAATGGATACATAATTCCACTTTTTATGCTTTTAATCCTGTTCCTGTTCTGTTGCTTTAATAGGCTTCAAACATATTGTAACTGTATTTAAGTGACATTGTACTTCATTTACTTACAATTTTTTTTATTAAAACCCTAAAAATTTTTACAATAGGTAGTGATGCATTTAGAGATTTGAAGGACCGTGTTGCCATATGGTTTAGTAGCTCTCTCGACAGAAACAGGCTTTTGATTCTCTCTGCTTTGACCCTGACACCTCTCTCTTGTCATGTCCACAGAGGAGATTGGCCTACAGTGAATGGCATAGAAGTGGCTCAGATGCTGAGGGTGATGAGGACAACAGCTAGAAGTGACAGCTGTAGTGTAGTGTTGGGTCTTTGTCTGTAGTCAGTGCTGAAACTTGGTGTCCGTCAATTATGAGACCACTTTTGAAAGATTTTAACAAACCAAAGAAAGTATAAGTATAGTATAAGAAATTTGTAGTTTGTATTTTTTATTCTTTTATGCTTTTTGCACCCAGGTGTGTGTAGCCAACAATCCTGTCTGCATCTTTTGAGGTGGATTTTAAAATGTAACCAAGCACTTTTGGTGCTTCAACCAAACTGCAACAATAAACATAAAGCAATAAGTAAGCCTTAACTCCTCATTTCACACAGGACTCAAACCTCAGTCTCCTGTGTGGAACACTCAGCATCCTCACCTGGTGACAGGTGTGAATTGACTTTTGGGTGCAAATAGACTCAGTTTATGCTTTTAGTTGTTTGTTGACTTTGTGTTTTCTTTCTTTATTTATGTCATAATATTTCATTATGTGACTCCATCACTCCGACTTTCCTCCTCCTTTTTCTTTCACTCATTTCTCCTAAGCCACAAAAGAAACCTTTTTTTTCATTGTTTAAACATTTGTTCTTTGTCAAAAAAGTCTGCATGATCAAACATTTTTTTCTCTGTTTGTTTCATCATTCTGTCACTCACTGCCACTATTCAGTGTCCTCTTGTCCTCAATAAAATATTCACATTTTGAACTTCTTGAGCCATTGTCTTTGTTTCATCCCATCTCCCCTCACCTCCCTACATTTCCTGTTACATGAAAATGAAATTTGTGCAGATATTAACTCACTCTCTTTGCAGCTGACAGTAGGAACCCAGGCTTATTTTCTCATTTGAATTTTTTTTTTAACATAGTCGTACATAAATTGTCAAGGGGACGCAGACAGATGACCTTTTATATGTTAATTTAATTCAGACTCTCAGTTGTTTTTTAGTGTTTAATGATTTATATTCATTTTTTCTTTCTTCTTTTAGAAAATTGAGAATGGACGTTTTGCCAAGTACAGGTACTTTGCTCATGCCAAGGTCAACGAGTCTGACTTCCTCATGATCACTAAGAGGTGAGTGTTTGATCTGAGCTTTACATTTCAAATCAAAAACACCCATCAGTACAAGATACACACACATTTTTTTTTTCCATGTGTCAGTTAGCTTAACTATCCACTTGCAGTAGACTGTATCCTTTACCTTTGGAGTCCTCAATGATAAAAAAGATACTAATTGTTGGTGTTTCTGACCCTTTTATATGTTTTTTTTTCTTTTTCTCAGGGGAATATTTTTTGTGACCAAAGGCACATTTGGCCAGTTGACCTGCGAATGGCAGTACTTGTTTGAGGAGTTTACCAAGGATCCAATGATTGTAGAGAACCGCCGACTTCGAATTGAGGCCAAAGTATAAAACTCTTAATATTTAAGTCCAAATCAGAAGATTATGAGAAATGTTTGTAGAATATTTAACACAAATTTTAAACAATTATATAGCAGTTTTGCTCTAAACACTTTGTCTTTGTGTTTGCAGGAGAGAGTAAAGTCCGTCTTCCATGCAAAAGAGTTTGGTAAGATCATAAACTTCAAAACTCCTGAGATAGCCAAGGTAAGTTAATCATTTGGATCATAAAATGCTGCTATTCACTCATTTTTCTTGTGTCATCCAGGCCAAAGTTACCTTATGTGTCAACCTTCACTCAGCAAATTAACTAAAAGTCGTTTAAACTCTGATTCTTTTCTGTTTTCAGTGGGTTCTTGCCAAATTGGAGGATGCAAGAGAGAGTTTACCCAAGTACTAACTCATCAAGAAGAGCTCAAAGCAACAAAAATGTTCTAAAAAAAAAAAGAGGGAAGAAAGAAAACACACACAATGCCTGTGCGTGTCAGTGCCTTTGTTCTTTACTGCATGCTACTTTTGTTTACCTCCTTGTGTGAGTCATGCTAAAAAACACACAAATGAAGCTATATGTTGACTGTTTGTGTCAAAGGAGAAAGACTGAGCGAGAAGTTTGTAAGTGTATTTGCCTGCAAAAGTGTTAAAAATGGACAGCTCACCTACATTTGTTTACCACAGAGGCTCAGAATGCAGTGAGCCAAACTTTATTTCACTCTCTTTGATCTGATGGCATTCATCCTTTAGCACACAAACTGTATAATTGATTTGGAATGTTTTCTTTTATAGGAATTACATTGTCAAATCTAGAGTTTTCAAGCACATTTAACTTATCGCAGTGTTTTTTTTGTGTTGGAAATACTGCCAAAATTAAAGGATTCTTGAGTTCCTAGGCCTTTACTTTTCCATACGCAGTCAAGCACACATGAAGTCACTGTCTTCATATGTTTAATTAAACATTAAATAAGTTAGGTTTGACTGTAGAAGCTATAGTGTTACAGTGCAGCAGCTAGTAAGAGAAGTGGAGGAAAAAAGCTTGAATAACACAGAGGCCAAATAAACCATTACCATTGTAGCACAGTTATTGTTTAAACACTGTTAATTTCACAGGGTTATACAAAAGGCAAACTAATTATCACACATTATTCAGAATGTGCTGTCTGTCAAACCCTTTTCTTTTACTCTTTATTTTTTTCTTTTTTTAAACATTTCTGCAGTTCAAGACTGTTCAGTGTGTGATTTAAAGACGCATGCTATTTTTATACTGTACTTTCACCTATCAGTCTGCTGTATATTGATCTAATATAGTAACCTATCTGTATATATTCATCCTCACACAATATTATGGCATTGCAGATTGTAATTTTGTGATTTTTATGTTTTTATACCACACATATGCAAAAGCTGACTATGTTGATGAATTATGCAGAGAAATATGTATTTAAAAGAAGTGAATGCTAATTATTATCAGTGGCTGTTTGCTCTGATGTGTATTTAAAAGGATGCTTTTGGTTTGGGGTGCATCATAGTTTGATACAACTAAATTTTTCTGTTGCCATTAATGTTTGTTGTTTATGTTTGTGGGGAGCAAAATGTTCACTGCAGTGGCTTATAGTTCCCCTCCACCCCACCACTGTTTTCAAAAAAATAAAATGTGTTTCAAATTTCAGTGCGGTCTATCTTTATTTCTTTACTCAGAAAAGCACAAGCACACAATTTTCACTCTTTATTGAGTAACTATAAATGTTAAATTAACTATAGCATTAACTGAATTGCAGTTTCCCCTGAGAAGAAACAGTTGAGTCTAATTTTTTTAAAACATAACTTTTGATTATTTGCCTTCAAAACAAACTCGGTGACTGTGACTGCTGAGTAAATAAAAGGCACTTGCAGACAAAAGCAGGCACAGGTGGTTCAGTGTTACAAAGGAAGAGAAAATATTCTAGTCAACATTAAAACACAACTCGTGAGTAAAGAGAACAAATG
Source organism: Ctenochaetus hawaiiensis (assembly GCA_029783645.1). Classification (NCBI taxonomy): domain Eukaryota; kingdom Metazoa; phylum Chordata; class Actinopteri; order Acanthuriformes; family Acanthuridae; genus Ctenochaetus; species Ctenochaetus hawaiiensis. The sequence continues at coordinate 18,242,082 of JAPZDY010000022.1, read as the reverse complement.
ACTTTTGCGTGAGTAGAAGTTGTATATCAGTTAACACGTCCAAATTCTAATAAATGTTATAATTAAGTAATAAATTAAATAGCCCACACAATGAGTCATTTATATTACCTTACATTAATGTCCACACTCTCACCTTTGCTCTCATTTTCTTACAGTGCATCTCCATAAAGGCCTAAATTTATTCTACAAAGGACACAAAATACACAAAAAAAGCATTTCAGACAGGAACTTACAGTAGCAGTAGTTTGAGTGTCTCTTACATGTTCACATTCTCTTTGGCTAGACTTTGACAGAGGAAATGGATAAAAATAGATCCACATATCTTTTTTAGTGTTTGTGTAAACAGGGAGAGAACTATGTAAATTCAATTTGTTCTCTATTTAGACAGCCAAGACAAAAATAGGTAAGTTTTGTTTGATTTAATTCTCATATCTTGGCTCTCCTCATGTCTTTCCTTCTACCTTCTTGGGTCCCTCGGTCTCCTCTTCTGTGCTCCTGCTCCTCTCTACACTAGATTGAACTCCTTCAGGTTGTGTCTGAGGATGGTGTCTTTGACGGCCACAAAGACGAAGCGGATGTTTTCTGTGTCTGTGGCACAGGTGAAGTGAGGGTACAGTGTCTTGTCCCTGTCCGGGTTTTGGTCTTGGTACATTTTCAGGATGAATTCTTGAGCTGCTATAGGATCATGCTGGGGTCCTGCAATTCAAGTTTAATCTTTAACTTTTTAATATGTTTTAAGCAAAGCTCAGTAAAGCTATTTTTAATATTTGCTTAAAATAAAATAAAAAAAAAGTTGAGCCTGCTCTCTTCAAATTTAATTTATTCTAATATGATTAGATACAAAATCTGACAAATATAAAAGCCAAGCTCATCCAGAGAATACTGTCAGGGAAAAAATATACTCTCAAAAAACTTCATTACCATAGATGCATATTAAATTAATGCAGTTTGATACATGAGAGATGAAACTGATTCTTTTTTAAAACGATGTTTGAGGATGTAGTGTGTTGAACTGTATTGCACATGCACATCCAAATGACCTACCCACATATGACTTCAGATTTAAAAAAAAAACAAAAACTAACCTGTGAATTCAGGGAAGTAGGTGACTAAGTGAGAGTACATGATCTTCTCCTTGAGGATGTCGGTCTTGTTGAGGAAAAGTATGACGGAGGAGCGCTGGAACCAGGGATAGGTTATGATGGTTTTGAACAGGGCCTTGCTCTCCTCCATACGGTTCTGAAATAGGTTTGCAGTGTTTTAAAAGAACAACAATAACTTTTCTAAAGACTCAAAGTCTGGAAAATGATCAGCTGTCAAGTTGAATTCTGACCTCATTGTCACACTCAGCCAGGACCTGGTCGTACTCGCTGAGCGCCACCAGGAAGATGATGGAGGTGACATTCTCAAAGCAGTGGATCCACTTCCTCCTCTCTGACCTCTGACCCCCTACATCCACCATCCTGCAAAAACAGTAAAATCCCAGCAACAAAATAAAAAGGCTGTGCTAAGTCAAAAGTCACGTCTCTTACTGTGTGACCAGATCCTGAGCAGCATACTTCATTCATTATCTGTCATACAGGTTTATCTTACCTGAAGATGACATTCTCCATGTCAAAGGGGTATTCAATGATACCAGTGGTCGGCACTCTGACTCGGAGGATATCCTGCAGATCAGGTACATAAGAGGGTTGAGCAATGCGATCCAGGTTGGAGAGATAGCTGGAAAAAAAAGAAGAAAATAAGCACAAGGAGAAGAAATATAAAAGAAAATAATGTGGGGAGTTTTGTGGCTAAAACAAGTAGAAACTACACTGACTGTCTGAGAACTATAATTATTATTAGAAACCTGATTTCTCTTCACATCAGTATAAGGTGATCTAAACGTTTGTGAACGCAAAAACATCTGGAATTTTGAAATTGTTTGTCAAAAAATTTAACTCTGAGATTGTAGCATCAGAAAAGAGTTTTGCTGCACTATAGAAACAAATGCCACGCTTTTCAGTTTCAAATGCTAAGAATAACAACCAAAAGCTAGAAAAAGTTGCACATCTTCTCCTTTTTTAACTGGATCAAAGCTTCACAAGAGGCAGGGTCCTAATTAAAAATTTTGTTCCACTTTGTTGATCAAAAAATTGATAGACTATCAGAGAGGTGACCTTTTTTTATATTTTTAGACCTCTGTCTGTCATGCGGTGACCTAACCCTGCAATGTGCTGTTGTTCCTGCTTTTTCATCTTAGTAATATACCTGTTT
>JAPZDY010000022.1:18224629-18236877 GCA_029783645.1 Ctenochaetus hawaiiensis | reverse complement strand
TTAGACAAATTGTCTGCATTTGAATGCACCTTGTTTACAAGTCAAGTTTCTTGGAGATGAGGGGGATTCAGGCAAGACAGGCAGGTAAAATCTGAGATGGAGGCAAATCATGATCCTGCATATCCGCCTTAAGTGAGCTCAGATGCCTCAGTCTTATCATTGTCCATGTTTGTAAGCTTATGGTCGGACTTTTGTAAATGATCAAAATTCACGATTAACTATTGATAATACAGATAAATTCATAAGAATTCCACATTTTCATGTCCTGTCAATTCACCAACTAATCTACTCATCACTTCATATCCTTGTTGCTAAAAACACAAACCTCTAATATGGATCATAAAGTGTTGAATATCAAACCAAGTCTCTTTATGTTTTTACCCAAAAGTTCTTCTTCAGTGGACACAAATAGTTCCAATAAAACTGTAATGAATAATAACGTATTCCAAAATGACAAGACGAAGAAAACATGATAAGATTAAATAAATATGTGAAATGCTGAACTGTTGTTCACTAGTTTTTTGTGACACCCAAGAGCTTCTTGACAATTTAATTTTTAAAACACATTTTTTGACAGAAAGCCTTCATGACAAACATGATATCTTTAAATCATAGAACAACAAATGCACATGCCAACCAGACAATGTTTACTTAAGTGCAACAAGAAATGACTTAAATTTGAGCATTAAGGGTGATTTTTTGAATCAATAATTGGAGTGATGCTAAAACACTGCTTAATTGATTTACAGTTATATTAACTGTTTTTGTTGCATCTGATGGCTTTGGTGGGTCAAATTTCCAGACAATATTACATGTATATTTGCTCCCATTTTTGTCTATGTGCACATTTACGTGTTGTTAGGGTTAGGGTTAGTGCATAAGTAACATTTCGTGTAATGTTGCTATGCTAGGCTACCGTTGGATTTGTGACTAACTTAATCCTAACTGAAGGCTAGCAAGTTCATCCAAGTACCTCTCACTTCCTGTGTTGCATTTGAGTACAATGTGTGTCATCTTTATTATCTGGAGAGGTGTTTGTGGATAATGCACCAGCTTAGCCCGCTCATGGTTTCCCTTCCTTATGGCTGACTTTAGCTGTCCCTACAGACAAGCTTGGTTAGCTCCCCTTGCTGTGTGCCAGCCCACTTCTCATTGATCACATTCAGCTTTAAAATAGTGAATATTTACTATTTGTGGTTAAAAAAAACCCAAACCCTCTGTTATCAGTCTTTTCTGTCTTAAATTGAGTCTTTGAAGCAGCATCTGACTAAAACCCGGAGGTCTTTCTTTCTTCCTCTATCATAAAGAGAAGCTGGTGGCTTAAATAAGTTAGCCACAACATAACAGTGCCCCCCTGTGTTATGTCAGTGGGACCCTGCCTCTTTTAGCCTAACACACCTATGCCTACAGACACTAATACTTACAGCATTAATATGGCATTTGTTTGGGCTGTACATGATGTAGATATTTACTTACATTGAAGCAGACGTTGTATTTAACACACATTTCTAATTATTTAATATAGTTATACATGATTACAGACATTTGTTTCTTATATTATTTTGTCTGTTGTTTGTATTTATGTATTATTTGTTTTTATATTTATAAATGCTTCATATCTTTTAGAGGTCTATTTCTTATTCCTATTTCCAATTAATGTCCCTATGCTCAACTTTTTATATTTCAAATTCAGAGCAGGAACAACTGTATCTTACCCAGTTTTCCCCAGCGATCAATAAACTCTTTCTGATTTTGATTCCTATCAAAGCAGTTTGTCTCAGTGTCATGTTTCCCTGTGGATTATGACTGGTGGCCACAGAAGCCTCCACACATAAACACACACAAAGACAGAAAGTGTTCATAGACATGAGACATTTGAGCAAATAAAATACTTAACCCTAGACACAACCTCACACCAACACACACAACAAATATCACAATAAAGATAATTTAACGAATAGACACAAATAAAGAGTCACAAAACTAAAATAAGAAGATTTTTTCAATAATAATATGTCAGTCAGCTATCACACAACAAACCCTGATGCCATCTAACAGTATATACATTGTTTGTCATAATGTCAGTGTGTTGTTAAAATCTCAGTCTGGTTTATTCTTGTCTCTGAGGTTTTGTTTTCTTTTGTTTCTAAATACAGTCAGTTCCCTCCCCATGAAAGACTGAGTGTTGTCTGTTGTCCTTTTGTGTTTTGTGCCTGCACAAGTTTGTTGATGTTTACTGTCGATTATACATCTATTCAAATGTACAAGTCCACATGGTAAATGGCCGATACAAATGCTTAAAAAAAGGCTTTGTGCTGCTTTAATTTCTGCTTTCTTTTACTGTGTTATGTGCTCTTACTCTTTATTCTTTTACTGGTGTTTTTTTTCCTATGATGTCCAGTCGCTGGAAAATTTAAGCTGAACTAAATGACCAACGCTTTCATATTGTACTGTAAAGAGCTGTGCTGATGTTTTTATTTTCCATTAGCTTTTTAAGGTGTTGATCTTTCTCTGCTTCACACCCACTCATCCTCTCCAGGAACCGACTGTGACCATTTGAATGAAATTCCCCACGAGCTCTGAGTCACTCTGATCAGGTAATTATGTTATTGTTACAGTGCTTCCTTTGTAATAAATTATAATCAATTATGTCATCTAATTTCTTGCTGTGCTTTGATTTATCTGTAAAATCTAAAGCGTAGGATACAAAGAGACACAATGAGTGTTGATAACTGACTCATCTTATTTTGGTGACTTGCTGGACCTGTTTCTGCTCATTCTCTCAGCTCAGCCTCTGTTTAGCCCACCGACTTGTGTCTGTTTTTTTCACACTTCATTCAAATTTCTCAGAACTTCCTAACAGCTCTTACAGTAACTTTGTCATCCTGTGCAACATGCTCTGTATCGGGATCCATATAATGATGAGTGTTAATCTCTGCCTCTTTATTTGGATCCTATCCATCAATGATGGGTATCCTGCAGTGAGCTGAAAAAATAATTTTCACAGCAAATGAAACAACATTTACATTGAATTTGCTTTGGCCATTGTGTGCAAGAATCTGACAACTTCAGAGAAAACCCTTTCTGAGAGAGCAGTGCAAGCAAACCTACAGCTCATATCCTGTGAGGGGATGGATTTGCATGATGTTTGCATGAGGTGCGCCCGCAGCAGCTAGTTATGGCTGTCAAACACACCACCAAGCAAGACTCCTGTTCCTGATGTGCCACCACACTGCTGTAGTAAAATGAGTTGTGCCTTGAGCACTCATAGAGTCATAGATGCTTTTTGAATGCAACATTGCAGACACCCTGCTTTCACTTTTACTGGATCCGCAGTAAATGTGAAAGCAGCGAACACTGCACAGTATCATAGTGTTAAAAGATTTTTAAAATTTATCTTTAGGCCTCAAGCCCTTTCATAGCTGCTAAAGTGTCACTGAGAAAGTAAGTGAGTTCTTACCAGGAAATGTACATTCCCAAAAAATGCTACAATGTTTAAGTATCACATCCATTAGGCAGCAGAACTTCCTTGACAAAAGGGCCTCTTAGTTTCACTGACACTGTCTATAAGCTATGATAACTGACATCCTGACATCACAATCACATTTTCCCTTTATTATTTATTTATTATTTTCTTTACTCCCTTACTTAGATGAGATTGGACTTTATCCCAGCAGAGGGCCAGGAGACGCCAACATGTCTCCAGTCCATCATGGAGCAAAGTCGGAGGCGCAGCTCTCCGAGAGAATTTACATGGTAATAAATGACTGAGCTGTTAGCAGCGACTTTCGGTTCTCATACACATTCTACCTGGAAGCTCAAGTTAAAGAACAATATCATCTCCAACTGTGTTATCTTATTCAGTTGGGGACTAAATGAATATTTTTGCGAAATTAATGAAGGTTTAAACCTCTACAAGGTGCGTAAAAATAACGGTGCAACAACTGCGCGCAGCTGATCACACCCTGAATATTCCAGCCAAGCCGGCGCGCACTGCGCCACATCCGGACACCAGAGAGAAGAATAAGGAGATAGGAAATGAAGAGAATAGCTAGATATGATACATATACACCCCTTTACACTGGCCATCACTTCGATGCTTGATGTATGGTCACATATCCAACCGATCAAGCAGCTTAAAAAACTCTTTATAACGCGTCGGTTTATTCCTACAGTATAAAATCTATTGATATTGGCTACAATTTAGTTGACAGACTGCTGAGTGCTGATTCACCTGCCATGATACCTGCATGTCCAGGTGTGGTCAGGAAGCAGCGAGGTAATGGGGAATTTAATCCCGTAACTGGCACCAGAGATACAACAAAATGACCATCAAAAAAAAGAAACTTGAATTTAGAGTTTTAAAAATTATTTTATGGCATTATGGTCGAAAGTGACAGCAAATGGTTGTGCGCCAAGAGTTTCATCTCATAATGACAATAGTTTCATTGTCTATAATTCAGTGTGTCACCTCCTCTGAAGTAAAGGCCACTATGACCGTGGGCCATCCGTATAAACTCAGTTACCCTTCAGGCTCAGTGATGCTCACCCAGCAGTAGCAGCTTCAGCTCCCTGCGGGAGTCCTTCTTGTCTCTCCGCAGCTGCTTCTCGATCTCTTCGTTGATCCTCTGGTTCTCTCTGTCCTCCGCCGATACGCAACATCCAGCCATCTTTCAAATTGGATGCTCGCTCTCCGCTGTCGGCGCTGAAGCCCTGTGCAGACGCCCGCCGCTTCTTCTCCACTTGTTTCCTCTTGTCACCACTTGTCACAAAGGCAAAGGGGGAAAGACGCAGAGCATCTTTAAAAGTTAGGCTATGCCTTCTTCTTCCTCTTACTTTAAATCCGAATGAGAAAAGTTAGTTTATTTCAGAACTTAAGAAGGTTTCAATAATTTAAATATTCCGCCTTTAAAGGGAAAGTCCTGATATTTTTTAAGGGTCTAAAAAGCTCTGATCGTCTTTGATAAGGTGCTGCGGTTGGTCTGAGGCAGGAGGGCACTTATTGAACTTTATCCAGCCGACTCTGGAGGGCGTGGCAGTGGCTGAAAATATAAACGTATAAATGGGAAGTCAACGTCCACAGCAGGCAGACAGTGTTGTCTTCACCCACAGAGAAGCCTGAGTCATGAGGCATAAAGAGCAAAAACTGAGAATGGTGAAGTAAATGCTGTGCAGGCTTTAATTAAATAATATGCCAACTGTGAGTAATTTTCTTTTAATTAGGTTTTATTTATCGGACAAATTTCTGAAGGGATTGACATGAAACAGCCTCCAAAGTTACACTGCACTACAGGAAAAGGGAGTGAAGGATCCTGCCTCAGTGCGTCCATTCACACTGCAATGTCTCCTAACGACCACTAGAGGTCAGGAAGACTAACTGAGAGTGAATTAATGAGCATCTGAATTGTCTCCCGGGTTGATGAGAAACTCTGCCTCCTCAAAACTTGTGATTATGCAGGAGGAGGACAAAGTTTTTTTTACGAATTAAAGTCAGGTACTCTCGGTTTTGTTTGTGGTCATTCGATCGTGAAATCAGGAAAAAGTTAATACAGACAAGTCAGTGAATGAGCTTGGGTTTCACAGATCAGATCAGATTATACTGTAGGAAATTCAAGAGAGGAAATGAAATGAATGGGAGATGAAATGGTGAATAAGTAAATTAATAGAAATATCAAATGAAAGATCATATCTGATGTTTTCTATAATATATAGTGAGTTATAACAATTAAATGTAATGTGTGACCCTGTGGGAATATTCATGATTTTTCCTTTAAATTTGGACACAAATTCATTTTTTAAGGGTGGTATAATCCAGTCTATAAAGACACCATCCTTTATTTAATTCATGAACAGACAAATTGTCTAATATTGACTGTGAACTTAATAATAAACAAACCATGTATAAATGTGCAGACATTGATCATAAGACTAGCATTAAGTGTATGTGAAGTTGTGCTTTTAAGGGAATTAGAGCATAAAACACAATTTACTGAAAATATGAAAAGCAGTAAAAGTACATGTGTTTGTACTGTGATTTTAATAAGTGCCTTTTTCATTCACACATTAAAAAATAGAGATGAAGATAGCTGAGCTAACGTTAACAAAAAAAACAAGTAGTCTTTAGGCTTTTCTGTGCAATTTACTCTCTGTTTATCCACACTCCTGTCCTCTTTATGAACAGTGTTCTCAATACAAAGACTATTGAGAAGTCAGGACTGCTCTGAATCATCATGATTGCTTTGCAACAAGAACATTTACAAAAACAGAAAGACCGAACGTATTAGGAACAACTAAGTACAAAGATTTCACTTTATGAGTGAGTTTCAATGGAGAATCCGACCTGTAACAATTGGTATGTGAATATCAAGCCCTCAAAGATATAAAAAAAAGCTGTGAATTTATGAAATGTGATGAATTTCTGTGATGACTTTTGCCTTGATTTACAACCAAAGCTGATTTACATCTGAATAAAACTTAATTTATATCGATGTCGGAGTTTTCAACCAGACAGTAAACACAACAAGTTTCATTCCAGCCAAATTTTCACACCCTAAAGTATTATGAGGTCTCTCTTTTCTTTTTTAGAGGGTGTCTGGTAACATATATACTACCAAAGATAATCGGAAGAAAAGGAGCTAAAATAACCTCAAAGAGGCAACATCACCCACCTTGCTTGGCAGTACACTTGGGGCACATTATTTAAACTTTATAGAGTAATAAGAATCACATCTGTGCTCACTTTAACTAAAGATTGAGAGCGTGACAGAGGTTTGCTAAACAAATTGAAGATTAAATTTATATGGCAATGACATCTGGCAGGGCACTGTATTCGTGCTGTGATAGTAAGACGAACATAAACAGTGATTGGGAAAATAAATGTCGTAGGAGAGCCAGCTTACGGATACAGGAAACAGTTTAAACAATTATAACTGGGGTTAACATCAAAGTTTCAAAATGAATCATTAAAATTCATGTCTGCATTTAGGAGATTTAGGAGGCAAAAAACCCCAAAGCAGGCTTAGACTTGTGTCTGATACTTGAGTGTAAGAGCAGTTTATGGAAAGTTATTTTCCTCAAACTCAACCTCGCAGTTCTACATAACATGGTCCCCAATGTACTGTATAAAACCCTGAAGTGCTATTGAATATACTGCATGACATTTGAACAGCAGCACTGGTTTCCAAACCATGTGTGTTTGCAGGTGAACACCAGCTGGAGTGTGTGTGCTCTCTTAAAGGGAAAAATCCAGCCTGAAAATAACCCACATGTGGCCTCTCAAAGTGATGATCTGAACATAAAGTCACCCACAAAGCTTGGAAACGGTCCTCTATGGCTCATATTTATCTGAAGAAATCTAATTATTATTTGCACTTTAGCTAGTTAGGTAATATTTTGTATCTACTTTCATCAGTGTAAAAATTCTAAACTATATTAATTTTATGTTCCCAATTATTCCAGTTTTTCATCACTTCAGCTCTTTGAATTCTTATTGGAGGCTCACAAACATGGATGCACAGTCCCTGACCAGGTTGAAAACAGTATTGGAATTGTTTAAACAGAGATTTCCCCTTTAAGTAACAGAGACAGTGTGAATGGCCACTTTACAACAGCAGGGACACAAATTACTGATTACTGAAGCTCTACAACAAGTGATCATCAACACTGATTAAGATGAAACTATAGTCCAGCTTCAAAACTTCTCCTCTGGCAAAAACCAGAATTACATTAATACTATTAAAACATTCAGTAAAATGTGCATTTTCCTGTTTGGCCCTGCTGTTGGTAAGTGGTTATGGTAGGATCTTCATTTACTTTGAGTACACCGTGTGCTGGACTGAGAATTAACTTGTTGAAGTGGTGGTTGCCTGCCAAAAATCAGTCATCCTTGTAAGCAATTTCACCAGCCAGCTGAAATATCTGAAAACAACAGGACCTCCAAGCGAGGGCTGGTTACCTGCCAAAGTGGACGGTAGATGCCAAACCAGCCAAATGTCGAAAAAACAACTCTGCAGGTGCCTGGTGGGGATTTGCAGTCCAGATTGTGACACCCTGCGAGCACATCAGGCAGTTCAACGCACTATAATGCACCGTGGCATGGGTTTTTAGACACTGATCTGATGCGACAACATTATGAAATCAAAACAAAGTGTGTTCCGATTACAAGTCACTCATGATGTGCTTGTAATGTCTTGTAATAATCTCACATTAGCTGTGTGAGCTACGCTTTTAATCTATGTCCAGGTCTTCTAATAGTACAAAATAACAAGTTGAGATCAACAAGCCAAAAACCAAACACACTCCCAGCTGGAAAAAAAGGGACATTATTGGCTGCACTTGCTTCACTTTTTCATAAAAACACAGGTGCCTTGCATGGGACTTTGGAGGCACAGCTTATTTAATAAGGCAATACGTACATGTGAACTGTTGTGTGTTTGCTCCTTTGTTGTCATTTCATAAATAAAGTCTAGAATAATACTGCACATTCTAATTAAACTGTGGCAATCATGATGGAATTTTTGCTTAAAAAAAAAAAGAACCTGTGAATGTACCATCCTAATTAGGCCAAAGGGTTGCATCGAGTTTTTGCACATTTGTGTGCATTGGCCAGTCACTGAATGACAAATTCTACAATAACTGAATTTCTATCAGGGTGGAGATTCGTGTGAAGGGCAATGGCTCTTCAATCTGTTGCTACAAACAATCAGATAACTACATCTCCTCCTTAACAAGATTTTTAAACAAAATCTGATGCAAAGCAACACTTGACCTGCCTACCAGTCACCTTGCTCTAACACTACTTCTTAGAAAAACATCCAGTCTTCAAATGGTTTTTTGGTGGTGAGGTGTTCAGGATCACACAGAGTGCTGTAGACTAAGATAATCAATAGTTATCAGGAAGATAGCTAAATTAAATATAAAAGAATAGGAATCAGTGAGTGATGTGATTACACCTACATGACAAGTGCTCTGTTCCTGCAGCCAGACGAAAACTAAACTATTACAATTGTAAATTGGATTCAGTCTGCAGTTTTTTCATATAAAAGTTGTTTTTTCAGACTTCTACTGAAAGTACTGGCATACTAATCAATCTGATGTTTGATAATAATAATCCTCTTTATGCAGTTCTGAAGCTGAACAATGTTTCTTTGCTGAGATAAAAGTGGCAAAAACACAAAATTTACATTCTCCTCTTAAAAAAAGGAAACAAAAACAAACATGTAAATAACATATTTTTTTCTTCCAAAAATGAATTAGCCATTAGACATACAATACAATTACATAGATACATATTTTCAATACCGCACATTCAATCTGCCAAAAAAGTAATGATTACAAAGCCAACAAAGATGCTGCCATATATATAGAGAGATGTATGTACAATGATTATAGCATTCGTAATTGCACTATGCCTCAATAAATGTAAATTACAGGCTTATGTTCTTGGGAATTGTTACAAAAAAATACTTTAAGTAACTTAGGAATGAGGAATCAAGATGTGCCAATCAGAAACAAGAAGGGCTTAACTTTGGTACAAACTGAACATCAACACTCTGCCCTTATTGAAGGAATTAGCTGAATTTATTCTCCACCGTTATTGAACTACAACAGTCAAGACAGACGGGCTGTGATTGGACAGTTATAGACACAGCTTGAATGTGACTCGGCAGTCTGTAGGCCAGTAGGAAGGGTTTGTTGTCAAGTGCAAGGCTGTGATTTGACAGTTCCAGCAGTTCAGCGCGCTGGGTGGCCTCTTCCTCTCTGACAACCTGCTGACTAACTGGAGCTTGAGTCAGCCCAGTGAAGCGTTTGAATACTTGGTCGATAAAGTCCGTCAGTCCGCTGCGTTCTTTAGCCCTGCTTTTCTTTTTTCCTGTCCTCAACACTTTTTCATTAAGTAGTAAACAGCGCAAAGTGGAGTCTGGTGCTTGAGTTGTTTTGGCATCAGCAATAAATACATATGTTACCATAATACAAAGCATTAATGTGGCACAGTTGAACATAATCATTAAACAAAACTGTTCCTTAAATTATTACTTCCTCAGCTCCCTTCAGTCTATGTAGCTCAGCCAGCACCATCATAATTTCTATGGCAGAAGTCCTCGTCTGCCTCCTCACCTGGTCATCTCAAAGCTCAGACAGCACTTTTAAAGCCAAAGTCAAACCTCTGAACTTCAATGGTTATATTGATGCTGGAGAACTGACATGTCACTTAAAACACACAGCTCATGCTGTTTCCCCCTCAAAAAGTGAGGAATCTACTTTCATGGTTACACATGCTCTACTCACTGGACGGTACCAAAGTCAGTGTAATAATAATGATGATTTGAATGAAGATGATCAATACCAAATCAGTATGAAATAATTTAAAAATCACAGTTTATGCCTATGGATCAAGAAACGAGCCAATCAGTCCTTTGAAGGAAAAGAGGCCAAGCTGTCAATTAATGATCTGTTACATCAGGACAAAGCTTTAGAATAGACCAACATGTAAGGAGGAAGAGTAAAAAAAAAAGAAAACCTTTTTTCTTCTTCTTATTTATAAAAGGCAAGAGGGAGGGAGCACATGGTATTTGTTTCAGCTCTGATGTATCAGACTGACGGACAAAAGCAGCCCCAAGCCTCAAGTGCACAAAGTAGTTCCTTTCTTTCTGTTAAAAAGAAATAAACAAAAACCAAAACTTCACAATGCGTAAAGCTCAGAAATGAGGATCATTGCTGTACATGTTCATCAGCAAATCTCTCCCCAATGCTTCAGAATATCTTGCCCCCCTCCCTATATTTCATTAACTCCTTAAATAGCAAGATGACATTTACTCTGTGCACCCCTTGGGGACCAAGAGATCAACAAATGGCAAATAAATTATTATTATGCAACCATTAGATTTTTTTTTTCTCTGATTTTCTTTTTTGTGTGTGTATATGATGTATATTTTCACAGATTGCGTCAGTCAGTGTGTGTTGAGCGCCCCCTGCTGGGCCGCCCTGCTACGCTCTACACCAGGTTGTACTCCTTTAGGTTGAGCTGCAGGATGGTGTCTTTGACGGCGGCGAAGACAAAGCGGATGTTTTCTGTGTCAGTGGCACAGGTGAAGTGAGAGTAGATAATCTTATCGCTGTCCGGATTCAGGTCCACAAACATCTTGAGGATAAACTCTCGCCCTGCTTGGGCATCCCTCTGGGGACCTGGAGGAGAGAAAATAGTGCTCTCTGAATTAACTTGCCAAGAGGGTCAAATGAAGTTTTTTTCATGTATTACTCTATGTTCTTGCTACAGTGAGATAAAATTAAAAAAACAAACAAACAAAAAAAGAACAAAAAACAAACAAAAAAAGATTAACTTATAATTGGTAAGATTTGGTTCTCTTATCGAACAATAATGATACATGTTTTTGGCAAAAAAAAAATTTATTGCAGTGCCACAATGGGTCTACCTTCTACTCTGAAGATGCAAAGTGTTTTTTTTTAACATTAACCCTCTCTAAGTGTCTTCATTTATTGAGGAAAAGATCTCAAAACTGATCATTTTTACCACCGCACAGAAATCTAAAATCCTTTTACTTGATCCACTTGAAACTGCAAAGATTGCAACATTTTCTTTCTCTTTAGAAAAAAAAATCTCAGACTGTAAAGATGCAGCAGTGCAATCTAACAAAAAAAATCAGGGATATCACTCTGCTGGTATTCAGTTGTTTCTGTGTCTTGATTGCCAAGATAGTAGTGTATATTTATTATGTATCTATCAGTATATCTATCATACACTATACTATTTACTGTTAGGCAGTTGTTTTTGTTTGCATGTAAGTTCCAAATAAAAGAAATAATAATCAACTTAAAAGAAATGCAAGTTTTGTTATTTTAAACAATTTCTTAATGTAATTTATGTATCAATTACTGTATCATAATATAACACCCTTATCATGATGTAAACTTACATAGACTGTAATAGGACATTTTGGCTTTATCACTCACCCAGTGCTTAATAATATTCTCACTTCAGTAGTAAGCAGAGAGGATCTTTGTACTTTTTGCCCAAATGTATGAAGTTTGAGTTACTGCTGTTACCTACCGTCATACTCAGGAAAGTAGTCAACCAAGTGAGAGTACATGATCTTCTCCTCCAAAAGGTCCTTCTTGTTGAGGAAGAGAATGACTGAGGAGTTTTGGAACCAGGGGTATGTGATTATTGTCCTAAACAGAGCTTTACTCTCCTCCATTCGGTTCTGCAGAGACAGTGTGTGAGTGAGTGA
>JAPZDY010000022.1:18212603-18224529 GCA_029783645.1 Ctenochaetus hawaiiensis | reverse complement strand
GGGGTAAAGAGAGACAGAGAAAGACATACAGAGAGACAGAAAAAGAGAGAGAGAGAGAGAGAGAGAGAGAGAGAGAGAGAGACAGTTAAACGCTTAATTAAACCACAGGCTTTCATACTCATTAAGTACAGATTTTAATAAATGTTTTACTGCACCAGAGGGAGAGCAGTAAAGATGAGAGAGAAGGGCGGCCATGTCGCTTTCAAGAGTTTAATTTCTTCACTTGCACTTAATTTCAGTGTTTAATTGAACCAAACAACCGTTATGAAAGCAAGTCTTAGCTATCAAATTAGCAGCAGTGGAGTGCATTAAGTGTGCTAAACAGAGTATCTCCTGTATATTATAAAAACTAATATAATGACATCAGAATACAAAAGACATGCAGCTGTTCAGTCTTCTCTTTCTTGCAATAAAAAAAGAATAAAACACACACAGGCAGAAAAAACAAAAAAAAAAACAAGACAACACACACATATGAACACACACCTGCTCATTAATACACTTTAACAAACTGACACACATGCTATATCCTCCTAAGAAAGAGATGTGGCCTCAGGCAGTATTCACAACAGCTGGCTGATCATTTACAAATGCTTTCCAAAGGAAAAAAAGGTGGAGCACAGCCAGGCTGGAGGAGAATCTGATTTCCATTGTTTAGAATTAAGAACGGCTTTTCATCCCCTGAGCTGACCCATCCTCCACAGAAGTAATAAAGCCTTTTAATAGGTGAAATTGTTTTTTAAAATAAGAAACAAAGCATGACAGACTCACTTGCTGTTGTTTGTAACTAGAGTCAAATTTGAGTGTGTGTGGACTTATTATTCACCTCGTTGTCTGATTCAACCAAAACTTGGTCATACTCGCTGAGCGCTACCAGGAACATGATGGATGTGACGTTCTCAAAGCAGTGGATCCACTTTCTCCTCTCTGACCTCTGACCTCCAACATCCACCATCCTGTTATGGCAGCAGCAGGAGAGAGAAAAAGTCACCACAAGCATCAAAAATATTTAAATCTCCTCTTATGCCAACATTTTAAGGATTGCTTTTTAGTTAAAATAAAAAGGCCAAAAGTGAAACACAAATGAGGATCATGTTGATCTTTGGGTGTGACTACTCGAAAAGATTTTTACATTGTGGCTACTACCTCTAAAATAATTCTACCAATGTGAGACAAGGGGACTTCCAGTAAAATCTACTAAAAAATCAAAAGTGAAACTTGGGTTTAACTTACAAGTCACTAGGTTGAGAAAGTGTATTATTCTCATAAAGTGTAGTGAAAAAATATTTTTAATTCCCAATTAAGCAATTGCACTCATAATTTTAGAGCTAAAGCATTGTTTAAAAAAAACAAACAAAAAAAACATTTCATTCCACTTCTTAAACTCAAGTAAATGTGTATTTCCTGTATGTATGCCAACCTCACCTGAATATGACACTCTGCAGGTCAAACGGGTATTCAATGATGCCCGTGGTGGGGACTCGAACCCTCAACACATCCTGTTGGGTGGGAAGGTAGGCAGGCTCAGCGATCCGGTCTAATGCATTCAGATAACTACAGACACAGAGAAAGCAAAAATGGATCCAGGATATGTATTTGTTGCCATAAAAGCATCCAAAACACAACAATAGTGCTTAGACACCTTCTCTAAATCTTGTATTTCCCTTCCAACATATTTAGAAAAGTTTCCCCTGAGATTTCTTTCAAGTCTGAGTTTGACTCATACTCAACTTTAAGAGTCTGAATTTGACACTTGCATACAGTGGAACATTTCCCTCCACTCACTATTTGGTAGAGTCTGAGAGTTGGTATTCCCTCCTTCGATCGTAGCACTCCTGGATGCCCGGGTCATTCCATAAGCTCTTGATTGCATCTACATAAGGATTCTCGAACATGCTGACCTTTTCTACATCCACCTCTCTCACAATGTTGGCGTTGCCCTGAAGGAAAAGAAACAAAGGGAAAAACTGAGACACATATCTTTATTTAACAACGGCAAGCAAAAAGTTATAATTAATTTCTTTAAACTTCATCAATCTAAAAAACAGTAACTATCTAACTATCAAAGCCAATCAACACACAGTTTCTGTAGTCCTAATTCTCACTGACTTATTTTCTCACTCAGTCACATATTCTATATCCAGAAATTTACACCTCCAGGCTCAATGTGGACCTAATATCTGAAGTTCAAATCCCACTGGGCCTATTAAGGGTAAAATTTTTCCGTCCCAGATTCCCATTTAAACTCTCCTGTGTCCCATGATGAAAGATCAACATAAATGCGCCTGAATACAAAACTGTTTTATAGAACTGAAATGGAAGGAAGCGCTGTTTGTATACATATGACTGTCCTTCAAATTTCTTAAATTTTGTTCATAGTGTCCAGTTTTGAAGAGTGTTTCTTAAGAAAACTGCAAGTAGCAATACCAAGGGACAAACAATCAGCCTGCTCTGTGCAGGCATGTTTTTAATGGGCGCTACGCTAGTTACCATAAAACACACAGATGTTATAACAATGCATTTGTGTGAGTTTTAGAGTTCATCTTTCAGAAAAGTCATGAGAAGGCTCATTTAACCCTCAATGAAGTCTTTTACTCACTATACAAAGGATATCTACACAGCATAGTCATTATGCATGACTGAACTACAACAAAATATTTAAAGCTGCTTTTAGAAGCTTTCATTTTGTGTTTATTTCTAGTGCCCCCTGTGGACAAAAGAAAAAATGGCACCCAAATTTTCCTGGTGTAGTGATCTTGATCCAGCTAAGGGCCCATTCACATAACAAGAACTGTGTGCTCACCGCCATGTAAAGTGAAGACACACAGAGGGTACAGCGGAGCCAGTCACTGCAATGCTAGGCAACAGTAACGTCATCAGCATTGAATTTAGCGTTAGCTCGTAAACTTTGCCTATTTACAGACCTAGTTATCTGTTCTGACTGCTGACATCCGCCAAGCATTGCTTTTCCTTCCAAGATCGTGATACGTTCGTAATGTTGTATGACACAGTTCAGCAAACTCAGTCACACATAAAATCAATTTTTCCTCCATATTTGTCTCACTACTCTTATTGTAGTCACTCCCGATTGCCTCTGGCAACGTCTTATACAGCTAGTAGCTCATTTGTTGTGCTCTGAAAGGTCAGCAGCAAACTAGGTCAAAGTTGAAATAAATTGAACTTTGATCGCAGCGGTTGGAGGCCTCAAGTGAAAGAAAGATTGGCTAAATTTAATTTATTTTTCTTAACATAGTTGTTTGCCGGATGCTTTGCCATGAGGTGATGTATTCATTTTTGGCTAGGTATGACCAATTGCTATAAAATGGCAAAAAAGTTGTTGTTTCTTCAAACTACAAAGCCAACAGCAAGATAAAGCTCTGTGATAGGACTAGCATAAAATTTTAAAAGTGAGACTGTAGAAGATGAAACATGTGTCTAATATGCAACCATGAAAATATCACACTATGCTGTACTACTTACTAGAAATGCAAAGGCAACCAGTATAAACATAATTGACAGGTTTCATTTTCACTTCCTGTGACTTGTTGGTGCACTCTCTTGTCAAAGGTATAAGTTCCTGTTTTAGCCTAATGTATATGAGAGCTCAGGAATGTTGGATACTAAGCCAGACAGGCAGTCAGAAGCTGCGCAATACTTTCATTGGACACATAACTTTAATCTTATTATACAGTAATTTTTTTATTTGCTGTTTGTTTAAGTACCGTAATATCCGGACTATAAGCCGCTACTTTTTTCACATGCTGCGAACCCTGCAGCTTAAACTACGATGCGGCTAATTTATGGACAAAAATAAACGAGAAAGTGTGTGACAAAGTAATTCTGAGGCTGTTAAATTCCGACACTGAAGAAGACAGCTGTGGTGGTTTTAGTTGTTAAATTTAGTGGGTGCGGCTTATATTCAGGTGCGGCTTATAGTCCAAAAAAGTACGGTAATTTGTGGTGCAATACTAGTATTCCTGCATCTTTCTATTATGATCTTTACTGACAGCTATCACAATGGCCTTTATAGCATGACAGCCATTGTGATATTGAAATTTACTATATTATTATGAAAATTACTATAAAGTGACAGGTTGGGTGGTAGAAAACCCCAAAACACAACCTATACATTTAAAAAACAGAGTTACAGTAGCATGGTTTTAACTCAGCATTAGAGGTGGAGATCATACAGCAACCATGGTAAACACAACAGTACTGTGATACAGCACATCAAGATGTCTCCGTAAGAAAAGAAGAAAAAAAGCCCTGAAAAAGTACAAAAAGCAGGAATTATGAATTTATTCACTGCATTGTGGTTTAACCTTCACAGACTTGGACAACTTAGATAAAACAATATACAAAAAATGTAAAGAGTCATAGTCTTGTGCCTTTTTAACACATACTGACTGCAACTTGTCCAGGTCCATAGGTGCCATCGAAGGCTGAACTGCCAGAGGGCGGACAATTGACAATATTTATCATTAAGTACTGACTCTGGAAAGTCAAAGAAATTTTGTATATCTTAATGATAAAAATTATATCTGGTGTCAGAGTATCAATAACATATCATAAAAGCAGAAAATATGTAAGATTCCCAGATTGATTTATCCTAACACTGGTCAGCAGTTTTGACAGATGTTCCTGGTTTCTCTTTTATGTTAAAAGTGAGTGAAGCAATGGTGAATACATTAGGCTGAAAAAACACATTCAGTTTCATTCTTCATGAGCATGAGGGAAGCGAAAGGACACATGGAGTGAGATGATGATCTACCTCAACAACAAACGTTCAACAAGTAACTCTACTCGCGTAAAATCAAAGTCATGGTGGTAGACAGGCGTCTAAGGTTGTGTTTAGTATGTGTGTTTAGTATAAAAAACTGTTGTTGTTATGAAATTTTGATGTCAGAAAAAGTCCTCTTTTTGTTGACATGGTGTAGAAAAAATGGAATTCACATATGGTGGCATCTATTATGCCAGCAGCCTTCAGAAATAAGTAAGCACATACTTTATTAAACTACAACATCTGACTCCTGAAGTAAAAAAAATCACCAACTGCATCATTTAAATGTTCTGCACTGTTCAGGTTGCTACCAAATAATTAAGCAACACTGGAAGCAGGTGTGAGGACTTTAGGAATTCATTTAGTTACATATTAGGAGGCCTCTGCATATTTCCTCCTCTAATGAAATGAATGGGAGCCAAAAGCACCTGCTGTACTTTTTGGTTTTTTTGATTTTTAATCCCTTTTCCTGTGCATTATAAAATAATTGTTCAGTGTCTATTATTAGCGATTATTATTTAGTGATTACTCTCTGAGTTCAGGATATCACAGTATAATATAATTAATCTAATCTATATAATTAAATCAAAAAAACGTCGGACTGCACCTTGGCAAGGCAGGTAGGAGCTGAAGCCAGTCAGCCATCGACTGAAAGGGTCTGTGTTGGTGGTGGCTACTACGCTTCACTTCTTGTCATTTGTCACTCTCTCAGGAAATAAACTGCAAGTACGTGCTCACTGTTACAGCTCCCAAAGCTATGACTAAGGATAACTCATGCAAAAAAAAAAAGCTGCATAGAAAAGGACCTGCTGAGGTCATAGTTACAGAAAGTGAGGTCAACTTCAAGGACTTCTCAAGCACTTTTAAGGCAGCCAAACATCACATTTCCTGACTCTTTATTGTCACAATTGTAAAACAAAAAAAAGTTTACAGAATGTGTTTATACCTCAACAAAAAACCTATAATGTCATTCTGTTGATTTAACCAGATGCTTCTATTAACTTTGATTATGTGTCATATGTTTTTTTTTGAGCATGAATATTAACCACTTACTATTTTTGAGGTGAGATTAATTGATTTTTGGTTTACATGAGTGATTGTGTAGATGAAACATGAGATTAAGTTAAAATTGAAACATTTTTCAAGGAATTAAGTTCAAATTCAAGCATATTTATTAACTTGAGAACATATTGGTTAAAATAAAGCATTTTCAAAACTTTTAAAGACTTTATACCAAGTACATACTGCATGCACAAAAACACGAGGGCAAACACAAAGACACAGGACTGGAGTGCTTTAGGGACACAGGAAGTGTCAAAAAGGGACAGGAAATGATAATGGATGGCTGTTCCAAATAAGATAGACAGTAATCTAAAAATATACAAGGGCGCAGTGGCCACTTTGTAGCTTCTTTCCCTTCTTGTTCAATGTATTAGTATTTTAAATGGCTTGAGTCGAAAGATCTCGTTTACCTTGTTGTGCTCATATTTGTAAGGGATCTTGAGTGTCTCCATGGCTCGGATCATTGCCTGCATGGCTGTGAAGATGTTCTGATAGACCAGTTTGGTGAAACCCCTTTTGTCCTCGTCTGAGTACCCGGCGCCATGGATAATCCTCATCTGTTTGATGAATGTGCTCTTTCCACTTTCACCAGTGCCTGAGAAAGTAGGAAGGCAAATGGGACAAATGAAAAAAATATATTTAGTTGGCAGGTTTCTAGCAGGGTTTCTTTTTAATAAGACAGCACATTTAATCTCCTGTGTCAGCATCCACGTTCCTTGAAAAGATAATTTATGACTTTCTTGACCTTCCTTTAAGCGATAACAAAAGTCCTATTTTTGCAATAAAATAATTGACCAGTTAACTAGGGTTGAGCAACCAGAGGACAGTCATAATAATACTCAAATATGTTGACATTCTTGCAGTCAAGAGTCCAATCAGAGACCTAGTTCCACAGTTGTGCGTTA
This sequence comes from Ctenochaetus hawaiiensis, assembly GCA_029783645.1. Classification (NCBI taxonomy): domain Eukaryota; kingdom Metazoa; phylum Chordata; class Actinopteri; order Acanthuriformes; family Acanthuridae; genus Ctenochaetus; species Ctenochaetus hawaiiensis. Next base: position 18,217,782 of record JAPZDY010000022.1, on the reverse strand, counting down.
GGTTGCACATGCCAGTGGGAAATTCTGATACTCACCTTCAGGTTCAGATAGTTATGTGGATATGAAATGCATTAAAAAGCTTCACCACATTTTTAATTTGAAAGCACAGTCAGGCATTCTAGTGTAAGACGATGTTTAATTAACCACACTAAAACCAAAAAGTACACAAAAATTTAACCTGCTATCATCAATTAAAGACAACAACAAATATCCAATGCTGCTGTGATTTCTGCAGGTAAATGTTTGTTTGCAACAAAAATGACGTGCACAAACCATGTCATGTCGTCACCAAAATTTTCTTAAAACAGAAACACTGTCAAATTGCATAGTGAAATTGCATTGAAAATGGTGTACTATCACCTTAAAAGTTGTCATCAAAAATACGCCTATATACACAACCAGCAGACATGAAGCAACATCAGATATGACTGCATTGTGAATGAAAATCATTTTAAAAACAATTAAAAAATGGGACTGTGTGTGAGGACTTTTTCTTGAGGGGAAAAAGCTTAATCATGGCTCTTTGTAACACAACATGTTATCTTGAAAGAAACATGTGCGCACACACTCATACACAGAGATATACAGTGCAAACACACAAACTCTCACTCATACACTCAGTCAGTCACACATACATTATTAAGTCCTGGCTAGTTTCCTCTTGGTCTGGTGACGGACCAACAACATCTCTCACCTCTCAGTGGTGACAGGAACTATTTGGGTGTGAAGAGCTGCGAGTGTGTATCTCTTTGGTTCATTGAGAATCTCGGCAGACCAACAGAGCAGTCTAACTTTACCTCACCGCTAACTCTTGAATAACTTTGGCAGGGTGGAGTGTCTGCGCGTGTGTTTTGCAGGCAGTGGCCGAGAGACGTGTGCTGCATTCCAGTGTAACCAACAGACTCTGTTATAAAAGTCTAGATGTGTTACACTCCTTTGTACTGTATAATATAAACTCTATTCTAGCCAAATTAGCCTCTCGATTGTGGGTCCACTGTACAGACTAAGCACTTTACAAAACCAAGCTACAGACTAAACAATTGCTAAAATACTGTAACCTCTACAGAAACAGCTTTCCTATTGTAGGATAGCGGGTTAGGAAAACTCCGACGAGCAGGGAGGAAAGTAATGACAAAACTGGAGTTAGCACAAGAACCCTGAAATGTTCTTTAGCCAAGGACTAAATTCTTGAAATACTATTTAAATATTCATTTTATAATTTGTATTAGCTATTTATTTGTTTGGATAATGTGGCTCTGTTATTTAAAAATAATGATAAGCTCATTTTAGCCCCTCATGTTGCTGATTTATTTTCACATAATAAAGGACATTAAAACTAAATTACAACATTCTAGATTTATTTTTAACAGACCAAGGCAAAGTTCATTCATGCTCACACTCACACTTATTTTGAATTGGATTTTCAGTTCACTGTTAGTGCTACATGCTAATGCTAACACAAACACAGCTGCATTATCCTTAGGTGCACTTTAAAACGTTCACCTTCTGGCACTGAAGGGTAGATGGGACTTGTCACCACCTGCTTTCCACCCACACACTCCTATAATGAACTATTACCGCAAATAGCATTGCACAAGAGTTAATGCCTTACAGCATCCACCCTAAAATAGGCACATTCTATCTTTTTAAACAGGCAAAGTGGAACAGTGAGTAATCTCAAAAACTTAAATTAACTGTGCCAGTGGGTTTCGAGTTTGTACAGGCACAAAGGATTCAAGTTTCTCTTGTGTGGCACACTTCTGATCTCCTCATAGCTGTTCGAACACAGAAAAGAACCTGATGTCCTGAAGACGAATGAGTGGTTCACAAATTCTTTTGTAGATGAATTGCTGTAATTCAGTTTTATGTTATACCACTGCAGTGCAATAATGTCAAGAAAGCTAAATCTACATTTAAAGATGAACTGTTTTGAGCAAAGGGTTCCTAAGAGGTTCCATCTGTTAAAGTAAATGTTCCTTTAAGAATAAAAGTAATTTATTAGCTTATATCCTATTAAAAACCAGTATTTTACACAGACTATCTTCAGCTGGAGATAAACGAGAAAGTTATACAGAATAACTAACAGCTGAATTAGTAATAAGAAAAATGATTAAAAAGCTTTAAAGTACTGAAGAAGACAGTTTCTCCAAAATAGTTCAGGATCATTTGAACTCAGCTGTGTCCTAATGGATCTACTATATTATACCAATGAGAGACACTGGAAAAGATTGAGAGACTGTGAGTATGAAGAGGTGAGTGTGTGTTGGCCATTAGAGGTTGCTGAGTCACCTTTCAAACCAATGCAGTGACCTATGATTAACCTGGTGTTGTACATCTGAGGTAAGTGCGTCTGACCCGGATCCACGTCCGCAGGCCAAGCCCAGGGGCTTAAGGAAGTAGTTGGACTTGTGGGGCAGAAAAAAACAAGGCAAAAAAAGGGGACAACATAGGCTACTTTGTTTGCTTGTGATGCGTTGTTTTACTTGAAACTTGACTAACCTTCTGTATGCTGTAGTAAACTTAAACTGGTTAAACAATCAATATGGACATATTAATGGAATCAAAAGGATCATGTGAATTTGCAAACTTCCTCCATTAGAAACGGCTGTTGGCACACTGGCCACAGGATATGTCTTCAAAGTTGGGCGTTTCCACAGCCCATGAACGTACCACAGTATCTGTGTCAGCAATGCACGGAGACGGCTGCAGCTGACGGTATTGGATAATAGATGCAAAAACAGAAATGCTGCTTGAACATCATTCTAAAAAAATGCATAAGTTGAGAACTGAAAATTTTTTTAACAGCACAGCAGCATCTCAGGAGAGATAAGCTGAACAGAGGGCAGTCATAATGACGTATTGTATTTACTTGAATAACAGCTTAAGCCTAAACTGCAAAGTGTTTCTTTAACTACTGTCTGTGTAATATCTTCTGTTGTCAGTTTTGTCAGACATAGTACTGGTTAGTTCAGTTTCATCCTTTGTGAAGATGCATTTTCAGACTGTGGTTTATAGCCATGCTTTTTTTGAGGTGCAGCAAGGGTCAGACACTGCTTTCTACTGATTTTAAAGGACTATATGAAGATTAAGTAGGCAACTTTAAATAAAACTTTTTAGACATTTTGGCAGAAACTTTCACTGTATACAGTGTACAGTTGATAATCTGTGAAAAAGTGTGTTTATCTCTGACTCCTCCTATTGTTAATAATCGCATTTGAAGAACCCACCATGCTTGAGAGAAAACAGCCAATGAGAGCCTACTGACTGTTGCCTGTCATTTCAAGGTGGTCAAATATGGTCATTAGGCCCGGTGGCCAACCCAAAGTTGTGGAAATTAATGCCCTGAAAATAATAATCAACAGTCAAAATCTTTCTCCAGACCACCAACTATACCTATAGTGGAGTGAAAGTTTGTTTTAATAACTACAATACACAAGTTAAGGTATAAACCTGTGGTTACACACAAACACTGCGTAACCATTGAAATTGAATTGAACCAAACCGTTAAACTGTGCTGTGTGGGACAACAGTTGCAGACCAGCGCTTCACCCATGTTTAAGAGTTTCTATTAGATGTTTAATCCCATTAATTAAATTGAACTTGATCTTTTATTAAGCAGTTGAAGCCCTTGAATGATTTTGTTTGCAGAAATGATCTGTGGAGCGGATTTTGTTTTTCACTCTTACAATGAAACTCACTCCTGTGGGTGTCAGATTAATTCAGTGCTAATGACAGGCTGCCTTAAGCCAGCACCAGCAAGTCTCCATGCAAAACACAAGGAAAGGACTGCACTGTTAACTTGGCTGCATTCATACAAGAATCATATAACATCTTTAAGGCTTCCTCGCACAATTACAACCATGTGTTTGTTAAAAGCTTGTTAAAAATTTGTGGTGGACTTTGTTCAGTCATAGCCTTGCCAAAGTTCCCACAGCTGTCATTTGTCTGATAAAAGCAGCTGACAGTGATTGGAGAGATCAACACTTTTGCATAAATATTTCTGACAGATGATATACAAAATTTTGAGTGCAAAAGGGCAGATCAAACATGTTGTAATAGTTCAATGATTTTAAAGGTATTCAGCTGTGCAAACTTTGAACACAGCTTGACTAATGTTTCTGTAACTATAGAGGTAACTTCATGAGCTGCTGCATGAGCTGCTAAGCTGCTTTACCTTCAGACCCTGTTCTCCCGCTTGTCTGTAATTGTCTCTGTGTATGTGTAAGTGTGTTAAATGGGACAGGCATCATAAACTAGGTCCAATAGTCTACTGAGGATTCGAGTTATGGGTTGTGCCACTTTTGTAATTGAGCAATTTCAAATCAATTTAGCAGACAGCGATAAGCCTGATAATTATTAATGCTTAACCCTTTTGATTGTCTACAGATATTGAGACCTCAATGCTTAATGAATAGAGGTCAGACATACAAAATACATGTAGAAGGCAACAAGAAAGAACAACATAGTATTTCTATATATACATACTTGTCTCTTATTTGGACTGTGTTCTAAACTACATAGGCAACAGTGTTGGGTACAAACTACTTAATTTCTTCACTTTTTATAACTTAGTTTATTCAATCTTTATATATTTTTGACTCTATGATGTCCAGAATTTCTGACAAACTTAAAATAATGTAGGGTCACAAAATCAATTTGCTTGTTTTAGCTGACCAAAAGTAAAAACCCAAAGGATATTCATCTAACTTACCTACTTATGCTTGAAACTGACAGAAAATTAAATCAATTACCAGAATAGTTGCTGATAATTAATTCATTGACTTGATGCCTAAGAACTGATCAAAAATGAAAATTCTGATTAGGTCAGTACAAGTGACAAAAGAGGTAGATGATCTTTCTCAATCTAAACAAGTTTGCCTCATCAGATATAAAACCATTTCTGACCACCGTGTGAGGTTGATTTTGAATTGATGTCACATGATAAGAAACTAAAACTTTCACCATTCTAGCTGACCCCATGCTGTATATGTTCCAGTGAGGCATTTTTGTTAGTTGATCACAGAAATTCAAATAAAAGTTATTGTTCTGCAGCTAAGTTTTGAGTCTTAGATGTCAGAAAATCCTTAAAGACTAACAAAAATTTTAAAAAGTTGCGTGCTCACAGCTTTTGGCGCTTTGATTAAAAACTACTATACAGTTTTAAATGTTGTCTGTTTTG
>JAPZDY010000022.1:18191161-18203730 GCA_029783645.1 Ctenochaetus hawaiiensis | reverse complement strand
AGGTTCCAGGCAGACATGGGAAAACTACAGAGCAAGTTTCGCAAAAGGTCTGATCTCTACAGGTAAGACATTGCTCTGTTGGAACTGTTTCTATGTCCTTGTTGTTGTCCTTGTATGTATCATATACTAATCATATTTTTAGTATGAAATTAATTGACACTTTGAAAAAAGTGCATAAATGATGTCACAATATTTATAATTGAAACTTTTTAATTTTTGGGTGTGCTTTTGATGATCATAGTCCACAGTACAGTGCATTAAGGAAGTGGATGAGATAAACAAATGATTAATTCAATTAGTTGTGTACACAAATGATACAACTTCTGTGAAATAAACAGTTTCTTAAATCTTTGTAAAATATTTTCTCTCTGAGAGATTTACCTAAGTTTTGGGGTAACAGATACAAAGTACTATAAAGATAGGTATACTGCATGCACTGTAGAGATGATTGTAGTACTTACAGTGTAGGATTAGTTTATTTTGTAATTTGTATGTCTGCATTAACATGGGAAGTGTTATTACGAGATGGGACACCAGTCACTCCTTTAGGGTCCTTTAAATCTCAATAATTAATCTTAAAATATTAAAGTTGCTCTTTTTTTGTACTGTTGGTGTTTTTTTTTCTGCCTAGAGCATCTCAGGGAGAGAAGGCAGATAATACCTTTGACAGTCAGGTGGTGCAATATGAACCTGCTCATCAAGGGTCTATTAACACTGTCACCAGCCTCAGCCCAGGTCTGTGTGTTTCTGGTGGGAGTGATCAGGTAAATTAATCCGTGGACTAGTAGTTTATTACTTCAGAATAATAGAATTTGACATTATTAATGTGTATTTTGGCCAGCTTTGATAAGAGTTTAAGTGATAAATGAACCAGTATAATAGTTGTAAGATTATTTATTAGAATGAATCCTGCAAAAAAAAGACTGTAATCACACAAATCAGATTTTTCTTTTGACAGTATAAAAAATGTGATTTGCAATTTATGACATGAAAATGTGTTTAAAATGTGAAATTTCATGCAAAACCCTTACAATGTGCTTATTATTCTGTGTGTGTGTCCGGCCCTGTAGGCAGTGGTGGTGTATGACTGGAAACAAGGGCGGATGTGTCAGTCCTTCCAGGGTCACAACCGAGAGGTTACCAAGGTAACGTCAATATTGTGTGTGTGCAAAGTGATAAAGGTGTGACGTTTTTTAGAGCTGTTATGCATTTTACAAATACGAATGCTTGTTTCTTGCCCCCTAATTCTGCCTCCATCTATCTGTCAGGTGGTGTGCTATCCAGGGAGTACATGGATATTTAGTGCCTCACGGGACAAGACTGTTCTGATGTGGGACCTAAACCAGGGAGATGAACCTATTCAGGAATTTTGTGGGCATGAGTTGGTGGTCAATGGAGTAGCTATCAGCCCCGGTACACACAAATAAACACTGACACTCACACATACACACAACACACAATGAGTCTCCTCAATATTTTAGCTGATGTCTTAAAACCTTTTTCATCACTAAGATAAAATGCATGATTAAAGTCAGAGTCATCATTCCAAATGTATTTTGTTGCGTCTCTATACATAAAGTGTCTAAGTTGTCCCCAAAACATAACTTGCTAAAAAAAAACCCAAAACAAAACAAAACAAAAAAAAACCCCAAAAAAACACGTGTTTATACTAATTTTCACCATCAGGCCTCCTACAGAGGCTTTAAAACAAACTGAATTTCAGTGTTACTGTGTAATTTTTTGCGTACTTGCGTTTATTCCTCATTATCAGTTTGAACTGAATAAAGCTGTTTTCATTGTGGTTTGCAGATGGCAGAAAGCTATGCACCGGTTCTCGTGACAACTGGATGTGCCTGTGGGATATTGAATCTGCAAAATGTGAACAGAGACACAACATTTCAAGAAACCTGGTGAGAATAATAGTATGTGCTTCCTTTGTCACAACCTTGTACAAAAAAATCATCAAATTCAAGCATGCTGGATCGCCTTAGGTGTGTACCTTAACATCTGAGACAAAGAATCAGATTAATAAGCCTTTCAGTCTTTACTTGCCGTGTTCATGCCCTGCAGGCTTTCAACTTTTGCACTTTCATCTGTTCTCTGTCCAGGTTACTCATGTTTGTTGGGTGCCAGGCAGCTCCTCTGTAGTGCAGACCTCTGAGGATAAGACCATAAGGTACAGAAAGAATTGCTTCTGCAACTATATTACTGTAGCGTAGCAAGAAAACTGATATTCAGTAGAAAACCACTGTGGTAATGTGAAGAACACTGTTGCGTTGCTACTTCAAAGGGAAAATTATAGCAGAGAAAGAGCTGTGTGATAGAACTAATATACTATAATAATATGATAATGATTAATCCGTGTGTGTCCCTTTCAGGGGTCATCATCAATGCTCAGGATTTATGATACAAAAAATATTGAGAAGCACTTGACAGCAGTCAGAGTTAAGCTGGTATTACAGCAAAAATGAATGGAGTTGATGTTCAGGCTCTGCTTGTGGTTTCAGCAGTAATATTTCAACTCTTTTTGTTAAGACACATATGACCATCAGAAACATTGTCATAAAAGCTGTTTAGAGTTCTATCATGGATATATTGGTCTTTTTACAAGTTATACTTTTAAGGAACTAATTTGACATCTGAGTTCCTGCATGTCCCAAGAAAAAATGTTATCCTTTTGTTCAAAACTGTCCCGGTGACTTGTGTCTTTAATTTTAGATTTGAGTGAAACTGTTTTCAAGTTTAACTCAAACTTTTTTTCTTTGATGTGGATGTGCACATACTGCATACTGTCAGTGCTCGTTTTTGTGAGTGTGATTCTTCAGTGATGTTCTTGTGTACAGGGTGTGGGACAGCCGCTCATGGCAGGTGACCAACACTTTTCCAGCCAAGCAATACATCCAGACCCACTGTGATGTCTCTCCAAATGGAAACTACTTGGTGTCCAGCAGTAATGGCTTTGGAGGCCAGGGCTGTGAAGCCACGGTGAGACCATTGGAGGCGTTCGTTGTGTTCCTGCATGTGTTGGTGTAGATTTAAAGGCAGTCAATAGATTGATGTTGTCAGCAGCTTAGCAATTGTTTTGGTTAACTTAATACTAAATAAACACTAACTGAAATACAATCAGGTTGAGCTTAAATAAATAAATAAATAAATTTGATTTAGAGCCTTGAAATCCCTGATGATTTCTAACATGTTCACTGGAATGTGCAGATAGTTTTTTGTCATTTGTTCTCAGTGGAGTTGTCTCTGTTTTATTAGCTCTGGGACCTGCGCCAGCCTGGCTGTAAAGTTGTGGAGTACAGAGGCCATCTCCAGACCACAGCCTGCTGTATGTTTCTGCCTGTGCCTCCTGGTGGCACAGCTCAGGTAGCAACATCCTCCCATGACAGCTCCGTCAAAATCTGGGATCAGAACACAGCAGGTAACACCCCCTCTTTGATCCAAAAAAATAAACACATGGGCATATGCAAACACAGTTTGGATGTTAATTCCTTTGAACACTAACTCTCCTCCAACCTTCCCTCTTTTATCCTCTGTTTAGTCTGTTTAGCTACATTGTCTTTGGATGGTGCTGGTCCACTGGTTTCTCTGTCTCCCAGTGACTCCACTAATCTGCTCTGTGCCAGCTTCAACTCTGGCCTCCACCACATCCAGGTGGGCCAGGGATCTATCCAGGCTCAGTGTGCTGGAGCAGGCTCAGGTGGAGCTAATGGCCTGGACATAAAAGTTGTGGCACGCTTCTGACAGCCCAGAGGAGCCTGGTGTGACAAGTAACTCTGACCTGTGAACAGCAGTGACTCAGCCAGCATTGTCCCTGGATATGAATGTTAACTCTGTTCTTTTTTTTTTTTTTTATAATTTTATATATTTCCAAAGACATAGAGAATAATGTGAGAAGATATCAGATATCAGAAAAGGAAGGAGGGATAATGAATGGAAGATGTACCTTTTGTCCTGCAGAGCGGCCCATCAGAGCTGCTCATATGGAGGACTGGTCAGTAAGTCACATCACCCATTAACTGATGAGACTATGAACACCAAAATGACCCTGCGTGGATTGCTGCCCTCCTGAACCAAGCCAGAATAATTTCTCCCAGTTTAAAGACTGTAAGGTGGAGTTGAGCAGATGGACATGGACACTATTGGTTTTGTTGGTGGTGCTGGATGCATTTATGGGCAGATCTTTATGAGAAAGGAGTGGTGTTAAAAGTCTGTTAGCCTTTGGATATTGCAGGAAAGTGTTTGGTTATTTCTGAGTAACATAGAGAATTGGAAGCCAAATAGAATTTCATACTAAGAGTATGTATTGTTTTTATTTCCTGAATAGAATGTATTAGATACAGTCAGACTTGCATTCTTGCTTGTCAAGCACTTTTAAGTTGTTTTTATCACCGAAGCAGAGTAATGATGAACATGTGTAAGTCGATAATAATGTGACTGTAACTGTAAAATTTTTTTCAAGTATTAGACCAAATGAATACCTATAACACAAGGTGGACGCATGCTTTGTTTTTTAGGCAGAATTCAATTGATGAATGTTTTTTAAAGACAGAGATGCTGATATTTTTTAACTCAAGGTGAAAATGTTTGTTTGATGCCGATATCCAGTGTATTTAGATATAAAAATTTCTATGCAAAATGAAAGAATATTTCCCCTTTTAAATAAAATACTGTTGGAGCAAAAACATGAAACTAAAATATTGCACATGCAATAGAAAAAGGGAAAAAAAAGCTGCTCTTGAACCTGTTAACTAACTTAAGTTACTTTTCGATTGGGATTGATTGATTTTTCTTTTTTTTTTTTTACATTATTGTTTGGCTGTTGTTTTGGAGCTTCTATGTTAGTATAAATAATACAAACTGGCTGTACTTTAGACAGCAAATGCTAATATTACCATTAGCAGCCTTAAGTGAGTAATTTTGGCAGCACATTACATTCCTACTTGAACTGATTAATGAAAGAGAGTTAAACAACTCTTGTATTTGAAATAAGTAAAAAAAAAAAGATTACTTTATAAGTTTCAGCAGGTTAAAAGTGACATAATTTCCCCTTTAATTTGTAAATATCCAGGTGTCATAACTCGACCACAGTGACCAGTTTAGAGGGAATGAGCTCTCAAGGGTTTCCAAATGCACTTACGTTTGTTTCAGGAAGATAAAAAAAAACAGCAACAAAAAAAATTGCTGTTTATAATGAAAACTTTATTGACCTCGTTTGAAAACTTGTTCAGCTATAACGTGTGACTGCCATAAAGTACTAAGGAGTCTACATTCAGAATTTTTACATTAATTTTAGTAATTAATTATTTAAAAAATTGGAAAAGCTACCATCAGTAGGAAACTAAAAGTGATCAGATATTTGATTTTGTGAGGATTTACATTTTGGATATTTGTCACTCTAAACATCACTTGTTAATTTGATTTGATCCCTTTGTGGTTGATGCATTATGATTTAACAATAAAGGACATTTTATCATGTCTGAGGAGTTAATCTTGGTTGTAGCTTTTTTTGTCAGATATTTTTGGACTGGTGGCACACTTACATAAATAAGTCAATAAACATGAGCTTATCTGAGAGATGTTTCTCAATTAATATCAGTCACTCATAAACCACCATGAGGAATTCAGAAAGACTAAAGACCTTTCAGCACCACCTAGTGCCAGAACTGTTTTCATGAAAAATTTATAAAACTAAAACTATTACACAATAAAAGCATGTAGCCCACAAGAAAAATTAAAACCTCAAGGATTTTAATCTGACAAAGACTTGAAGAAGACTCAATGAATTATTATGACTTTGTTATACTTGCAGATCGACTAATGACACATTTAATTTGTTTCTACACACATTTTTGAAAAATCCTGAAATAACACGTACATTCACACTCAGGGATATCACATCTACATGAAATCATAAAGAATCAGAAAGAAGTCCTTTTCATACTGTGGTGTTTAATGTCTTCAAATCTGGACCTCATTTTCACTTCTGACACACCAAAAAAGAAGCATTTAGCCATCAGCAGGTTTTGACAAACACACACGCAAAGTAGTCAACAGCAGGCTGAAGAGTTTGGTGCTTGCCACATCACTGTAGTACAGAAAAATTCTGATAAAAAAAAGATGTAACATCTAACAGATGTAAAAATGTTAAATGATGAAAAGAAAAAAACTGAAACCTACTCAACATTCAACATATACAAATAATTGTCTTAAAGAAAAATGTACAACGTACATTGGCACAGATTTTAATAAAAAGCAGGCTACATGGAATAACAGGAATAAGTAGGATACAGTACATTTTAATTCATGGAATAATTTGCCATTCGATGGGCAGTTTACAGAAAGAGAATAAACATAGTCTGAATGTAGCATTCATTCCATTACTGAGAGATACCAACTGAAAAAAATCCAGAAGCATCTTTAGACATCCAAGTGGTATTATCGAGGGGCACATGAGAAGGCCTTCGACTAGAGGCTCTAAGTGTTCAGTGTCTCTTACATGATTTTTACATGAAAAGTTTAAGTCTCCCTTTTGAAGGATGTGGAGTCTTTTCAAACTGTTTGTTTTTCTGTATTAAGAAACAGACATTTTTGAGGTGATAGCAAAAATAAATAAAACCACAAGAGAACTTATGTGCATTTTGAAGAGGAACAATTTTACCACTTGTACAGTTTTCAGTGTCTTAACCAAGACCTGCTAAGTACCCTTAAAATCATTCAGCAACTGAAGCTCAGCATCACAGGCAACATTTTCTCACACATCCTTACATTCCATATAAAAATGAAAAGGACCCATACCCATTAGGACTAATTTACTCCAACTTTACTATTCAAAGATTCCTCCAATGACATTAGCAATTATTACAGTTCAACTGACAACTTTATATACTTCATGCTTTCATTAATAACATGTGACAATTCACTGGCTACAGACTCTAAACACACTCTGTAAGACACCAGCATCAAGCCCCCCCCCCCTTCTTCAAGTCAGATTCACCACTGTAGGGAAAAAAACAAAACAAAAAACAAACAAATAAATAAAAAACAATACAACAAAACAAAAACGCGCACATTTCATGAAATTTGCCAACATGTCAGATTAAAGACAATACGGAATGGATTTGCTGATGGAATGAGAAGAAAATTCAGAGGGCTTGTGTCCGGTTTACTCTTGTGTTTTGAAACAGTGTGAGGATTCAGTCTACACATCATCAGTGCAGATGCTGGCTGTAAAGGCCAAGAAAAATAAGACTCAGCGTAATACAAATTCCTAATATAAACATCACATCACACATCACATTTGAAAGGGTTCTCTACTTAGGCAGTCAACAACATTTACATAATTTAGCATAGTATTAAAGGCATAAAAACATAGCATGCAGGAAAATCCCAGATTACCTCTGCTCTGAGGGTGATCTGGGAGCGGAGGGTTTACTACAGAGAAAAACTGGCTATGTTTGGGGAAAAGTAAGAAAATCTTCTTAAAGAGATCCCCAAACAACTGATACAAATTGAGTCAAAACTATTTCAACATTTATCTTTTTGTTGCATTTTTGATGCCACCAAGTCTTTATCTCATTAAAGATGAAAGGTGAGACAACAGGTACACTAGGAATATGCAAATTCAGCCATTATAGTAAATACATGAAAAACCACATATAATTGTTGTTATCTGAGTGTGCTGAGAAACATAGCCGATGTTTATGTGCCTGGTGTTTTTTCCAACACCTGCCTTCCCTAAGAAGAGTGTTAACCCTGCACCCTTAGTACAAGAAGAAACATTAGAGGTGGTGCAAAAATGCATCTTCCACATACGAATAGTTGCTAAGGAGTCATTAAAACTGAGTGTCAAAGGTATAAATACTAGTTGGTTCTTTGGCCTCAGTAGTGTCATCAGTGTATCAGCCACCAATCAATTCAACCATTGTGTAACATAACTGACTTATGTTCTTCTTTACTCAGTCTTTCTCATATAACCGTAAAAACAAAATTTTACCTCGAATTTGCACAGCGTTGGGGTCACTTGTATAAAAACTTGTTTACAGGGTCCAGATTCTATAAATTGAAATTACAGACAAAAACTGTGCGTAGGGAAGAAAAACACAGATGAAAATACACAGTATGAGTTAAACACAGAGAAGCATGGCAGGGAAAGTCCCAGTATGTTTTGAAGGTAAATGAAAAAAAACAAAACAACAAAACAACAACAACAAAAAAAAAAACATTGGAAGAAAGAAATGAAAAAGAGATCTAAAGTAAGAAAACTAGAGTTGGCTCAAGTGATACACATAGAAACCATGTCGAAAGCACATAATGTTAAACCATTTGTGTACATCAAGCTGGTTGTAAATCTCATTTAGTCACTAGTAAGAACTATCATCACATAATAACATGAAACAATTTAGAATAATGTGCATCAGCCTGCCTTTTCGAAAGCAAGTGCAGGGTCAAATGGTATTGTACAGTACAAGCTTGTATTTTTGCCACAGGATAAAAAGGCACTAGACCTTATTTAATCTTGCCTGGATCCAGACTTTTGAATCCACCCACTCAGAGTTCAGTCGATTAATTCTTTAGATGGAAACACAGTGTAATGAGTTGGCAATTCTGTTTGATATCAGGCTAAATTTAATCTGTAATCAAGTTGGGAAATCGATCACTTTCCATTTTACCAAAAAGATCTGAAAGATCTATTCAGACATACTTTGAGCCAGTGTGCTGCAACTCAAAACAACCAAAGTCTTTATCCTAGAACACTATGTGGGTATTTTAAAAAGCTATTTATCAGTTTAAACTATAGATCCACTAGCGGTAGTTTGAACCCCTTCAACATTACCCTGCTAGTATCAAAACAATGAATGAAAAGCTGTATTTGTTATTTGTGATTGATCAAACTTCAATTTCAACATGATGCAAGAACAAACTGTCCACCCAATTATTTGTAAGAATTGCACATTACTATAACAGATTTCAAACCAGATTTGAAAAACTGAAGTGACTCAAAGAGACCAAGACATGATTTTTATTCACTTAAACTACTTTTGCAATTCTATCTGTGTGTTGGTTGAGTCCCTGAGATATTGCTGCCTGTTTGTATTTCTCCTGGTCTGATGGTGACTCTTTGATACAGTGCTTTTCCATTTCACAAGCTTGAAAACTATCTTTTGCTCTCACACGCACACACAATAAAGCATTTGCACATGCATTTGGGTAAATCACCCAGATGCATTTGCTCTTGCTGCCATGCACACAAATAAACACTAACACACAAACACACAATGAAAAAGAGGTCCTGATGTCAAACTATTGCCACAATGATAGGGTGACTTCATGACACATAATAGATCTACATGATTACGACATTTTGGATGGAAAATGAAATAAATTAATCTTACTTTGATCAACTACCAGCATCTTGAGGATTTTACATGATAGAAATACATCGTTTGTATTGGTCCCCTGCATCAGACACCCAAACCCTTCCCTACTTTAATAGCCTTAAAAAGGGCAAAAATGTGTGCGGACAAACCTGTGTAAGAACCATAACCCCCAGGTTATTCACAAGGAGAGACATAAACAAAAGTACATCAAATATGCTTTTTCATTTAGCACAAGAATTGACAGTGCTCATTCAAATCACCAAAATATTTAAGACCCAATGTGGGAGTTTCTCAAAAGTAGCTGAGCTGAAGAAAACCATGGACACCTCTCTGATAACTTTCTCAAAAATGTAGCAAAACCTTTCAAAGCCTTGAGACAGAAAAGAAAAGAAAAAACATTGTTTGGTTGATTTGTGTAAGCTCCAAGTCATCTGTCCACACCTCTGAGGATTTGTAGGTACTCTTTAACTAAAATTCAACTGAAACAGTTTTAATACTGTTCTCAAATTTAGTTTTGTTCCCCGTCTGGCAATAGAGTTGTAAATACCCAGTAGTTGTGTTGCTTCAGATGTGTACAGGAAACAGCATTCTGACATCAACTGTAGCTGGTTCTATGTTATCCCCTCCCTCCCCCTCATCCTTGCTGCCACCTACTGCTCGCCGGGGCGCTCCAGGCTGTCTATGACACGGCTCAGCCTGATGTTAAGCAGCCTGATCTGAGTGTCCAGGTGGTCAATCTTCTCTTCCAATGAACCTGCTCCACCTCCCCGACGCCAGTATGCTCCAACAGGGCCCGTCATGAAGTACACCGCCATGATGAAGCACAGCGGCAGCACCGCACGCTCAGGATCACCCTCAAACTTCTGCAAAATGTAAAGGCAGGACAGGGCAAAGAGCGTGACTCGTGCAAGCCAGAAGAAACGTCCGAACACAGCGTGCAGAAGGTAAAAGAAACCCCCCAGGAACATGGAGAGGAACCAGTAGGCCAAGAGCACAGCTGCAACCAAGAGAAGGGCGCGTGCAGGAGAGCTGGTGAGAGATGTGGGGCTGAAATAGTGGCTGAGGTTTGAGGCTGCAGAAGAAAAGAGAAAAAGTAGTAGTTAAAAACTTTAAAAAATACATTCTTAGAGTCTTTTAACTATTTTCTTTTACAGTGCCTAAATCTCTTTGTGCCTATTTATGGTTGTTAGCAATCTCAGGTTAAAATTAATACTCACAGTCAATGCCCATCACATCCAACAAATCTGACCAAATCTTCCAGATGGTGTCAAGAAAAGAGTCCACTCCATGGACAAACCGCTCCGTTGTTTTGGAGAAGAACTTCAGAGCCAAAAATTGAGAAAAAGAAAAGAAAGTCAATTTGTTCATGTTTTTTAACACTGAATTTTTAGTTAAGATCTATTCTACATACAGAATACGTATATATTATTCTTTAAAAAACCACAATATTCAATGGAAATTGAAACCTAACACCACAAATTTGAGGCACTGACATAACCACTTTTGATCTTGTGATTAAATCACATTAAGTCTAGTAGATGTAGAACAATATCCCACTTATGTACATCTCTCTTACTTTGTAAATGGCCTATCTAGCTTTAAAACGCTCAATTGATTACCACTTCACCAATCAGCTGACTCACTTCCCATTTTGAAAAAGGCAGACAGCCAAAGTGTATATGTAACAGTAATAACAAAACTTATGCAGCCTTTTATTGCAGCTTATCATAGCTGAAAATGCACTAATGATACATTCTGCTTAGTTACAGCACAATAACAGGACTGTGCCTATGAGACACATCGTTTGCAACTTTATAACACCCATTCACAAGTAACAAAGTTGCTACAATATGCCTCACCACAAAAGCCTATTCAAAGTCATTGACAGTTCAATGCAGACCAACTACAGGCTATGCTAACCTTTATATGTGCTGATCATCTCAGCCTTGACTTTAGAGAGGAGTCCTAAGCTTGGTGTATTCTTTGCAAATGATCACCACTGTTTCTCTCTCAATAATTTTCATCAGTCACTTTCAATTTTAATGCTACCAACACAGCAGACAAACTTAGACGTAAAGCTTTTCATATACAGTTAGAAGCCAGGAACATTAATTGAAGCCATTCAAAACAATTTCCTTTAAAAAAGAAAAAAGAAAAAGAAAAAAAGAGCCAAAGCTGCTTTGTGCAGTCAGAGTGAATAATCACGTGATTAGCCTAACATATGTCACTGGGTTGCTTTGGCGGCTACAATCAGGAACTAATTTTCAATTTTAAAATACAGGAAGTACAGCTGGACCCATGAGGAAATACAGGATAGTGTGTTTTCTCCGCTTTCTAATAATTTGTACATAAGTCGGCACCAGGAAGGAGCTGTCATACTGTAATGGTTTAAAATCATTGGTGCTACATGCCAGCTGTAGGGTGACAGTAGATGCAGTTGGACTCAATGAATGACAATACCAGTTACACAGATAAAACTATCTGAGAGGGACCCTGCGAAAAAAACACACTTTATGTTACTGTATACGGCAAAACTGCGTCAGCTGACATGATCTAAAGATGGATAAAACACGGAATAAGGGCAAATTTTTCAAAATGGCATCCGTGAAATTGTTGGCCAGGCCCAAGCGCGCTTGTTTCCTGTTCGCCATTCTCTGACCACAAAACCGCCTTCGCAGTGTATCTAGCTACACACGCCGTGGCCGAAGCAGACTGTTTTCCTCACAAAACATGTCGTACACTTACCTTGTATAACCCTCTAATATTTTCCTCTCCGAAAACACTGCTCAGAGTTTGGTAGATGCCATTAGCTGCCCGTCGGAAGCTGTTCTGGTTGCTGGTCCTGCTCCTGGCTGCTTCAGTTGTGCAGAGCAGAGACGCGGAAAGCACCATGAAAATCACGAAAAACCTGATTCCCTTCATGGCAAAAAATGCCCCGAGATTTCGAGCAGGAATGTGTATCAAAGCGGATCAATATAACGCGAAGTAGGACGGTTATTTAGCTGCCTGATGTGACACCTTGCTGGGGTATGACAGTGCCTGTGATGGTGGTGATAACCCGTGTTGCCTTCACTAGACCTCGTAAACGTCCCTTTCCGTGTCCTGAATTGACTTTCGTGCTTTTGGACGAAATTAATAAAGGATCATTTAAAAAGTTGGTCTATTGAAAATGACTGACTAATCTTA
>JAPZDY010000022.1:18174827-18191061 GCA_029783645.1 Ctenochaetus hawaiiensis | reverse complement strand
TACTGGTATATGGCTCTGATATCAATAAGATTAAATTAGTGTATTTATAAAATATTCTCCGTGTGTATACTCTTCAAATATTTTAAACAAAGCCTATCAGTTACAAGAAACACTTTAACACATCGACACAATTCAAAACACCCCAGTAACTAAAATATATTTATAACACAGCTAATACTTTCTACTCCTAATTTCTTTCGAAACATTTCTACAGTACCTCTGTTTCGACATTTCTGATGACAGGGAAGGCATCACATGTCTTCATGAAAATTTGAGGCAGAATAGACTCATCTGAAGCTTGTTGCTGCCCTCCAGTGATTAAGTAGTGTCATTGCCCTCCCTGTTTTTCTTTCATTCCCGGATGTCTTCTTACAAAACTATTAACTTAACTTTTTCGTTAAGTATGCTCCTTGGTCCCTGTTCTGATTTCCTGTGCATTAGTACCGTTTCATCAGTCAGCTGTGTAGGCCTGAACTATTTCTTCATAACCTGTCATGTAAATGTTTTAAAAACATTTCTGTATTGCTTATAAGGAAAAAAGAGCCCATCACAGTTTTTAATGCTAAAAAATGAGCTCAAGTGGTCATGTTATGCAGAAATACTTTTAAGGCATCTTCACCCAGATCCCTTTAAGAAAACAGCAAATAAGTTACAATAATACTGTCGTATAATACTATAATACTGTCACCCTCAAAATGACATTTTCAGATGAATAAATACTTTTTTCACGTGTTAAAGTTTCATCAAATATCTTCTGTTCTTGAGAATAGTATTAGGTGAGAAATTGCAGTGCAAACTTTGGAACAGTGGTGTATGGTGTAGTACATGGATGGCCTAATGTTTTGGCTTGTGACCAATTGATAGTTTCATATTATCCTTTAACGCTGATTATCGTAACTAAATAGTAACAAGTTACTTACTAAAGGTACAGCTGATATCACTAATAAAATTGAATATTTGTCCCCTTTCTCTCTATATAAATGTGTGTATTAATAAATGTATATATTTAAATGATTATTATTGTTACAGCTGTATTATGAATGCTCTGGTGTCCAACCAAGTTTTCCTCTTGGGGATTGATAATGCTTCGAAAATTAAATACAATGAGCGGGCCAAATCTCCTGTCAATGAGATATGACAGGAAGTTAAAATAAAGATGCAGTTCACTGCTGTTCCAAAGAGGAGCTTGTTACTTGGATGGCTTTCCCCTGAGTTCTCATTATCCAAATCTGACTACACTGTGTGGCAGGCTAACAGTGCAGGAGGAAGTAGGCCAAGATTGCAAATAATGACAACAGGAGTGATGACAGAGTGGTACAATGCAAGAACAGTTGTTTTACTACACAAACGAGCAAGCTGTGTTGCTGAAAATGGTTTAGTCACAGTAACATGATTATTCAGTAGTTTTTCCCTCTTTAAATGAGCACTAACTGAACCACTTTGGTTTAAGTCGAACCACTTTGTTGTACCTTGACAACACAAACCATATAGGCTTACACGAAATCAATGTATATTTTGCAGTAACCTCGGTGAAAATTAATCCTAGAATGATATTATTATGCGAGCAAAACGCATTATGATAATAATGGCAACACATTACACTTGAGTTAAAATATGTTTAGGAGATAAAGATGATTAATATAGGGCTACTGTTGGTCTGTTCGTTTTGATAACTTTCCGTGCGTTTCCTTGTTTCTGTCGCTATGTACTAATATGTGGTATCCAAGCAACGACGCACGCAAAGTAACGCAGAGTGCAGATAAGACAGTACCGTTACTGTACAGACAGAGGTGAAGGAATGTTTATCCTTAAGAATAAACGAATGTTATAAAATGAGAGCTTATTTCGGTTAACGGGCGAATTGAGTAAATGTCTTCACTGTACGAATAAAGTTTTAGTTAAGCTTCCGGGCGGAGTTAGTTAAAATGTATGACCGAGCACCGAGAGTGACCTTCATTGCAACCAGCGGCACTTCGTCTGCCGTTGGCCCCGGCTCGTACGACGTTACCCTACGCGATTCTGACATTATCGGTAGGAATAAAAAAGGTACAGTCCAAAAAAGGTACTGTCAAGACTTAAGTTGAAAGCTACTGGCTACTTTAGAAATCGCTCTGGTTCATTTTCTCCTTAGAAGATATAGGTATAGTATAGATATAGGTTAAAGTGTAGTTAACTGTGTACTACATTAACGTTATTGAAATAAACCCAGCCAACTTGCATGTAAAAATGATAATGCTAATATTATCCTAAAAAGAAACAAGTTAAGCTAACCCTGCTACTTCACAAATAAAGGCTCAAATTGTAAAGTATTTATTTCTAAGAATTATGATACAGCATTTTAAATTCACAATTTTAGCCTCCAGGTACCGGTAGCCTACAGATGAAGGTCAAATCAGTAATGTTCATGCTAACTTTACATATGAGTGCAATTCAGTACATCAGCCATTAAATATGTAACGTTGGGTAACGTTTTTGCAGGTCAAGTTAAAAAAAAATCCACGTTCCTGTTACTTTGTTTAATTAATAATAAATATCACAATTGCAACTTATTTGTTCTTCTTCTGTATGATTCTCAATATTACAGGTGGTTATGCACCATTTATGTCCTTGACAAGCAGACAGTCAATTTTCAGTGAGACCAGTGAAAGAATACCAGCACCTGGACAGTATGACTCCTCACCTGTCAAGGTAAAGTAGCTCAGAGACAATTATTAACATAAAATTGTTAAGTGCAGACCTGGGTATAAGGTTACCTAAAGGCCACTTACTGGGTGAGGTGAGGCTGCATTACTTTAAGAAATGTTTAAGTTTGGTCAAACTGGGGACCCTAAAAGGAGAAGACCTGGTAGAGGGGATAATTTGCTGAAAAAATACACTTCTTTCTTGATTGCAATCTCATTGCTCTTTGTGTGTCTGCTTGTCTCTGTGTTGAATCCATGCCTCCTCAGGTAAACATCCATGGTGGTTGCAGTCTCCAGAGCCGCTCCAAGCGTTTTGAGGAGGTGTTGTCAAATGTTCCAGGTCCTGGGGCCTACAATGTGCTGCCTGCTTCAGGAAACACGCTCAGGGCTGTAACAGCAAAGGCAGGACGAGCTGATGAGCTTGGCAGGAAAATGGTAGGCATATATGTGAAGTTATGAGGCCAAAGTTAATGAATGGTCAAGCAACAGAATACTATCTATTATTGATTTCACCTTCAAGCCTATTTTGATGTATAAAAACCACATCCACTTTTATATAGCATGTCCTCTGTATAGGAATATGTATCAAAAACTACTCTTTTACATTGATCATGTCAAGATCCACCGTGGATCAAAAAAAGATGGGCATCAGGTTTAGGTGTGAGGGTGGATGCTTAACTTTTGTACATTTGGTGTGCCTATCTCTAGTTTTAACAATCAAACAATTTTGTAATATGTATTATCAGCCTCACATTAACCCAACTATCCCTCTCCTCTGATGAGAGGTCACGCTTCTCCCCTGGTCCCCATTTAAACCCATTTAACATGATAGTGTTTCATGTTCTGTTAACATTACATAGACACACACAGTTAATAACTTTTATTTTTACATTTACAATAAAAATTCAATAACTTGTAAAACTCTCCCTGGCACTGTGAACTGTGAAATGCTCGATTTGTACCACTTGTCAAAAAAAAAAAAAAAAATCAGCGCCTCCTTCAAAAGTAGTAACTGCCAATACTTGCAGACAGTACCTTGCCAGTACCTTAGTTCTTAACACCAATTAATTAGAGGCTTCTACTTTAAAATGTTTAAATGAAAACAGTTTTTTCTAGACTTTTGTCGAAACAGCAGCTCCTCTTTTGTTCTTATAAAGGAACACCAGCTGGCACATTTGCTGTAAAATTTTAAAACTGTGTTCAAAGGCATACTTTGAACATGGAAGACAAAACAAAAGAAAGATAGAATGTGACAGCTTTTGTCCCTTATAAGTCAAACATTTTCTTGCATATTGCAATGTAAAGCCTCTTATATGTTTGGCACTCATTTATAATTTGCAGCAGAGACTCAGTAACAAGGAAATTATGAGGATCAAAACTATAAAGACACCAGCCTGAGAGTCACGTAGGGACATGTGACTGGATTTAACTGTTAAAGTGACAGTTATCTATGTCCTCAATATGGAAATGTGAAAGAGGATAATATGTTTAGAGGAGCTAGTTGTATGAGAAGTATTGTTTTTCTTAATGCCGATGTTACAATGCATAAAAAAGTCCTTTTAGTTTTGATTATGCCAGTTTGGTATATTATCTTCAGTAGCACAGGGGTAGAGTCGGACCTCTTACCCTTCAGGGACAGTTCTTACACAGTCGTACCAAAGCTAGAGGACAGCTGTGAGTTAGTTTACTTTTTAGGACCCATGAAACTTTGCTCACCATTATCTGTTCTGTGCCCAGTAACAATGATAAATAAAAATTGATAAGTTTCTGCTAAAATTTTGCTGGTCATCAAATTGCATAAGAGAAGAGAGGAGATTTTTGTAGCTTTGTAAATTCAGATTTGACGCAGCAAATCTGCCTTCATGATTTCTTTGACAAATAGTGTCATAAAGGTGGTTGGAGAATTTAGCACAAAGAACTTACAAAGCAAGCAAATGATTTTAGCTTCTAGCTTATTGAATACCTTTCATAATATATGAACTTTAAAAGAAAGATGTAAAATTTTGGATAACGTGCACTGTTTAGTAGCCTCCAGCTTCATTAGAAGTGATATTACAGCAGTGAAACATAATAAGATTGGCCTTGCAGTGAACTGAGATGATTTGAAGTTTCTTTTTCTACTTGCCAACTACGTTAAATATATGCCCAGAGTATACACACATAGTTAAGCTTTAAGTTAACACTGAGCTCAGGTCTTTTATCTGATCAATTCTAGACTGGTTCCGATGATTAGCTCTGTTCGTTCAGGGAATGGATCATTTAAAACATTCACCTCCAGACCTGAGCAATCATCAAAGAGAGAGATTATGCTCACACCCTCCTCCTTCTAGGGTAGCATTAATTATCTGAAGAGCACACAAACACACACGCACACACACGCGCACACACACGCGCACACACACACACCCAATGGCACACATACACACACTTCAATCTATAGAAAGAAAGTAGGAAGTTTTCCTACATTTTGACTGAGATGGACTTCAGAACTTGTTCCTTCAGCAGGTATTGTTCCTATTCCTGTGCTTCATTTTTCTACTTTCCATCTTTCTTCCCTACTTTCCCTTTTTCATTTTTTGCCTCTTATCTTCTGCTTCCCTCACTCCTCTCTCTGTCTCTCCCTCAGTAGCACACTGTATTGGCCCTAGGCTGTGCTCAGCTACTTTGCCAGGGCATCCTTTGCATCTGAGACCTGACTTCTCTGCTCGTTCTCCATGTCTTTCTGTCCACACAGTGGCTGCAGGCTAAAAGTGTGCGGCTGGTTCACCAGTCAAATATCCCATCCATCCCTTCTCCGGGTCAGGCTTATGGCTACGAGGAGGATGCCCTGGGTATCCTCAGCAAGCAGCAGCCCCCTCCCAGGGACGCAACTCTGGGGCCAGCCTACTACAACCCACTGCTGGTGAAGACAAACACACATACACACACATACAGACATGTGCACAGAGACACACACAAATGCACACTCTTGTAGTTTCAGTGCACATCCATCAGTGAATGTGAAGTGTTCATTTGTGCACGCATGTGTGCTTTCATTAGTCCGTACAAGTGTGTGTCTGAGTGTACTTACTCTGCCCGCGAGGCGAGGTCCATTAGTGTTAGGCAGATCTAATGCACCACTGAACCCCCACCCCACCCTATTCAGTTGGCCCAAAACCCATTTCCATAGCTAATGAATGCAGCTCCACTTTAAAGAAACCGCAGCGCACCAATGCTCATCCATTTTACATGCCAACAAAGAGAGCCATTAGTAATTATTCTTCAAGCTATATTACAATATTCACTTAAAATAATGCACACGCCTGCTGGTCTGGCTCTCAATTAAGTCATTTTTCATCTGTTAATGACCAGAGGAAGTCAACAACGTCCTTGAGTGTTGGCTGAGGTTGTGTCAACACACCGGTCGCAGGCACAGAGGCGCGCTGTGATTTAGGGCTATCAGCAGTGCATCTATCTATGGCTCTATTTTCCGTCTCAACTTCTGTTGCTCTCCCTTTGAAAGTTTAACCTCAGTTTCTGTCTGTCTTCTTTCTTCTGTCTCTCCATCTGACACACTCAATTCTTTAAACTCAAACACTTCCCCTGCCTGGTGCTCCAACTGAGTTCAAAAGTGTGGAGAAGCGGAATTAAGGGGCTGTCTGAGGATGTAACTTCAAAGTGGCCAGGGCAGCCTTTGAATGATAAGACATTAGATAAAAATCAAAAGAACATGTTATTGAGAAATACAAAAGCATCTTAATCGGTTTTATCCACTGACCCTAAACTTATGGTTCACCTCTGTATTGACAGAACAATTACTTTACTGCATCGACTGATACTTACAACATAGTACACAGAATTAGAGACAGACTAATATGTCTTAATAGTGAGTTGTTAGTGGCAGATACAGGCTTATCTTATGCAGATATATTGGTATAGGCTGATATGATGGCAGAAATATAAAAGGTTATTATGCATAATGCAGGAGGAAGCATTTAAACCAATTTGGAAATGGTATTACCATGGGATATGCTGTTAGTTCAGTCTGTGTAGTATTAGATTGGCAGATTACCACAGCACAGCTGGCCAGATGGTGATTTGGAGCCCATACTGTGTTAGTATAAAGTAAACAGAGCACTAAAATCACTTCAGAAAGGGAATTTTAAGCAGTTTTTAACTGGCCAGTTAATAACTGAGATCCATTTATGACAGATGATACAAGTGGGAATATACCAGAAGTTCCCACAGCAAAGTCTCATGTATGAATTACTTGTTTCTTTTTGCCATTTTTCTGCTGTGCACTATAAGCTCAGTGTGTGGAGGGTTTAGAGTGAAGTGATGGTAACAAGAATGGGGTTAACATAAAGGAAAAAGAGTTCAAGGTTTTCTGGTTTGTTTTTTGCTTACAATGTGTGTATGTAAATGATAATATGAATGCTAGAATTTAGGTAAAAGGAAAAACTAAAATAAAGTGAGCTGTTCAGATGTTTTCCCATCTTAAGTCATCAGAACAGTTTATGTTAATTTACACTGATTTTCCAAGTCTCTTAGTTCAAATTGAGACATAAGCAAAATTCTTCCTAAATGTACACCCCCAAATAGTATTGATCATGATCATATGACCATGGTTGTGAAGAGCTAGAGAGTCTAGAATGTTGGTTTCAAGTCTTCGATATGTGGTCAATAGTGACCAACCATGCTCAGTAATGAAGCTTTTGCATATGTTCTGATTCTTTCCTCATTTATATGTGTTTCCTCTTTAAATCGTCTGCCATATGTTCATCACAGCTTTTTTATTAATACATTTTGTTATTGAAGCCATATAAGTAACATTGTTTATCTGTAAATAACTTGTCCCAGGAATCAAGTATTGGTCAGTCTCTACACAGAATCAGTATTTGGCATTAAGACACTTAATGGAAATAGAGACATGGGCAAAATGATCTCTCTAACAGAACCTGGATCAGACCCAGACTGTGTTGTGTATATGTTTATGAAAAGCACACCAACCATATTGCCTGCAGGAATTCTGCCCACACGCGACCCCTCTGACAACATCTTTTATTTCTGGTCGACTTTTTTATTCTCATTTAAATAATAAATAGCCTGCCATTCCATTTGATCAAAGCTGAATGAATATGTTTATACCCACTAGCTGTGTTTTTTGTTTGGCTTTTAAAAGCTCCCCTTGACATAAATAGGCAATTTGTGCCTCTGAACTCAATGCCAGCTGCGATACCATCACTGTGATTGTATGCGCCTATGTGCAATGCAGAACAGTTATGTTTTTCTTTTTAACTTTAACTATCCAAACATCCTTGTTTCCTATCTACTCTCCTCAAAACTTGTTTGGTAGATCACAGGGGACGCAACCTCAGATCTCGTCCTCCAGTCACTGTTGAAGCTAAGATAAGGAAAGAGGCACCTCATTGAGTTGAAAATACTTTTGAGACTCCCTGCCAGTCAGCTTCTGACCTGCCTAATAGAACAGACACAGATGGCTTGGTCAAGAAAAAGTTAGAAATGAAAGGGGAAAAAAAATGATACTCTGGTTTTTTATTTCATAAAGGATTTCTGAAATGTCTTAATTTAGTAACGGTGTTTTAAGTATGAATGAGAAGTAGCAGAGATCTTTCATTGTGTCAGGAATGATAGTTGAAGTTAACTGGGTACTGTTGAGTGGAAACCCTCTAAGAAAATTGATTTACTTATCATACATTTTTTTTGTTATGAAAATTATGAAGTAACATTTGACATATTTGATTATTACGTTGCTTGTAAACTGACAGCAAGTAGCTTGATTCAGTCTCCAGTGCTTTTCGTGTAACAGCTGCATTAAGTAGAATTACAAGTCAGAATTCTGTCAATTTCTCTGTCGCACCATTTGCATCAAAATTCATAAAAAACTTGCAAAACCAGTGGGAGTTGTGCTATGTGTTTAGTTTAGTTTAGTTTAGTTTAGTTTAGTTTAGTTTAGTTTATAGTTTATTTCAGTCATATATACACTTCAAAGCAACAATAGAAAGGACAATACACATTTTTGACTGAAAAAGGCTCAGACAGAAGCAAAGCTTATTAATGCCCGCCTACTATGCATCTTAAGCTACACAATTCATGGTGTCCAGTGGGAAGAGAGAAAAAAACAAAAAACAAAAAACAAGCATATAATATATTAGCACTAATAACTTAGATAGAATGCCATCAATAAGAAATATAATAAATATATTCAGCATCCCTGCTTAAGACTTTCATGTTAGCCTTGTGATTTTGAGCATGTCAATATTCTTATGTAAGCATTTAGTTTAAAGCACTACTGTATTTTAAGTATGTAGTTGCTTACATGGGAAATAGACTATATTTGAAAAAAATAGTATCTCCAAAATGTTTTTTGCGACAGCTGGCCTGCTCATTTCCAGACGTAGCCACACTCAGTTGTTGAGCTGCACAATAACTGGTCCTTTTTGAAAGGCCGAAGGCAAAGGAAGCAGGCTGTAAAACTCAGAGAGATAAGAAAGAACAGAGAGTCTCTCCTAGATCTCTGCCATACTCTGGCATTTGGCTGGACTTCCCATTTCATTCTGCCTGAACTTCATGAAGCCTGGCTGGAAAAGAAACCAGATAAGTGTGAATGAGTCCATGAGTCTTTTCCTTTCTATGTACATTCATTTATCCTCTTGTTACCTTGTTGTTTCACTCCTATCATCTTCTTTTTCTCGTTCTTTCTCCCTAACAATCCTTTTTTTCATCCACTTCTCACCTCCTCTCTTTTGGTGTTTGTTTGTTCCCTCTCTTTCTCTTTCTATAGTCAGAGATGAGTTCTGTACAGAAGTATAAAGGAGTCCACTTTGGCAACATGACAGGGAAGAGAGGTGAGGAGACAGTGAAGGAAGGACCAGGTCCAGGACACTATGACCCTGAGATGTGAGTACCACATGTCATGGTACAGGAATTAATTATTCAATATAAACAACATGATGATTTAATGTCCTACCAGTGACCTGGCAACTGTGTTAAATGTTAAAGCTACAGTTTGATCTTCTGTGAAATATGCTTTTTTGCAAAGAGTTGAGTTAGTTGAGAATACAGATACTACTGTTATATTTGTGTGGTGACTATAAGGCTACAGCCAGAAGCTGATTATCTTAGCTAAGCTTGAAAAAACAGGACTCTTCGGGCTTAGTATGTGGTTTCATGCAGGGTTACTGTATGTACTTGTATTGGCTAGTGCAGGGGCCAGGCTTGGTAAGCTAAGCTACGCTTACCAGCTGTTGACTACAGGCATTACATTTACCCCACAAGAGAGAAGTACCAATATTCTCGACTCTATTAAATGTTAATGTTGTATGGTATTATTTTTTATCAAATAAAATAATGCATTTTAATCAACTGAACTGAAATTTAGTGGTACATCTATTTAGATGCAAAATTTTGAATTATCCCTTTTCATGAATACCTTCACAAGTCTGAGATCTTGACAGCTTACTGAGTTATTTTGACAGAAAACAATCAGTGCCTGTATTTGGAATAAAACCTTTATACATTCACATTTTGAAGCATGGATGAAGCAAAAGTTTGGTTTGATAAGATGCTCCAGGACATCTAGTCTGAGAAGTTCACTGCTCTTGAATGTGGAACAGTGAAGCTGTTCCACCAAAATGAAATACTGCTCTGGTCCTACAGCCAGGGCTTAATGTTTGACATTTTCACACAGCATTTCTGTTGATGGCCATGGAAGATGGGTCTTACTAAGCACTTCTACATTGGTGGGCACACACCCAGTTCAGCCATTCATAAAGGAATCGACCGAGTAATAGAGGGGAAAGTGTGCATGTAATCAATCAGACTGCATACACATAGGTGTAGGCAGTCATTAACATATTTGTATAAATATGTCTTTGATACTTGTGATTATAAGAATCATTTTAAAATCAACTGAAAATGCTGTCTTTGCTCCTGTAACTGTTGCTGACAAAGCAGTTTCTTCAGCGTTGTTCCTTCTAGCATTGTTTCTTATCTCTCCTTCCCTACACCTTCCCTACTCCCTCACTATGTCTTCTGTACACCATTTCTTCTCTCTCTTCTTCTCTAAACCCATCTGTCTTTGCTTCGTTTATCTCTTGCGATTTAGTTTTCCATTACACATTGCTCTCTGTTCCCATTCCTCCTACTTTAGTCTTTCCTTTTTGGTATGTTTTTAAACACTTCTCTTGCTTTCTCTGCTTCTTTCTCTGTCTCTCTTTTTCTCTTTTTTGCTTTTCAATGTGTTAGCCTCTGTCTGCTACTCTCAAAGACATTGTCATTGTCTCTCTCTGTCTGTCTCAGCCTTGAAACACACTATGAGAATGTGAATCTTCAAAAGGAGCAGAAAGGCAGAGCTGAGCTTATTATCCCTCGCTACCATGAACTGGTGTCTAAGCAGGAGGAAAAGAAGGTGAGTTTCTGTTTGTGTCGGTGGATATTTGTGTTCATGCTACACTTAGATAAGTGAGACGTGTAGGATGTAAAAGCTTTGGCAGGCTGGGTTCTACGGCCACTGTGACAGCAAGTGTTAGTTTAAATTGCATTCATGAGTTTTGGGGGGTCTTTGGCGCAACAAGCTGCCAAGACATTATTCAAATATTATCACATTATTAAAGTTGATAAAGCAAATGTGTTAAAAATCAGTTGCTTATTAGCATGAATTCAGTTTCATTCTAGACATCTCATGAATGCAACTTCAACAACTCACTTAAGAACTCAACAGCTCCTTAGGTGAATATTTTTCTCTTTTGCTGCTAGATTCACTTTTTTTTGCAATAACAAGCAAAAGCAAGAAGAGTTTACCTACTATTTTATCCCCCTAATGAGCTGTAAACCAAATAACTGAGGAAGAATTATTCACAAAATATGAGATCTGCTGCTGAGAGAGAAAGAAAACTTTTTTTCAGTTGTTGCAGTGGTCTACAGC
The DNA here is from genome assembly GCA_029783645.1 of Ctenochaetus hawaiiensis. Classification (NCBI taxonomy): domain Eukaryota; kingdom Metazoa; phylum Chordata; class Actinopteri; order Acanthuriformes; family Acanthuridae; genus Ctenochaetus; species Ctenochaetus hawaiiensis. The sequence continues at coordinate 18,179,454 of JAPZDY010000022.1, read as the reverse complement.
AAATACATTCTCAACCAGCAGGAATTCTCTCCGGTAAAGATTTAATGACTTAAATGGATCAGAGCCCTTTATGATGTTTTATATCTATAAATTTTTTATGAACACTTAACAATAATATTAAAGATCAATTTTTGTCAATTTTGGCATATTCTAAAAAGTTGCTGTGATGCTTTTAATTGTTCAAGACAAATCTTATTGCCATAGCAGACATATCTTTTTCTGTCAGTTCATAAGCTTGTTTTTTCCTCAGTACACCCTGACTCAAATAAATTCTTAGCACAATAGGATTGAAAACTGCCAACCGAGAAAGAACCTTAATTGAGTACTCTGATTTACAGAACCAAAGTAAGTACTTTGGTTTTATTTTTGATTCATTAAGTACAGTGGACTAAAGATGGAGTTATTAAACCCCTATTCCTTCCTCTTAAAACTTATTAGTTTATCTGTTAACCCATAGAGGGCAGTAGAACATAAGCTTTATCACAGACTGGCAAATACAGACACACATACACACGCACACAAACAGACACACACACACACACTCAAACACACAAAACACACAGACACAGACACTCACAAACAAAAACACATTGATACAGTTGAGCCAGTTGAGTGGAGGGGAGTTACTCACCTGCATATGAACTTGAGTGTGCTGGCAGAGTAATGCTTTTCGTGATGCCTTATTTCTCCGTTCGGGGGGTTAGAGAGGGTGAGGCAGTCTGTAAAATTTGTGGCTGCATTTGTGGAGAGAGAGGTGAATGTATCCCCTCTGTCAAGGACTCGCACCTATGCCTCCCTCCCTCTCTGGCGTCCTCTCTTTCCTTCAGCACTTTGCTCTGCTGCCCCTCTAATAGGACTTTTTTATTTTATTTTGCATTGTTCATTTTACATGATATTTTATTGCATTTGCTGTACCTCTATTTATATATTATATTGCTGCTAAAATTGTATACTATAATTTATCCTGTGACTTTGAATCAACAACTTTCTCCTCTGTGTATGCTTGTATAAGTGCACAAGACTGTATTTAGACCCCCTAGTATGATTGCTGCACTACCATCCGTCATCATTAGTACCTGACATGTCAACTCACATGTACTCCCACACACACATGCACTGACCAGATGGGTCATTACCCACAGTGGGGACACTCAGGACAAACACCTTTACTTTACAGAGATCAACAGACAGTCTGCCTCTAATGGCTTGGGGCTGCTGGTGCCCCATAGAGAGGGCCTTGTGTAGGATTTTCCCATTAAATAGGAATTCTGACATGGCAAGGGTAACAAATGAGTAAACCATGTAAAAAAAAGAAGCTTTAATTAATGTATTCCTACATTTAAAAGCAAAGCAGATGTAGTTGTACTGATGAACTGCCTAATACTGCTCCATTAATTTGTAGTTCACTGTCAGATCATCTTCAAAATGTTGTAAATCTCATATTAATGTCAATCTTTACTTTGACTGTTTATTTTTAAAAACAGAAAAACATTACTGCACAAGGGACAATGGAAGGACAAATAATAAGCCACAGTTACTGGATCTATGATTAACTAAAAAATTAAGATATATTGGCTGTAAAATATATTTGGGTGAAATGTATGTTTGAGCCCAAATAAGAGTCATAATGATATATTTCTAAGGTGGTAAAAGGTTTTCAGAAATCATTTCAAAAGGTTGTATATTATCCTAAATAAGCCTGTGAAAAAAATGTGGAGTTGTAGACTACAAAAGGTGATGTATACCTAAAGGCTCTGACTTTATTTGTGAACATAATTTCTCAAGCTCAAAACCCTACTGAGCCCTATTTGACTTTGAGTAGGTCTGAAACAGAGCTGAACACCATCAGAAGGATAAAAATAAGTGGTCTTGCTCACTTGGTTCCAGTATGCTGTTATAATTTATCTTAAGCAAAATCAGTCATAGCTTTACTGTACTTTAGCATACTGTTTGTCTGTTTTTTACACTTTAGAATCTGAGGACAGAAAACTCGTTTTTGGCTAGAACACATTGTGATCAATATTCATAAAGACTGAGGCATGAGGAGTGTAAGTGCTAACAATTTCCTCAGAAATCCATTCTGTAGACCTAGGTAAAGAACCCCTGGCCCAGCAACTTGGTGGGTTTTCCACAGCGATTGAAATGCCCTGGCTCTTTGGGAATGAAGATGCATTTGTGTGTGTGTGTGTGTGTGTGTGTGTGTGTGTGTTGGTTTCCTCTCAGTCAGCATCTCTGTGAGTGTGCGGTCTGGTGTTGTTAACTGGTTTACTTCTTATAGTAATTACGGCACATAAATGGTGCAGCAGTTCTCAATTGTCACATGACAAGATTGTTTCCTGTGACAATGAAAGGAGCAAACATGCTCACACATTGCTCTCCCACTCTCTTAATTTTTTCTGAATGTAAAAGAATTGAAAATTGTAGAGTGTTGTTTGTTTTCCATTGACAATATGGAAATTAGTGTAGAGAACTACCATGATGCAGCTTATTGATTTGTAGAGTTCCATTTTGACACTTGAGCTTGCCATCTTGTTTTTTGGGAGATGGAAGTGGACATATCTGAGCTAGAGGGTGGAGTTGGAAAAAATGTGCTTTGCTACAAATGACTTTGTGATGTCTAGCAGACAACTAGCACTGTTGTCACTCAAAATAACTATGCCCTTAATTATGCATTATTACAGCTTAATGCAATTTAAATCTAAGTCAGAGAGTTGTATAAAAATGTATCCCCTGCAAGCTGTTTTGAGTGGGGAAATTAGCTGTAATGATCAAAACTGTTTTTTGTACCTGGCTCTATGGCTCAGTGTATATTTCTGCTGTAAAGTTGGTAATTTATCCTCTTCTGGTAGTAGCCTCAAGTGGCAACTTTAGGAATTGCAGTTTTTGTCTGTGTAAGCTTCTTTTTTTATATTCACAAGATGACACTGGGTGTGTTTACAAGAATATCGCTTTTCTGACGCTGCTTCATTTTTCAGTGGTGTTTATTTCATTTTGTTCTTTTTCATGATTGTCCTTTAGTACATTTGAATGGAATAAATGGAATCAGGGCAACACTTCACCCTCTTCTTTTTCTTATCATAGTTGCTGTTTTTGTAACTTCAGGCTCTTCTCCTGTTTTTCCACACACAAAATTACATGAATAGTGAACCAAAGCATACTACAAATATTGCCTTGCACTTACTGTTAAATTCTTGCTTTCTGCTTCCCATCAGGGAGTTCCTGGTCCAGGCCAGTACCACATCAGAAGTCAGTTTGAGAAGCCCAGTGGTAACCTGCCAAAGCCCACATGCCCTTTCCTCTCTCAATCTGAGGTACAATGCAAACAGAATTAGACACAGTTCATGGTAAAGTCATTCAGAGCTTTTTGCACAAGCTTGTGGGTACATTTTTTAGTAAATCTGATTTTACCCAACCACCTGTGGTTGGGTAAAATCGGTAAGCAACTTAAACAGTAACTTGAAAATAATAACCTTTTTTTTGTAATGAGTACCTTTGCATTCTCATGAAGCTACATATGTATAGTTTTGTACTAATTTAACATCTTTAGCATGTCTAATTTCTGCAATAATTTAGATCATGCTTTGTGGATAATGGTAAACATAATGTACAAATGTTGATTTAACTGGCTAAGATAAACAGATGTATATCCAAAATTTAGATGTGTTACACTTCATAATGCACTTTACACACAGAAAATAATCTATAGCAATCAAACTATATCTTAAGAACTTCTCAGACATAATCTTAAGAAGTCAAATATATTCAATTTACATTGTCTCAAAGGAGACTGGATTTTAATATGGAATACTTGAGATTAAGTTACAGATCCTGACAGACACTGAAGCTTTGCTTGCTTTAATTGATGTGCCGGGAGTGGAGGGTTTCTTCAGATGGGGGTGAAGATGAGTTTATTAAGAGACTCAGAGGAGCGGAGATGAAGGATGTGAAAATGTGTAGTCTATGTCTCAGGAATAGCAGAACTCCTCTGTGGCACTGCCCCACAGATTCGCTCCTGTGAAACTTTCTGACTGATGTTTTAATTATCACCCTGACACACAGTCACAATGTGATGGTGTATGCTCACACACACACACACACACACACACACACACACACAAGCATCGAAAAGTCAGACTTACATGTCTGTGAATTTCACCTGCAGGCAGATTTAGACGTACAGGTTCACAAGCGCTACAGACATGCATGCAATTGAATGCATACACACATTTTAACAGTGTACGCTCACACATGTAGATACAGACTGTTTACCTGACACTGCCCTAATAATACGTGAAACACAAAATATTTTTTTTTTGTAGTTTACTGGTGAGAACAACTAATGCATGATTGATATGCTCTGCATGAGTGTGTGCGTGTGTGGGTGTGTATGCGTGTGCGTTCGTTTGCGTGTGTGTGTGTGTGTGTGTGTGTGTGTCAGTCCTGTTGGCTCTGACCTAATTTCCTGGGCCACATGCTGTGTTAGTGCGTCGCCCCTGTGATGTCGTCACTGACACCCACCGAGGAAATCAGTCTGTGAATGTGTACTGGTTTGTGTGTGTGTTTGTGTGTGTGTGCATGAGTGTGTATAAGTGTGTGTGTGTGTGAGAGGATTCATGTTTAAAAAGCA
>JAPZDY010000022.1:18160141-18173683 GCA_029783645.1 Ctenochaetus hawaiiensis | reverse complement strand
GTGCATGAGTGTGTGTGCGTGAGTTAGTGTGTGTGTGTTTGTGCTTGTGTGTGCTTGTGTGTGCTTGTGTGTGTATATGTCACAAGTCATCTCCAATGCAGAACTGAAAGCGACAGTTTTCTTAGATCTTCGTCTCCCTGTGAGTCCGGTTCCATCTGACACTGTTACCCTGCGGAGACAGAGAGAAAACGAGGGAGTGAAGGAAAGAGTGAGGGAGGGGGAGATAAGAAGAACAGCTGGAATCTTGCAGTTCTTGCCTCTTCTCCTCCTCTTGACTTCCCAGTTTCCCAATATCAAAGCATCAATAGGACATTTTTTGAAAACATGCATTTTCCTCGATTCCCCTCATCCTTGCTCACCCACTGATCACTTATTTCCTTTTTTGTTCCCTCCTTTCCATGTCTTCATTAGTACCCATAATTTTACCTTTTTATTTCCCTCAATTAGCATTTGATTAATTTCCTTCATATTTCTCCCCATCTATAGATTTTATTACTCCATCCTTTCCATTTAGATGTTGTTTCATTGTTGTGTCCCTTGTGTCCTTGGAGACATCATCTATCTTGGTGGTTCACATTCTGCAGTCTACCCAGACATCACAACCATCAAAACAGCCCTGTCAAATGTTTTTTTCCTTCTGACCAAAAAAACTGATGTCAGTACTCCTATACCAAAGCAAACTGGTAGTGGTTAATTTAAGACCTATCCACAACTTGTCCCTCTTGGCCAAAATTATGGAACACACTACAGAGGCGGCTTAATAACAACCTTTTTGCTCACCACTTCTTAATGCCCTTATACCTGGCTTTAGATCTGGTTATTGTACTAAAGCCACTCTGGCCTTAGTAACCAACAACCACCTGATGTAGGATGATTCTAGAGCCGGCAGTAATTTGATCCAAAGTGTGGCCTTCGCTATGATAAAGTTTCTTTAGGTAATGACGTTGCATTGCTGCATTTTTTATCCAGTCCAGGCTGGACTTGTGTCTTTGCCTTGATCATATGTAAGTGCAATACTAGTTAAAAATCACTCTACTGAGTCTCAACTCAACTTTTCAGTGGGAATGATGTATTGTTTAGTCAGGAATGAGGGCATTCACACTACTTCTATTGTTTCAACACTCAGTGGCCTCATTAATCCACAGTAACAGATGTTAAGACATTCTGTCACTGCGGTGCCCACAGAGACGCCTTGCATAGATAACATGGTTGCTTTGGTATGATTTTTAAAAAGTATTCCTTTGGTGTCTCCTGTCATATGTGTTTGGAAATGGAGCAACAAAAAGCAAAAGAAAAAAAACCCTTCTACCTTTAAATTAGATGAAGAATCGATGTGGAGTGCCAACAATATGTTGTCAGTCAGTTTGAGAGAGAAAAATGTGTCCATGAATAAGGCTTTATCCAAGCCAGTAGGGCAGCATTGGATTGACAGATGGCAACAAAGACTAGTTCTACAACTGACTTTGAATGAACGCAGTTTCTTTTGGCCTTGAAACAGCATGTCTTGTAACTCCCGCCCCTCTTCTTTATTCTCAACAAATAGAGAAGCCATTTCTAATCCAAACACTTCTCTCTCTGTCAGTTTTCCTCCGCTCTCTCAATTTCCTCCTTCAACTACACCTCTTTTCTTGTTCTTCTTTTTCGTCTTTAAGATTAAAAGTGTAAATTAGTGATTAGCATGCTATTAATATGTGGTTTATATTGATGATCACTTGTAGTTTTGAATTTCATCTGGGAAACTGACTCAGAGAGTGTGTGTGTGTGTAAATTTGTTTGTAGGCATGACGTTGTTAATGTTAGTATTTGAAGAAATCAGGTACTTTGTATTCCTCTGGTGTGTTCAATAATAACACACTGAATAGTTCAGTTGTGAGAGGCTAAAGAGAATTTTAGAGTTACATTGAAATGCAGTTCACCTTCAGTTATTTTGACTCAAAAGGCAACTTATCTGCTTCAGTCCCTTTATTGCTTGTGTTGTTATAACAGGCTATCAGATGAACACATTTTACCCTGAAAGTGAAGCTGCCAAGCAGTTACAGCGCTGAATCAGCTCGGATATCAGCAACAGTCAAAGAACATTATGTACCTGATTGTGTGCATCATTATTTTTGAGTTGGATCTGCTGTTTACGCCATCTCATTTTCTCTCTCCTCATCTCTCCACTTTATTCTGGCTGTATGCAATCTCACTTTTTTACTCCTTATCTCATACATTTTTTCTTTTTTGTAAATCCATTATTATTTTTTATTTCTACTGTCTCTCAGTTAGTGTAGTATGTTCTGGATTTTAAGTGTCTGCATACAAAAAGGATTGTAAAGCAAGACACTGGGTGGCAAAATCAGCCTGACCTTCAGTTCAACACTCTGGTCTAGTGGTCTAGACTGTAATATCAAAGAATTGTGCCTATACTGATACTCTTTAATAATAAAATGCATGGCAGGATTCATAGCAACATACTGTATTAGCCTTTAGTTCAAAGCACAGCCATGTTCAAGTACAGTTACACAGAGCCACAAGCATGAAGACTATTGTTTTCTCTAATTCATAAATGAAAATGCCCATATATTATAATGCCATGAGAATGTTCTTCATTGCTGCTGTGTATCTCGTATTGCCTGAATGTAACAAAAAACTAGTACTAATACCAATATCAGAAATGCTTCTGATACAGCCCAAGATGCTGGATTGGGTATTGACAAGTACACAAGTATATATATACCACATAATCTGCTTATTAGAAACAGAACCCTGCTGTAGAGTTAACTGTACAAGTATCCAGTATTCATAAAACTCAAGGGACTTGTGCAACCTTAAGCCCATCCATAAGAAAACAGAAAACATCTACACAGGGTTAAGTTGTACATCTCTTGAAAAGCAATGATGTAACATTGCATTGGTATTGGATCATTGCTTCGTAACAGCCAATACACAAAGTTGAGATACTCGGAGTTGGTATCAGGAAAGAAAAAACAGTTTCTGGACATCCGTAGTAAAAACATCCAGTCAAGTCAACACTGTGGATCCATTTTTCATCTGTCCCCAAATTTTTCTTTCTGGTGTGTAATTGTGAGCAGTAGTCCCCCCCCAATGCTGATAGTGTGGTTACTTTTATTCTCGTCTACATGTGGGCCGTGGGCAGTTAATTTGTATTTGGTCAGCTTCTGTCTCTGCTTGGTGTCTGTGACTTTGAAGAGATACATAGCTCTGTCATTCTTTGTTCCTGTAGATAAAGCAAATATTCACAGTGGGATTTATTTTTTCTTGTTCCAAATGAGCACTGGTTAGTAAAAATAAATCATTTGTCATCTTAAAACATTGCTGATCTCAGTGTCATCAGTCGATAGTGCTATTGATCACTAAATTGTGTGCTAGGGACTTGACTCAAGAGACATTTTTCAGATTGTCTTTCCTGCCTTCACATGCTCTTTCTGCTCGCATTACATGCCTCATTCTCCTTCATTTTCCTCTATTAGAGGTTTAGCCATGTGAAAGAAGTGTCGCCACCTGTCGGTGTTTATAATGACCCGCGCTGTGCCCTGGAGCTGCTGAAGAAGAACAAAGGAGTCAAGAAAAGCCCATTTGGCATTACTGCAGTGCGTTTCTCTCATGAAAAATGCTCAACACCAGGTTTGTATGCATGTGATTGAGTGTGTGTTAACCTCTGCTGTGTTCAATCTGATTGATGTTCATTGTGATATTTTTTGCTGCGATTTACAGATGCAACAAAAAGATCCAGCAATGTCCCATTAGTGCAAAATAGAGAATATGTTCTACATATAAACAGATTATCTAGTTGAGGATGTTTTTATGTTTTTTTAAAAATATAAAAAAAAAACATAAAAACATCCAACATTATATTTTTTATTAATACCATACCAGGTTGTTGTACTTGAGTATTGGTTAGAATGTTTGATGGCAGTGTTTGATTGCTTTTTTTTAAGATTCAATGGCTGATGAATCCTGTTCTCTTTCATTTCAAATGACCTTTTTTTTTTAAAGTTAAGAATTTACCCTGCCAGGGCCATTATATTTAATCTGACAGAAAATAAGCAACATAAGTTCTACTTTGCATTTTGATTTACAGTAACTAAAAAAAAAATCTAAAAGGGATTTGACTCTTGACCACCACACTAACCATACTTAACCATCAGGCTCATCTGTGAACTAGCATGCTAATGTTACATTAGCAAGATTCAAAGTCAATAACATTGAGTACTGTTGAAAACAGTAAATTTAAATGGATTATAAGTTCAACAACAAGACTAGCTAACTATCTAGTCATGTTATGTACTCAAAGCCATATGAATTTATGAATAAATAACAATTTATGTGCACCGCAAATTAATGCAGAATTAATTAATGTCTTTTCTTTACGTGCCTAAGTCTCTGAATTGCTTGAGAGGATTTTTGTAAGTTGCAGTATGCAGAATTTTCCAGCCATGGTATTGTTTTAAATGGAGAACCATTCTGTAATTTCAAGCATTTTCTCCTCAAGCTGTTACCGAAGCAGGCAATCACACATGCAGACATGGAAATGCACTGTTAAGGAGAAAATAGCAGAAACACATGGGTGTGTCCATATGATATTTTGTGTTGTGCGGGTGTATTGCATTTGGCATTTTCAGTGTAGGCCAACACTATGTGAATTCTAAACACACTGCCAAAAACAAAAGACACTAAGCCAAAGTTCCGCCTACACTATTTGTGGCTAATGTCTGTGTCTCCACTGTAGGTCTTTGTAAATTGCTTTGCATGATCATGGGGGTTTGATAGAATTTCTTTCTGGTCTCTGTGCAGGTCCAGGGTCCTATAATGTGTTTGATCATGGACTAGCCCGAGAGAGTTTTAAAAAGGCTTTTTTAGAGAAAAACAGGAAAGGTGGCTTTGGCTCCACGGCTCAACGCAACTTAATCTTTCATAACAAGGAATCAATAGAGGCCCCAAGTCCAGGACATTATGAGGTAGAAAGGAATATAGTAATTTTTTTAAACACTTTTATTCTTTGTTGAGATACATCTTCTAATACTAATTATGGGTGATATAAAAAGTTCAAGGTTCTAAGGATATATATATATATATATATATATATATATATATATACTAAAAAATATACTAGTATAATATAATACTATATTCTGCATGGATTGTAAACCTCTTGTGGCAGATTGTAATTTACAATACTGGAGTTAAATAAAAATTGACTAGATACAAAATTCTGTTATTACTTCACAGATTTTTTTTATAGTGTGTCAATGCTGTCTGTTTGCATTTAGGTAGAAAAAAAGATAGAAGAGAACTACAAAAAGCAACCCACAGCTGTTTTCAAATCAGCCACAGAACGCCTGGCATCATCACTGCTGGCTAAAGTAAGTGTCTTTTTCTCTATTCGTGTTGGCTCTTTGGCATGTATTTTCTGTTATAGTTGTCTATGTTTCATTCATTCTTTTCTTCATAACATGTTTGTATCGTAAAGCCTTTGAAATCTACTTAACAGAAGACTTTTAAATGGAGTAAAAGAGCAACACATTCCAATTTTTTGCTTTAATAAGTGGGCCAACACAGCGGTAGCATCTGACCCACTATACCACGCGTCCAGTTTTTCCAGCAGTTAATTTTCTTTGGTTGTTCCCTTTCCTAAAGTCCCTTTTCTCTGAAGAAACCAGGTCACAATTTGTAGTAATTAGTGTCCTGTTCCTCTCAAATGTTTTTCTCCATTTCCTGCAGTCTTCCTTCCCTCTCTCTTGACAACTTCTCCGAGTTTATTCTTCTCAAACTGAGGTCAATATAAACATTATATATTTACAAAACATGACTTTTTTTCCTTTTAAGAATCGCTTGAATTAGTTCTATGTCTAAAGAATTGTTTTCCTTTCTTATTTAAAATTAAACTTTTAGGAGTATTGCCTAAAACTAGAACTAAAAACTACAACCAAAATGTACAGGCAAAATTAAAATTGAAAACACCAAAAATGCAATTAGAACCATTAATTTATAAGGTTATGTTTTATATACTTGCAACTGTTTTGAAATGCAAACTTGTTGCCTAAAACTTTTGTATGCACTTTTACATTAATTAACATTCTAAAATTATGCATGCAGTACTTAATATCAACAAATAAATAACAGCAACAACAGTGCTACATTTGAAAAAGTGTCAATATTTGGATAAGGAAGCCGGATTTCTTTACCCTGTGTGGCACAGGATGGTGTTTCCTTGCATATAAATGTGTGCTAATGAAGATACACAGAGAGGCAGCTGAATGTTAGGGTTAGTGACTAAATCCTACAGACTAGTATTTAAAAAAATCTTCCAGGAGACAATTATGGAAATATCTTGCTAAAGTGTATGCAACAGCATTTTAATATTCAAGATACACAATTTGTATTTCAAGTACCCATCTGGGTAACAGCTGGTGTTTACTCTGATTAACTCCAAAGGTTAGAAGCGTTATCTAAATCTTGAGGCAAAGGTCTCCAGATCTGATCTTAAGACTGCAAACTATTCTGCTCTGAAGAAAGACAGAGTTTAAAGGGTAATTCAGCACTTAACACAGAGGGCAGAAAATTAAAGGTGCTATGCTCCACATCATTCTGTTTAGTCCACACATATCTTATACTCGGTAAAACCACTATAATATAGCTAACTTTCTCACAGTAACGCCACAGCAGGTCTTTTGTTTTACATGCACTCAAGATATTTGGTAGGTAAGCATGCAACTCATTTGCTTGAATCTTACTTTGAAACTATGGCTAACTGTAGGGTTAGGGTTAGTTATATGTATTCATTTGAGCATGATTGACACAGCCGTTATATTATTTTGTATTTTATTTTTTTGTATGTCTAGACCCAAGCACATTTTTTAAAAATATCTTATTTCAATATATAAGCTGAGAGAAGATTATTTGTTATGAACATGTATACACAAGGATAGAAAATTGGCTTTTTCTGTGAGAAATTTAGCTGGGGAAAATAGATTTTTCCCCTACTGTGATGATGGAAAACGGGTCTTCTCTTGTTTGCAAGATGTTTGAAGACAAAAGACAGGAAAGCGGGAAGTCAAGTTTTTTTTTTCAAACTGATATTGAATGACCCGAAAACTAGTACATTCCTAAGCAGTCTTATTAATTAAAAGCTAATTAATGAAAATGATGTTTCACAAATTAGAAAACAACTGAGAATAAGTCTCACCAGGCCCTCACTTTCAGGACACAGGGTCCTGCTGGTTTTCATTCCCACAGTCTAATCAGGAAATGATTTACACCTTGGACACCAAGTGAATGCAGTTACCTACCTGGTAGGATATAAAACCAGCAGTGCTCTGGGTAGCAACAGGATTAAGGACTACTGACTCATAGCATAGGAATGGGAGCCTGAGAAATATACAGGTGTCAAACATGAAAATATCACCAAGTACACCTGCATTACAAGGTGAGCATTCTCATCAGCACTCCAGACTAACTGTTTTCACCAAACCCCAAAAAACCTGCAATCATACTTTGTTATTCGCATCTTTAAATGTTAATGTGTGTGACTTCATATTCTAAGTTATTTTACCTCCAAACTCTATTTAGCTAAAGCAATGTTAGTTCAGTAAATGTATTTGCTGCAGTTTAGACAGACTTAGTCACCAACTTTTGTGTATTTATACATTGACAGTATGTTTTGCGTTACATTGTACGTACATTCAGATAATGTGGATCACTCACTTTTGTGCATCACAATATACTTAGAGGAGTGTTATGAGACAGAAAACTGTAGATTCTGTTGCTGATGGCCTCTGTAAGAGTCTCTCCCCTATATATCTGCCTGCACTGTGTACCATCTTTCATGACAATGGTTTTGTGAAATTTTCTGTCAGGCTGCAGTATATTGTGCTAATGGATTATCCAACTCACTTAGAGCTCATGGTGTGTTAAATCCTGATATAAACAGAAGCAAACTTGACAGCAATACTGTACACAATCCACATTATGTTTGTGTTTCACTTTGTAATCCAATGATGCAGCATAGCAACTGCGTAGATCTGGTTGCCAGAGGTCTGCAAGTTCAAGTGATCAGTGGTAGACTTTTATTATATGCCTGACATACAGGGTGATTAAATATTTAACAATGGCTTTAACTTGGCTCAGTTCCCTGTACCAGCACCTCCGGCTTGGTTTTGTGTTCCCACAAACATAATTGGCTGCAGTTGCAGGTGGGGAGCTGGCAGGGTTGAGGTAAAAAGAAGCAGCTGGTGGCACCATGTGTCACAGAGGTAACACCTCTGTCTGCAGCCATCCTCAGGCAAACAGCAGGGTTAGTAGCAACAAAGACTAATACAGGGATCGGCATGCTTAAGTTGGAGAAAATAGGGGAAAAATGCTGAGACCTAAAAAGAAAGCAACAGCTTCTCAGAATGCTCTTTTGAAAAAAAAAAACACTATTACCTCCATATTTCCATCCCCGGGTAGTACCTCTGAGTGCTCTGTGGAGAAGATCTGAGGCCACTTGTAATGACTCCACACAGAGCCTCCTTTATGACCAGTTAATGAAAAATCACCCAGGGACGTCTTAGTAGTAACAGTTAGCCACATGCCGTGCTGCAGCCTAGGCTGTATCCCTGGTAACGGTCCCCCACTGGGACGGATATTAAAAGTGTCTAATCAGGAAACAATCATGAGATGGTTGTAAGACATTAAAGGAAAGAAAAAGAATAAAGACAGAGAGTATGTCTTTATCATTCGTTTCATGATTGGAAGTTTATGTCTTCTGTACTTTGACTTAAAAGCTTCATCTCACAGTGGAGGTCGACATTTTGTCGGAGGAATTATTCACACTGCATGGCTTGAAATCAGAAATAGAAGAATCATTTCAGTTAAAATGATAGAAACTGTCTTGTGGGTTGCATCAAACACATCAGGGAGACCTGTTATCTGACTTCGAGAACATATTTTTCCCTAGTCTCTGCTATAAGCTGCTTTGCTTTTTATTTTCAGATTTTTTGTTTCTCTGTGTTTGCTTAGTTTTAAGGCAAAGTCTGGTTTATTTAATTTATGTATCCCATTGATACTGTGTATTTAAAATTTGTCTATTCCCAAATTTACTCTATAAGGATCAGATTGCCGAACAGTGTTAAAATACATATTGAATAAAAGGCATGATATGATTTATTCAGGTGGATTTTTCTTATCTTTGGCATGCCCTCTTTCAAAGGATGCTTAAATTTCTGACAGTCTAAATCAAACACATATCAACTAGTTCAAATATTTGCAGCTATGTCAGACGTGTACTTTAGCTACAGGTCTGGATCTGATAGGAGTTGATTACCTGTCTGTGGAGAAGAAAGGATCAGTCACGTTGTTGAGACATGACAGATCTAAAAGAAGAGACGATTATGAGTAGAGCATATCTTAAATAAGAGTTCCCTAATCCTGTGCTCTTCTCCAGCACTATTTCTCCTGATCCCCATCTTTCTTTCTCTTGGTCTGTTCTTTTTCATTCTTCTCTGTCTCACCTTTTCCTTTCATCCCTTTATCTTTTCTCCTCCTACCCAACATTCCCTCCTCTCCATCTCTTGCCTTCTCCTCCTTCCTCTGGCCAAGCCCTCCTTATAATGACCTTTCTGTTGCGGAGGTCGTGGGATACCCTCAGGCAGCTCTGGTAGAGAATAAGTGTGGAATTTAATTTGGACCTGTGTTTTACCCTGAGGCAGTGGAATTCCTCTCTCTTATATAGGTCAGTGAAATATTGCCCTGTCCCTTGAAGCGACAGGAGAGAGGTTTGACAGGGCATTTTGTGTGTCTGTCAGCCAGTTTTTACTAATTTGTTTCTGCCTTTTGTCACTTGGTCTGTTACCGATGATGTCAAGATTATTAGAGGTCCTGATGGATGGTTATTGTTATGCTCAGTAAGATTGAGGGATTGTCAATGGTAAGGGTGTTGGCTCAATATTAAGGTGTTACCAGTAGCTTCAATGAAGAGTGCACTTTCTCTTATTAGTGCACTATCAGTGAATTGTGGGCAGTGGGTTAACTTGACAGAGTACTTCACACAGCAATGAAATAAGCCAATCTCGAATCATTTGGTCAACATGATCATGCATTTATATATACATAAATAGGATAAAAAATGCATGTATGTACATGTAAGTCTAAGGACAGCAAGTACATGTACTTACATTTGAATGTGAGCACAGAATAGTAATGAATTCAACTGATGAATGTGGTAACAACTTTGATTAACTTTACGATTTCTGAGAATTTATTTCTCAAATTTCATCCAGTGACATCAGTAAATAAAAATCTATATTCATTTTGATTCTGATACAGAAGACAAATATTGAGAAAATTAAGTTTGTGTTTGTGCAGATCTGTTTGGATCATGCAAGTCATTTTGCATTGATGTAACCAAGCAATAATGTCTCTGCCAGTCAAACAAATTTCAGTTTATCTGCATTAATATCTATTACATTGGCAATGAACCACACTTCATAATTCTGCTTCCTCACTGTGTAAATGGTGTGATGGAATCAGACATTCAATATTAAAACATGACTTTTATTACATTTGCCACTGACAGTGGTTGGAAGCAGGGTTTATTAATAATGCTACAACGGTGTGAAAATAATAATGAAAACAAACAAAATAGGGAGGAACCTCGGACTGAAGAAAACAGTCATTGTTCACTTGACAACTTTTACTGCTGTGTGTGGATATTACACAGAAGAATTTTTTTGGTTACAGTTAGTCATGGGCCACTTACCTATTCTTTGTAATTTTGCACAATTGTTACCATTATTCAAAGGTAATAAGGCACATATGCTTGAATTACAGTAATTTATTGGGGAAAATGGTTATCTGTGAGGGCTGAATAATGCATCCATGTCAGGTGTCATGAGGAAGCTCTATGGGTACATCAAGAGCTCAGCTATTGCAATTATGTCTGTTCTCTAAAAAATAACTTCTGTGGAAGCAGTGTGAGCTATTTGAAGACTGGACTGTTGTGTTTTTCCACCTACCTGTTTCTAAAGCCAGTTGTCCTCATAAAAATCTATACAACATAAAATCATATTTGGTAGCTACTGTGTCATATTTCTGGACCAGCATCACAAATAAACATCATTTACAAGGCCTGACTTAGTAGAGGAGAAGCTCATTAATGTCAATTACAAGGGGGAGAAACACCACATTGCTCTCAGAAAACGATAGCGCACACAATGGGCTTGAGGAAGAGAGAAAAAGAGAAGAGAGATGAAACTGAATGGACGATGAACAGAGAAAGAATGAGGGGTAGACAAAGGCAATGAGAGAGAGAGAGACTCTTTGTATAATGTGTAATTATCTATCCTATTAGCTCTGGTTGAGATGATTAGAGTGTTTGCTAAACATACATTTATCAAACTGGAGAGCAGCATCACCCCCTGCTCTGCAGAATGAAACAAACTACAAAAATCCAGGAGGTGAAATCATATTGAAAGTGAAAGGGGGTGAGACAGAGGGATGAAGGAATGAAAAAGTTAGAAAGAGAGTAGAGAGAACAATATAATATGGACAATGCAAAAAAGAAATAAAAATGTTAGGACAGAAACAATGAGAAGAATTAAGACATGTCTGCCTCTCTAGAGAGATAAAGATGATAAATAAATAGAGGCCATTTGAGTCAGACAGAGAGTGTGACAGCTGCATGGAAGGTAATGCCATGGGCAAGATATTCTTGAAATCTCTGGAATAGGAAAATATGCAGTGGCCCAGGCTTTGTCACTTATTGACTTTTTGTCTCTGTGTTGCATTGCATTTTTATGATATATCCATGGACAGTTAATGGCATGTCATGGTGCAGCCTCTATTTATGGGAGACAAGGGAGTCAGATGATGAAAGAAAGGAACAAAAACAGGAAAATGGAGTTAAAGATTTGATATGGATTTTACTGTCAGCTGTCAGGGTAATGATGATGATGTGAGTCCCTGTGAGAATTCAAGCGTGGTCACGTGCAGACACTAGTGCACATAAAGAGATGGTGACCCGCTCAAAATGTGCCCATATATTTAGACAACAATACCCGGAGATTACATACAGCATGCATATTTCCATGCGTCCATTTGCAATGTGCCTATGATAATATACACATATATCATAGTACAACATCCTCAAGAGACACACACACATGCACAATGAGGTGACTGTATGAGAAGAAGTACTTAGTGAAACTTTTGCCCCGAGGCATCAGACAGTAACAATCCCATCATGTCCTGCTCAATATTCCCCTGAACAATTTATGAAGTTGATGAATAAAGAGATTTAGAAAATGGGAGAGAGAAGCACAGGAGTGGTACTGTCATATCCAGTAGCTGTACTGACTGGTCTTCTTGACATGTGCTTTTTACTCCCACATTCTTTCTTTGTGTTTGATTCTCCCTGCCCAGTTGCTTTTATTTGCCCTGAGCTATGAACAGAGTAAGAGAGAACATGACAAGCAATGCTATTGATTTTGTGCATGCAAGTCAGTCAGTTTGTTGATCTGTAAATGTGGCCACGTGCCTCTTTGTCAGCTGATTTACCTATGTAGCTTTATATTGCAACTAGCCTCAAAAAGTTACAGTGAAATTTTATGTCCAATAGCTTCACTCAGCTATTTTTGATAAAATTTAAGACAGAAAGAGTGTCCCCTAATGATAGCTTCAAGCAATAACTTGGAATTATTACTTAAAAACAGCAATGTGTGAAAAATCGACAGTCTCTACCTTTACCACTCCCTGTAAAATTACTTAGTGTTCATTCTTAACGCAAAGGAGTCAATGAGGGCTCCACCTTTCAATATGTAGCTCAAGTTACAATGACTGACTATGAATCTATAGTTCATGGGTTAAAGGAACAAAACCACTGACACCACAAACATCATTATAAGTCTGCCCACCAATGACCTGCTCTTCTCCTTCAACATATGAAGCTGAGAGGGGAAGCAATCAAACAAAATGCTCTTAATGTTTGACACTTGAGCCAACAAGTGCTTATTGACTTGTGGCAGGTCTAAGTAAAGCTCTCTTAGCCCAGGTAGTTCCCTCAGTGTGTTCAATTTTTAGAGAGGAAAAAATATTTAGAAAAGACCATTTGATAAAAGCTGATTAACAGAGAAGCCTTGCTGCAACAAGGTGTTTTCTTAAAAAATGTCTAACAAAAAATACATCAAAAAAGATCAAAAATGATTTAAGTACAACTTTGATCTGTATATTCTGCCTGTCTCTAGAAAGTAGCTCAGAATGAATAAGGAGATAAAACTGCAGGTCTGCTTTAGCCTGAATGTCTTCCTTTTACTTGTAGACATGTTGTTTATAGACTGTTTTAAGCCACTCTCTGGCTTCTGTCTGGGCTTCTATTTTATTTCTTGCTCTACTTTTTTGTAAAATTGTTGTTACGTTGCTATCCATTAAAAGATGTTTGAGTCCCTGACTGTTGGAAAAAAAAGTCTCTAATTCAAACGGTTTGCTGATTCAATTGAAGTCTAATGCTTAGATCTTACGATGGCCTGATCCGCAGATAAAGAAAAAGGCTGTGCAAAAGATGAT
>JAPZDY010000022.1:18127831-18138153 GCA_029783645.1 Ctenochaetus hawaiiensis | reverse complement strand
TCAAGTGTATACACCACCTTTGTTTATTAATAGCAATTAAAAAGCTAATAATGAATATTAGCTCAGGTCTTATAAAAACATGATTAAAAAGAAAACTAGCCCAGAGTTTTCCTTGCTTTTATAAAATAGCACAAATAAATCATTTTAAAACACAGTAAAATACTGAAAACAAAGGGAAGTTTTGCCATACTGGTTTTGCTTTGAAATTTTTGTTTGCAATACTGCTCATTTTGCAGTGGTTCTCACAACATGGGGTGGGCCTCATGAGTAAAAAACAGGGTAGAACTAAGTTGAATGTATATGATTTATGCATGAAAAATAAACAAACAATGAGTTTGCTGTTGCTATCACACTGACCCTTAGTTCTCTCTTGATTTGGAAAATGCAGCCTTTTATAAGAGTTGCTTTCCCTTTCATTGTTAATGGTAACATCTGTGTGTAGGGGCAGAGATCTGGAGGGAAGGAAGTTGGAGAACCACTGTCATATTTTTTAATGACAGGAAAGTTGGGTAAGTGGTAGCTTGGGATCACATGCCTTAAGCTTGATTTGAACTCCCACACTCTGTGTCTTAACTTCCAGAAATGTCAGAAATCATGTTTTATTTAATGACAATGAACCGGCACATGAGACAATTCGGAAAAAAATGCTATTAGAATTCCTTAAGATTCGTAGCATACATTATTGCTTAGCATGCATAAATGATAAAGCCATTTATTATGCATGTTTGTGCTAAAACAAGTGTGAAAGTCATATAGAGGACTCATAGCTTATGTTGTAGTTTTGTTGTACACTAATATACTTTGCCCATTAATCAAAAGAGCCTCACCTTTTGCTACATTCTCATACACAATAAAATGCTGCACAACATGCTGTGCAGGAACACACATCCAAACAAAAAAAAAAAAAAATGCATGTGAAAGTAAATTTTATTTACATAATTTTTTGGTGCCTTGCATATCTGTAGTAGCATCATTTGGTGCTTTTGACTTGACTTTGACTCAGCATGCAGTGGAGACTTCTGATGTGATGAAATATTGAGTGTACAATGCTCGGAAGCTTTGAAATGCCCTGTAAAAAGAGAAAGAAAGTCAAAAAGAGGAGTGAGAGAAAAGTTGGGTGGAGCAGTGATGGAGGAAACTTTGTCTTAAAGGAATAGTGCAATATTTTGGAAAATATTCTTTGTGCTCTTGCTTAGAAGATAAGATCGATACAACTCTCATATGGAATATATCTCTTAAATATGAAGCTTCAGTCAGCACCTTGATTTCTGTCAGTCAGAGTCTCTGATGATTTTCTGGCAGTCTCACTGTGACGACTTTTGCTGGCCAAAGAAATTTGACACATAACCACGTATAAAAATAATATCCTGTTGTTTTAACACTTAAGTTTTTGTAGAAATATTAAAACATGCTTATTGAATGGTGAAGTTTTAAGGACAGAGCCAAGCTAACTTTTTCTCCCTTATGTTTGGCTAAACTGACTGGCTGCTAGCTGTAGTTTAATATTTACAAGAACCACATAGAAATGAAAGTTATGTCAAACTTTAAATTTGAAGCTTTAAAAATGGGAAACATTTGATGTGTTTTTTTTTCTTCATTTAACTCAAGTGAATGGGCTCACACAGCACAGCTAAAGTTAAACGCAAGTCAAACACAAACATATTTTTCTTAAAGTTCTGGCATTGATCAGTAGACCTTTTTTTGCATACAAATACAAGTATGCAAAATTTTAAAAAACTGAAAGGGAGGGAGGACACATTAGTACAAGGAATTGAAAATGGAAACATTTGAGCGGTGAAGTGAAGTAAGTTTTGACCTTGTACATCTACATTCAGAGACAGAGATGTTTGGCTGAGATAAGGTGATGCAGGCAGTTCAAAGTGTCAAATAAACCACTTTTACTGGCTGTTACAACTGGAGAGTGCAGATTTACGCTCCTCTTTTCTGCTGATCACTCACCGTAAATCAGCTATTCCTGGCTATGTGTGAAAGTGAGCGTTCTCAGCCTTAGAAGACAGAACAAGGAGTATTTACACACCAACAGAGGGTGCACAGATGACACTGCATGTAGATCTTGTTGTTAGGATGCAGTTTGGTCATAAGCATTTTGAAATAACCTTTCTGCTGAATGACTCGCTCCACCCCCTACGTATTTGCTATGTAGGATCCTTCCTTGTCCTGCTGCGTTCAAAATGTCTCTGTGAGCGTTCAGAGTAGCAGGTTCGACAGAGTACAATGTCTCTGATTGCTCCTGTGGGCCTTTTAACCTAATGAGGTGTTTACCCCCTATCATTATTCAGCTGGGAGCAGAGCAGAGGGAGACGGAGAGAAAGAGGGAGGAGGGACAGGAGGGGGGTAGAGAGAGGATGGTAAGATGAAGAGCAAAATGAAGAAAGCTGAGAAAAAAGGGGTGAGAAAAAAGAGGCTGGTAAAAAAAAATGGAGAAAAAAATAGAGGGGTTGTGTAGCAGCAGAAGAGAGATCAGAGAGTTGAAAGAAAACGAGAGGCAGAGGAGGTAAGAAAGGCAGAGGGGAAGAGGAAAGAGCTGGTGTTATTTATGCCTCCCTCGGCACTCGTCTTTACCTTTTTTTTCCCTGCGAGCTGTTTTACATCGGCGATCTAATTAAATCAAATAAATCACAGTGCGCACACACACAGACATACACACACACACACACATGTGCACACTAGTATGCACACACAGCCACAACAGCCCCTCCTGATTCTAGGATTGTGAACATCTCCTCCTCCTCTACCCCCTCCACCCAAGATTGAATAAATCTCGATTATGGTGCATTACACGGCACATCATTCATGTTGTTTATAGGTCTAAAATATGCAAACAGACCGGAGGCATAAAAGTGATCGATGTTGAAATGGGCCCTTTTTCCTGTTCTGTTCCCATCTCTCAGGCGGCACCAAGCACCGTCACTTACAGATGTCTGGTGTGGGATAAAGAAGTATTGTATTGCGTCCTTACACTCTCCCCCTCATGATGGCTATTTTCATTGTCTTTGTGGCCAGGCATCACAAAGCCATATTTATTACCTCATTCACTTAAGCATCCTGTCTCTGCTGTTAAGCCATTATTAAATCTAATTAGCCCTGCCAAACCTTGGAGCTGTCCCTGAAAGATCTCATGATAATTGTAAAGTGGAGGTAAGTTGATCAGTGTTTTTATTGGTAACGGTGGGACTCTAATACGTGAAACAATTGCAAACAAGTAGCATAGCAGCTACTAAAGCTGCAGTTTGTTTCCAGGAAACAACAGCCTCTAGAAGATAATTGTTTGGGCATATGTTGTCCAAATATGTTGTTAGCAAATGTATAATTTTTTTTTGCCAAACCAAGCGTGAAATTAATCTTCATATTCCATGATAAACAAACAGATTACTGGGAATGATAGCTATGGGTTTATTTGATTAATTTTTTTTTACAAAATCGTATGTATTTCCTCTTCACAGCTTAACACATTACAAAGTAGTATTTTATTCCCAAGAAAAGAGATTTAAATTGTCCAGTAATGCATGAGTTTACATTTATGTATTTCAAATCATCCAAAGCTAAATGATCTCTTATGACAGAACTTTGATATTATAACCAAGACAATAGGTTTGAGGATGCAACTGCATTCTTCAGACTGTACTTATATCAACTTTATATCTGACTGTAAGCAGTGCAGGCCTTGTTCATCTTTGGGCTTTGAATCTAGATGTTATTAAAATGTTGTTTTTTAATATTCAATAGTCTTACAATACATTTTTTTTATTTCCCATTTCCAGTGATTCAGGCTGGCTTTGCAAAGTTGGCTTAGCTTAGATCCTTGAATTAGGAGCAGGAGGCGGCTGCTCTTGTGTGCACAAACAATGTCAAAGACTGGTGGAAGCAATATTCTTTGTCATATTTTAGTGCATCTGTGCTTGTTTAGGTCATACTCAACATAAAAAAAGACAGGAGAAAAGAAAATTATACTGCAGAAGTGGTTTGAGTAGTTAGCGTTGGTGGTTTGCTGCATTTTTCCACTGTGAATAAGCCTGAGTTATTGCAAACCACAATATTTTTACAGTAGAAAAAGACAGTAGGGAAAGTCATTGGTGAAACTCACCAGAGGTCAAACTAATTTTATCAATTCTCTGCTGACCTTATAATTCATTTTGTCAATACATGTAAATGTAATGCGCTATATTTAGCCACAATCATCATGAGATGACAGCTTCACACTTGCAAAAACAGCTTGGTGAGAGCCAGATTAGCCTCTGTCTTTAATTAAAGAAGATGTACAGTAGAGAAGAAAAATCAATGCAGAGGTTAACAAGTGCTGACAGGGGCAGAACAGAAGGCGAGGCTTCATTTAGATACAATGAGAAGAACGCGACAGGGTTGCAGTTGGTGGCAGTCACTGCTGAACTCCACCCTGCATCTATCCACCTTTAGGCCTGGAGCTGATGTGGGTAATTCCTTCCTTAATCAAGGGCATGAGGGCATTATGGGTACTTTATGTTTTGGTACATGTCAGGCAGCATTTTGTGCTTCTGCAGAAAAGAGATTCAGTAACCAGGCTACTCAGCTTCATAAGAGTAAAAGTTTTGAAATACATGTTTATTGTGAATTACATGGGTAATCATTTAAGCTGCATTGTGTTTCTTTTCTTTGATAAACATTATGGAGGTTGAGCACTCTGTGAGATTGTTATTGGCTTAAATTTTCAGTGTTCAGCATTTTTTTTTATTTTAATTTTGTCTTTTAGGTTTAATTTTAGTCTAGCTCTAGTTAGTCTTAAGAGTTTTCTTGTTTTAATTACATTTCAGTTTTTATATTTTCATTTTTATTTAAATCTCATTTTTTTTTCTTAGAGCCAGATAACATATTAAAAAGTATGTAGCTTATTAACATAAAATAAACTCAAAAGTTGGTTGCTTTATACCAGCACCCATACCCTATACAAGTATTTACTAATGTTCCAGGTAAAGCATTATGGGCTACAACTTTAATTTTGTGCAACACTGTGTTGCAAATTGAGAGTAAATAAACCCGATAACTTACTGCTAAAAAATGAAACTGAAATAAATTTAAATTCATATTTTTATTTTATTTTAATTAGTTTTGTTAGACGTTTGTTTTGGGAGCACTGAGATCTCTTCAGATTAATTATTGAAAAATGCAAACACATTTCATACACTGCCAAACACATATCAAAATTAAATTAAATGTTAAAGTGTTAGATATATTATTTAATCTTGGCTGCACAACAACATACACGCACACACACAAACACACACACACACCTACACACACACACACACACACACACACAAACATTACCTCTGAATTATTTCATCAACATCTTTTTTCTTTCCATTACACATACTGCTTCCTCATCTCTCCCCCTCTTTCTTAATTTTCCACCATAGCTGCGAGTTACTGACGAATTATTAAACTCTTTTCTGAGACAAACTATCTCCCTCATTAAGAGGTTTTTAACTCGTGTCCAATAAATTTTGTCTGCTGACCTCAGAATGTGAGGGCAATATCTTCAAAAGATGGAAGCAATATATTTCCACTTTTGGCTCACATTACATACTACTACAGTGGTGTCACAGTTATCGTTGATACTCTGAAATACGAACATTAGTTTTTTCCTATTCCTATTACTCTTGTGCTCATGTGTTTTTTCCTTGGTTTCATCCAGAAACAAAACTAAGTACAGCTACATCTTCTTAGATCGCACTTCAGTCTTCTGAGCTTGAAAAACTAACATTGTCTGACCTCAGATGACCACTGTGCAGCTTTACTGGACTACTTGGAGAATTCACTAGACACAGTTATCGCTCAGGGAGGGTAAATAATGATATTTTTGATTTTACATGCTCACACTTAGAACTGATCTTCAAAATGAACCAATTGAACCAATGAATTAAAGACATTAGATTTTGTAATAAAGCCCATCATAAAAGTCACTTTTTTCAGGTGACAATGTCGGAAGGGCCTTTATGAGTTTTTTTTTTGTAGCTTCAAGGTGTTCACCATTTTTTCTTGCAGTAATTATGCCATAATAGAGGCCAGTCATACTGTGGTTATAGTTTTACTTCTTATCAACAGTGTAACAATGAGTAACACTGGATGCATTAATGAATTGAGTGATAACCAGCGCGCATATACAGTCAACATATGTATTAGTAAAAAACATCTGCAAACATTGAGTCAGTGATTGTGACTGTAAGTGAATGTGAGGCTTTGACATATTTGTCATGAGAGATCTTCAACTCTCAATCCTAATATGAATTTTCTTCATAAATGAATATCTGACTTTTCGTGCTTTTTAAAGACATCTCTCACTATGTAACACACACACACACACTCACACCCTTGTAGTACTCCAGGGATCTCACTATTCAAAACTGCTGTCATTGTTAATTTCCTAAAAAGACTTTCCTTCTCTCGTTTAATCGCATGGGGGAAACAGCGCCTCTGTTAGTTGTAACGGTAATTCCATGTTAACCAGCGTGTGTGGTCAAAGACGGTGTTGCAGCTTTACTGCTGTCTCCTCGAGAGCCAGGTGAAATAGGTAATCATTTGATTAAAAAACAGAGGGTCAGCGTTACGTGGCTAAGTAAACCATTTGATGCGGTTAGTAT
This sequence comes from Ctenochaetus hawaiiensis, assembly GCA_029783645.1. Classification (NCBI taxonomy): domain Eukaryota; kingdom Metazoa; phylum Chordata; class Actinopteri; order Acanthuriformes; family Acanthuridae; genus Ctenochaetus; species Ctenochaetus hawaiiensis. The sequence goes on along the minus strand of JAPZDY010000022.1, from coordinate 18,131,518 downwards.
CACTCAGTTTTGACACTGTGAACTGGAAAAGAAGTAAAATAAAATGAAATTCTAATTTGCTAATACAAAAGACAGTGAAAGGTAAAAATTTTGAATTAATAACTGTCAGGTGTAGCTAGCTTATCTCCCAGTGTTACTAATGAACACAGATAGCTTCGGTATTTTGTTAGACTAGTATTCAGAAACCAAAAAGAAAGGAGGGTTGAACTTTTTTAAACAAACAAAAATAATCTTTACAACAACGACTGCAGTGGGACTTTATGGATGTGGACTGCTTCAGTTTTCACGTGGGCCTCTACATGATGATGAAGAACAGGAGAAAGGACTTGACGCCAAATAAGGTGAGTCAAACTCTTCAGTTTCTTTTTAAGTCTCTTTTTGCTTTCTTCGCTTGGTTATTTTCTGGTGTCCTCTGTGGCTGTCTGTGTATTTGAGTCCCCGCTGCCTTATTGTTCAAGGTATATCGTGTGTATCGTGTATTTTTTGTTGCTTAGACGCTGGTGAGCCGTTGTATTATAGCTGCTGTCCACACTAACAGGTAGGTTAGTGTGGACAGTTTTTTTTTTCCTTGCTATAATTTGATCATAAAAAAATGTCTGAGGACGTCACATGTTTTTTTTTTGGCATGATAAGAATATAGGAGAGAATGCGTACGAAATGTGTAATTCAGAGGAAACACTCCTGCTCTTTCAGTGTGTGTGTGCTCACTCCCAATAGCACAATGCACCTGTGTGCACTTACTCCATTAAGAGTCACCACAGCTGTCAGAGCTGACTGACAGCTGATCCAGCTGTGATCAGCTGCTACTGTCATCAGAAATGGATGTGTTCATATAATGCTTCAGGGAGCAGGAATATCTAATTTCTCTTAAAACAAATTTCCTTGTTTCTTTACACCTCACATGGTTTATCTGTGGCACCTCATGCAATCCTGGTGGGAGGGACCGAGATGCAAGGTACAGTCAAAAGTGAAGGAAAGTGAAGAAATGGATCTAGTTTAGGAAACTAAGATGTAATTCTGAGGATTGTAAGGGAGGTGAGGCCATGCAGTCCCTCTGTAAGTCAGGGAGGACCTGAAAGAGGGAAGCAGAGGCAGGAAAAACAACAGGTAGACCTCATGCCATATGACCTGCATTTAACAGGCGTGATAAAGTGGTCAGAGTGTAAATCTGTTGTCTAAAACTTTAATTGAACATTATGGGGTTTGTTAAACCACAATAAAATTGCATTAGAGATCTTTGTATATCAGCTTAATTGATAAAATGACAAATTTAATCTTTATTTCTCTGGTGACCTGCCTCTGAACCTAAACAGATAATCTGATATCAGTTTATCAGTTGTTTTAGACAGTCCAGTTTACTGGACTGTCTAAAACAACTGGCAGCCTCACAGACACTTTAATGTGTTTTATTTAAAACCTCTCATGTGTTTGTGCAACTTTTTGTGAATATTCATGCTGAATGTCTGTGAGTTTCCTATATTCATATTCATGAACGCCTGTGAGTTGCCTATGTTACGCATTTTTGAGAGAGGATGAGAAAGACTTGCGGCGGCCTCTGTTTTTGCATGTTGGCAGACGCTACAACTTGTGTTCTTGTGTTTGCAACCACACACATCAGGATTTTTCCATGTGTGTGCGGGAGTGTCGGTGCATGGGTATGTTATTGTGACATATTGAATCCATCCCTAAGCTCTGTTCGCTCCAGTGCAGCGGGGGCCTCAGGGCCACTCATCTATCTTCCTGGTCTCTGCTGCTGGGCACTGCTACGGTGATCCTGATTGGCAGTCATTACCAAACCCCTGTGGGAGGACACACCTCATTGGTTCAGAGCAGATTTGAGGGGGGTTGAAGTGAAGGATAAAGAAAGTGTGTGCGTGTGTGTGGATTTTATTGATGAGTCTAAGCTGTACTTTGGCTACTGTGTCACTTTTGAATGATTCATGGACATGCAGAGATGGATGTATAAGGATGTGACGCATGAACACGTGTTCACAGAACACATGCACATACTGTCAACAGTCTGCGTTTAGATATTAAGTTAATTTTGTGTTGTTTGCTCATGTGTTCGCATTACTGTACGTGCGGTGCATCTGTGGACTGTGTCATTACTACTCCAGTGCGTGTGTGTCTGTGTGTGTGTGGTCTGGGTGTGCCTCTCTTCATGCCTTTTTAAGCAGCAAGGCACTTTAAATGGAAATGTACTTGACATTTAGGAGGAGATGTAATCAGCGCCCATTAGAAAGCAGCTGATTTCCTCTTCAGAGCTCCCTCTCCCACTGCCTCCCTTTGCTGCTCTCTTTTTTCCATCTTACCACAGTATATCATTTCTTTCTCACACTTTTGATTTATTTCTATTTCTTCCACATTCTGCTGCTGGGCCTTCTGTCTCCCTTTCAATCTAATTTACCTGTGCATTCTCTTCCTCTCTCCCCGCTTCCTCACCCCCCACCGTCATCCTCCCCTGTCTTTCTCCATCAGGGCATTGTAGTTCAAGAATAGATGTCTGATTTCATTTCCACATTTTGCTGCGCTCATCTCTGTGTCATTATCAGGGCTCATTCTCAAACAGATAGCAGCAGCGCTGTATAATGGCAAATCATGCAAAGTAGTGAATCACTGGGGAGACATTCTGTTTGTAGGTGTAAGGTTGAGATAGCAGCATAAAAACATACAAACAAATCTACATGATTATGAAAACTGCTGCTCTCTCTTTCATCATTATGAATCAGGGCTCAGGACATTACCGGGAGATGTAATGTATTAAAAGTTGGTGATGACAAGATTAATACTCATCCCCTTGAGTCATGCTCATGTTTTGTAGAATATATGATAGAAAAAGCAATATGGATTTCAGCTTCTTTTAAAAACCTCTGCCATGCTTATTCATCAGCTCAATGAGCTGTGCTGAAGAGTTTGTTCAGCATCAACATAATATATTTTTAATGAAATTATGCTTCCACTTCCAAGATGCATGTTTTAACACAGTCTCCATAAGAACAAGCTATTCATGCGGTTAATTTAGTTCACAACCTGGTTAACAGTCAGTTATCAAGTCATTTCAGCAGCGGCTGAGTTAAAACACTTAACTAAGCTTATGTACACAGCATGGGTGGGTAATTCATGTAACTAATGATTTTTTTCATTATTATCTGGCATCAAAATTTTCTAGTCTGATCAGTAAACAGTTTGTCAACAGTTTGACACTTGTGCTTGAAAAACCGTTAGCGCTTATCAAAATTGTTGCTGGTCAAACTTGCAGATAATTATTAGAAATGAGAAAAATGGATTCTCAGATGCATTCTGTCATAGATGGGATTTACAAATCACAAATATATATATATATATATATATATATATATTCAAATGTTAGGCTACTAAATGACATTTTGTTGATGTATTGAAAAAAAGTAGAACTGAACTTTGAGGCACTTGGACAGTTTGTGGCATATACATACTACAATAACTTGTAACCCTTAAACATTTAGGCTACATCTGTATAAAAGGCAACAACTGCAATTGCAAACATTAACTTAATGTCTAAAGAATTACATTTTCTAGAGAAGTGTCACAGGAAGTGACAGGAATGACTACTTTCTGAGCTGTCAGTCAAAGACTAACCTAAATGGAGCAGAGAAGCCATCAGCATTAACAAACAAGACTGACTGACCAAAACAATGCAGCAATAAA
>JAPZDY010000022.1:18111003-18127731 GCA_029783645.1 Ctenochaetus hawaiiensis | reverse complement strand
CGACATGGGCAAAATGACGTCGGTTATCGTAGTAAATTTCGGTAACGGTAAATTTTCGGTTTATCGCCCAGGCCTAGTGCCTATAGATTCCTACTTCTAATAATAAAAAAACAGTCTGTAGCAAAAAAAAAGACAAAACAAAACAAAACAAACTAAATTAGGGGGTATATGCAAGTTGCACTGGTGTTTCAAGGTAAAACTTAATTGCACCGTCTATGCAAATAAATGTGTGCATTTTGGAGTCCTATATTCAATTTTAAAAGGGCATAACAATTAAAATCAGCAAATCCTCATGTTTTATATGTTGCAAACTGGGAGGCACAATTGTTGGAAGAGTGGGTTATTATTTTAAATATTCTCACTTTAATAATGTAAACAGTGTGTTCATTTGATCGTGTTGCCACTCTCCCTGTTTTCTGCTTTATTTTACTCTTTGTAGCCATTTGAGTAGCATGGTGAGCAGTGGTGTGTTTTTCTGATTGTTTTTGTCACACACCCCTCTTTGTCTGTCTTTTCTCATCAGGAAGCCCATGTTAAAGAATAGAGGTCTGATTTCATTTGCACGGTCTTCTATGTTCATTATCAAAGCATCTTGTCGAACAGATTGTGCCACTCTTGTACTGCGACAAAGAATAACAAAACAGTATCCCAATTAGCTGGACTGATTAGAGTACACTTTTAATATACTGAAGATATTTTACTTGATTTTCCACAGAAAAAGGACTGATTTCTTTATCTTCAGTTCTCTTACACATGTCCCTATGTGTTGGGGGTGGATGTTGAGAATCAAAAGTCAGAGTTTGAATGTGACTGTGTGCGTTTGTGTTGTGCGGTTAAAAGTATGTGGGTTCCTTTTTTAACACAACTTTAATCCACTATTCAGATAAAAAGCTCCTTTAGACTCTTTCAAGTCAGATAGGTGACAGATGGAACTCCTCAGTGCAAAACCAAGTTCATTTTAGTTCACACACACAGTCAAAACAACAAACACCTGTCATGCTATTTGTTGGGGAATGCTTAAAAGAGTGTTTGAATAATAGAAATGATGAAAAGAGGTGGGAAAACACATCTTATTAATTAATGATAAACAGCGGAGGGGTGAGTGTGTGGCGGCGTCAGATGCCTGACTGAAAGTGTGAATACACTGTTTGATTTCAGATCAAAGGGTGAGAAGGTGTGTTTATGAAAAGGGATACAGAATATGTGTAGGAGTTCATGGAATCTTTGAGGGCAGGTGCACAAGGGCAAAAGGCAATAAAAAACCATCAAATATCCACAAAGTCAGTTCAGCTGAATCAGTAGCTGGAGAGGAGAGACAATGATGAGACTGAAACAGAGGATAACAGTGTTCCATGTGTGAACTGTGAAGACAAAGGGAAACAATTCTGCAGAGAAAACTTATTTGCCATATGTCTTCCATGATACCTGCAAAAGATTGATCTGATTTCCCATTTTTCGTCCATCTCGTTGTGAAATTGTGTCCAATAGTGACCATAATGTCATTTTCTGAGGCTTGAGGCAGATTGCTAGATAATAATGTTTCTGTGGAAACACAAAGCAGCATGTACTTGAAAAGATAAATGAAGTTAATTCATTTCTCGATCTTTCCATGTGAGATTGATGGACAGAGATGGCATGAAGGGCTTCAAGGCACCAAACACATTGAAGGTCAAGTGGATTTCATTACTTCACATCCAAGCAATGTGGAAGATGTGATTTTCTTTTCTTCCTCTGTGATTATTTTATTTTGTTGTCAGCAATCAGAATTTTTTTTCTTTCAGCCGCACTTGGATTTGATCTGTGAATGTGTTTGTATGCTTATGTACGTGTATGGCAATGAGTGAGGACGGTTTTAGGATTAACGGTAAATGAACACAGATTTTGTGACTGTAATTATGAAGGAAGAATTACTGAGCTGCTGCATAATGTACAACTGTGTCACAACAATGCTCTTTCTAAACCTTGATTTTTGGCAGATGGCGTTTCATTCTGAAATGTTTTTCATTTCACTCACTCTGTATTCAAAATTGATGTGCCGCCACGCAGTGATTTTTGGCTGCTGTTGTGATGGTGATGACACGAATGCTGATCAAGTTTCTGTTTTCATTTCAGAAAATTAAATAAATGAGTAAAATTTGGTGACACTGAATGCATTGAATTATAATAACTATGACAAACTTTCATGTAAATTTTGTGACAAAATTAGTAACTCATTTCCAGTAAAGATCTGTTGGTAGAAAATTAAGGTGCACCAATCAGGATTTTTGTTGCTGATCACTGACAGGACCAGTTTTGGCCCGTACCGATCAGCTTTATTGGCCCATTAATCATGTTATGCTAAGCAGCGCTGAGTTACATGTCACTGTTACCCCCTCAACCCTTAATATAACCACCAACATGACTTGTTTGCCATGTTAGTATTAACCATGTTTGTTTTTAGTCCTTTATCAGTTGTAAAATTCTGAAAACTAAAGCTTTTCTGTAGTTCAAGAGAAGCAAAATAAACAAATTAATTACCCTGAACTTCACTGTTTGTCATTCACAAAGGATAATAAGGTATCCAAACAGAAACTAAAAAATGTTGTTTTTGGTTTGAATACTCTCATGTTGTAAGTCATTGCAGCAGAATAGTAACAGTTAAAAGAGGGAAGACAAAATAATGTTAAGTTGGGCAATAATGGACTTTAAAGTGAAATAAACAAAAACAACAATAATCAAAATCATATTAACTTGCATTAGTAAGCTTCCACTAAGGCTAACACTAAGGTAATGTTTGTGAATGATGACTAATCTATTTTAATTAAAAGACAACTTTTCGAAGACTTAATGGATGTAAAAGTATCAACTTTTATTGCAGTTCAGCTGACTAAAACATTTAACAATGTAACAAGACAAATAATTGGCTGAGTATTGACAGCTCATACATCATGACTAAGAGCATAGAAGGATGTGTGCAATTGAATATGTAATGTGTTTATGCTATTCGTCAAAATATGACAAAATACAACATGAGCAATGAATACAAACTGTACACACAGTGATATTGTGTTTGCAAAGTGCAATGTATATACTGCTGTACATCGACAGTGTGTCTCACAGTGTGTTTTCAGGTTTCTCTCTCACCCACACACACACACACACACACACACACACACACACACACACACACACACTACACAGTCACTATGAACATTCATTCCTTAGCTCCATTAAGCAACACAATCTTTATTCAGATTTTAGGGAAAAAGTGTCAGTAATAGAAACTCTTTTGCCTCAGGATCTCATCACAGTATCTCTCTGCATTTAAATTGCTATAATGCTACTGTGCTGTGTTTGTGGGCTGGGGTTGGGAGGGGGGCATGGTTTGGGGTTGTCAGGCTGCTTGCTTGTACAGTTCTGGCAAATTGTCAGAAAGGACATAAGAGATAGTTAATGGTGGATAAAAGAACAGTCAAATCAGGGGCAATGGCTCTGGTGGACATTGCTGCAGGCAGCATGCAATTTGCCCCCTCCTTCAAAAGTCGCAGCATTTGTGGCATTATGCTGTGTGATTACATTACATTTAAGACTGGCTTTTTATTATGACCAGTCTGAGTAACACCTGTTCAGTTATCATGCTGTTAAATCAGCATCTTGATAAGCCACACCTGTCAGGTGGATGGATCATCTCAGCATGGCATTGAAATTAACTCCAATAACAGTCTAGAAAGCAATCAGGTATGGTGTTGTGAGATTCCTTTCCAAATGATAGGGTTACATATTTTACAAGGAACACACCGGGCCCAGATGTGTACCGTTGTACAAAAATTATTGTGTTTGGCGGCAAAATGTTAAACAAAAGGGTAAAAAGGAAGCCAACAGGACAACGAAGATGTGAACTTACTGAGTAACTACATACGATCATACGTGGAAAAAGAATTTAAAGATTTAATTCGTTGAATAACTAGAACTAGAGAGCTAGAGAACTGTAGTAAAATCATAATATATCAATAGAATCACTGTCGGGGGTGCAATAATTTATTTATATGGATCTACATATTGAGGGATTAAGATCTAATATCATCTGGAACTAACTGCGTTAATTGACGTATGATATTGGTTAAAATTGTATTCACATTATGGCAGAATAGGGCAAATGTTGTATGTAAACATTAATGCTCAAATAATATTTACAAAAGTGTATTTTGATTGAGCTTGTGATTTACACCCTCAGTCACCACTGTGTGACATGTGACAGTGACAGCCCTGTGTGTGATGATCATGCAAAGTTAGGCCTTTTTCTTATGGTTGTGTCAAACAAAGTGCAGTGGAAGCAGTGCAGCTCCAGGTCAGTGTAAAGACTTATATCTCAGATGAAGTTTGGTTCCTTATCCTCCTACTTGGCTGTTAAAATGATTGTTGGAAACACATACTGAGTGTAATGTCCAAGCCGCAACCTTCAGGGCATTAAAATGAAGCCAATGCAGAAATGCCAAAAACTGTGATTCCTCAATTGGCTACTGTAAATGCCCATCATGATTCCTCCCCAGCCGCCTATTTTTACAGGAAACACGTAAAAATATGGAAGAAAAAAAAAACACCTCATTTTTTATTCATGGGAACTTTAAGGCAGTAGATGAGGCCAGATTTTCTTCTAGCCTCTGGCAGAGAATTAAATTACTTGAATGAATTGCATTAGAATAAATAAAGCTACTGTAAGTAACAACTAACTCAAACAACCCTTTGCCTTGAGTATTGCACATTCTGTTAATTTTGGCATATTATCATGTTATTGTCACACCCCAAGGAGTTGTAAAGTGTTTCATGCCTCAAATGCAAATTATTTTGCAGCATACTTAATTGGTCCTCATTAATTTAACATACAGTATTTAGCAAATGATCTTATCCATAGTGACTAACAGTACCATGGGTGCATACAGCACATTTAAAATATGGAATGAAATTAACTAACTTGGTAATAAAAATGCTTTTCTATATACTGAACTATATGATTTCACCACTCACATCCACTACAGTTATGGGGTTTGTATGTTTTTGTATTCTTTCTGAAAACTTTGCTGATACCCCAACTGCTTAGCAATATGGCTTGGCAACATAAATTACTCTAGCCACTAGTTACAGTTTTGTTATTCATTAAAATATGCAAAAGTTGAATCGTTAGAGGCTTCAATTCACACATGTTGGTACTGTCATAACACTGCCTCAGACAAATACTGCATTCATGTAAAAGAAAGCTTTACCATAAAACTGGAGAGTGGGTGTAAAAGTGGTTCAAGACTTGATCAGAGTTCTGAAAAAAATGTCTTATGTATCCTTGAACATCTTGGTGTTCAGTACAAAAGGTAGAGATTTATGCAACTATCCATGTGTTCATTGACTTGACTTTACACACAGTACAGGCTGCCTCTCTGCTGTTTCTGACCTCTCTAACTTACTGACCGAGTCACTGAGCAAGGCCCTGAACAACGGTGCTCACTTGTCCCAAAATCCATCTAGCAATGAATAAGACAACCCTAGAGGATATTTGTATGCTGTTTTTTTTACAGTTCTAACTGACCTTAAAGGGAACTATTTTTACTTGACATCATCAATGGAGTAAATTTAAGTATTCATACTCTCAGAGGTTTTACTGGTAAAAGTATCAGTTTCCAGAAATGTGGGCTCTCTCTTAATTTGGTGAGGGTTAAGGTCTGCTACATTTTAATAAGAGCACGTCATCTGCAATCCTTCCAAAACCTGGTCATTTGTGTCTGCATCTATTTTTACTATTTCTTCCTTGCAATACTTAGTTGCTAAAAAGCCTTTAAGTTAATTATTGCTGAAGCACAATCTAGTAGATGGTTCATCTCTTGAATTGTACGAACTAATGTGCATCGCACCAAACAAATGCAGGGAAAAGATTTTACTAGTTTCAAAAAGATGATTTTTGCTGAAGAGGTTTTTGACAGTTGTAAATAATTTTCCTCCTTTGTGGCACAAATTCACTGAATGTCTTTGAAATAAAAGATTTGGTGGCTGTGCCTCTAAAAAGTGCTCAGTAATTATGGCATTATTCAGAGCACAATAGCATTCCTTTAAATACAGGGGGTATGTGAGTAGCATTCGCTGATGGAGGAGTTGTGATTAGAGAGAAGAAGAATGTAATTTTCTTCATTAGAATGGACAGTTTTGTTGCTTTGCAAAGTTTTTCATTCCTAAAAGCCTATGCATCAGAAGATGGAGAGCAAGATAATGAGATAGAAGGGGGTGGTGGTAGAAAGAGCTTTTACCAGAACCCTGAGACGCAGAATGGAAGAACAATCAGAAATGAGGAGTGAGTGAGAGACTGACAGTAAAGAAAGGAGGAAAAAAACAATACTCATTTGTCAGGTCATTTCCAAATATTTCTCAGTGCAAAGGACAGAGGAAAGAAGCAGGAAAAACTAAGATCTGCTGTCCTTGTGCTGCTTGTTACTTTATTACAGCTCGTGGAACCGATTAATCAACATAATGCATTTAACCAATTATGCTTGATTTGATCTGGCTGCAGAGCTAATTCAATAGAGATCCTTGGTGATTTACGAGGGTCAGTTTATTGTTGTTCTAGGTTGGGAGGTCTGATATTCCAGCAGGAGATGAATAAGGACCTGCATGAAGACCTCAGCAGACATCTAAACTGACATCTCTCAACATTAATCAACAACAAAAACAAAAAACAAAACAGAACAAATATCTGATGACCTTTCTTTATTAAAATCTTTCTAACTAGAAACAAACTTTCAAGTTCACAGTTTGTAGCTTTCTTTTTATTGGCCTCTTAACCCTGAGACTCATTGATCAAATTAATAATACGTACTATTAAGAGCGAAATGCAGTAAAAATTAAAAAAAGAAAAATTTGTAGCCAAGAAAAACATGGATAAAATAAGAGTTATGGTGTGATAGAGTACTGTACCTTGAACAGTTAAAAAGCTAAGTGGAATAAAAGGCAAAACAAAATAAGAGGAACTTTTTGCAAACAGAAACAGGATTTTTTTCCAAAAGCTCCCTTGGCTGAGGTATTTAGAGTTTGATTCAGACAACTACTTCTTACGAAGACTAGTAGTTGTTATTTAAAATTAACTGCCTGTTAACCTGTTTTGGCACTAAGGTAACCGAGTAAGAAAGCAAGTGTTTACTTAATAAAATAAGAACTGTTTTTTTGAGAATAATAGAAGTATTCTTTAATAAAAATAATATATGATATCTCAAGTTACATGCATGCTAATCATGTAACTCATAACATGAGTAGCATTACTCAGTAGTATTAGTAAGACTGACATAAACACCTGTGACTCTGGATCAAACACTCATGTCTACGTTTACAGAAAAGAAGGATATGGTTTTAAAGATATGTCTTTTATTTTTTACCCATCTGTCATATTACACCTCAGCTCTCTCTGCTCCTTCACCTGTGTTATCTTCTGGTTTAATGACTTTAAGCAGAGTTTTCCAGATGATTTCCTATGATGTTCTCTACATTGTCCCACAGTAATTAGTCTACAGGCCATTTGATTCGTTGAGGCAGGGAGATTCTGACCAGAGTTTGACAGCCTTCCTTGCATCAACAAAGTATTGCTCAAATATAGCTTTCAATCTTACAGGTGATTTTGTCATGAGTGATGGTTGTGCTTTCAGTGCAGTTCCACTGATGACTGAAGAGGCCTTCTTTTTTTTAAAAAAAATATGTAGGTAATTTCATGTGAGAAAAAGGAGACTACACTTAGTTTGGTCAGTTTATTACCTCTTTTTTCCTTCCTCTCTCTATTCCTTTCCTCGTCCTCTCTTAACATCTCTCAATTTTGGTAAATCATCCTTCACTTTTCCCTGTGTCAATTTTTCCATTCTTCTTTCTTCTCATGTTGCCCTCACTTGCTTTTTTCCTCACCCTCCACACTCCATTATCTCTGTTTCTACTCATCCTTTGCCTGCCTAATATGCCCCCACCACTCCAATACACACTCAACCACTTAAGTACTTACACACACATGCACACACGCTCACAAACACACACACACGCAGGCCATTCAGTTCCGCCAGCTTGTCGGAGTGTGACTGATTGATTACTACCCAGAAGGCTTGGCTTTGTTGATGTCAGAAACAGGACAGGTACCCCAGACCACAGGGGGCACACAGAAGATTGATGTCTCTCTCCTGCACATCCCCTCCTTTTTCTTTTTTTCACCTTCTGTCTTCATTTCCATCTTTATTTTGCGTCACTCACTTCCACACACGCACTGACCCCTGCTAGCCACTGTTTTTAAAGCAATGTTAGGTAATTTTTTTCTTTTTTTTCCACTTTTATGTTCAGCTGTCAGTTGCAAAGTGTGGTCACTCATGGGCTTATGTATATTTTAGTTGGAAGTCCTTGTTTGTCCAATCACAATTGGGCATGTAAATAATTTTGATATTCGTCCAATTACAATTACACTTGAATGTAAATTTGTCTCTCGGCTGTGGAAGCACACACGCGCACACTGCTGTTATTGCAGCCATAGAGGCTTTTGTCATGTGGAGGTGGACTTTGGTTCATCCTCCAGGGAAATGTGATGCCATCCAGCAGGGCCCTCTGTCAGCCAACAATACATATGCCAGCACACTTTCCTGGTCCATCACTTTTTAATGTGAATGCTGTATTTCTCCTTTTATATTAGTGAAAAAAAATACATGTGATTAACAAAAGGTGCGGCTGTAACTTCACATGGTGTGTGCATTATTTTGTATAACTTTGGGAAACTCGTTCACTTTTAATCATCCACTCATCCTTATGTATAATTGTGAGTTTTTCCAAGGATTCTGAGCACTAACCAATACCGGAGGATAGAGAGGGAAGGAGAGAAGAGGTTTCAAGAGGCATCATCTACTCATCCATGTGCCACAGTAGCTCTCTTCCTCTTTCCCTTTTTATTTTTTTCCTCTCTCAATGGTTTACCTCTGCAGGAGACATTAATGATCTGATGTGGGATCTGCCCTTTACTACCCCAACCAGCTGTACCACAGTATTTGCGATAATAATAGCTGATGTGAGACCTTCGGTTGTTCATCCCCGACTGACCAGGTGCTCATGGGCACCTAGAAATTTAATGGTCTGACCAGGGAATCTGCCCTTTCACTCTTTGACTGGTGCCTGTTTCAGCTGCTCCTCAGACATCACTTACTGTATATAAGCCAAATTACATAAGACTGGGAGGGGCAGATATACAGGCACATTTGGAAACAGCTGAAAACAGGCAATGTTGGCTTCAGTTCAAGGTTGGTAAATGTGAAATATGGATTTCTACAGTAACTGGTTCTATAGGGACTTCAGATGAGGAGATTAAGAACCAGGGAATGTTTGATGCTGTGCTGTTGGTGCTGCCATAAATACGTCTGAGATTATGGCTGCTATACTGCTTCTTTAAATAATAATACCTGTACCACTGGTATCAGTGCTCTTAGATAATAGAGTTACTTCAAGTATTCATTGACTGCTGAAGCCAATTAAAATGACACATATTACTGTTACAATCAGATCAGCGGTGCAGTTTCGTGCCTCCATTCTAAAGTTTTAAATATTTTCTTTACATATCCCTAGAGTTTTTATCATTGTTCCTCAATTAACAAAAGCCCTGCTAATGATACCTCATTTACATTGTTTATATTCATGATTTTTATTTTATTTTTTGGGCAGGATTTTGCTTTAATTGGACAGTTTTGACAGCTAAGAAGCAAACAGAAAACTCTGCCCTTGGATATCAGTTACACATTTAGAATTAAAATGCATGCATGGCTCTGAATTGTTAAATCTTCAAGCTTTTTTACAAATGAAGTCCACTGAATAGATTATATGCATGTTTATTTATCTGTTTAGATCATTTACCTTACAAACATAATTGCTTTATTAGATTTTGTAAGTAGTGTAGGAATTTGCAGTCTTATCTTTCTATTTTGTTGCCCTCAAATATTTTGGTTTGCTGTTTCTAGAAACTTCTAATTTTCCTCTTCATTTTTTTCAGTCCTGTCCATGCAGTCAATGAGACACTCACTGACTCCAGTACAGGTTTGCTGAATTTCATTGCACTGCTGAATATATAATGTGAAGTAAAGCATGCAGACAAGGTTAGCATGATAAAGTTACCTGCTGAAGTTGGGCTAGGAAATATTTCACAATATATGGAGCTTTTCCTCTTGGACAAATAAAGTAAACTTGTACTGTGTAGACTACAGAAGTGCAAGAGGTGAGGGTATTGTTTTTTTTATTTGTCAAAAGTATTTTCCATAATATTTATAAGTTTTGTGTTTTTTGTCTTCCTCTCTCTTTTACCTACTGTTAATGCATATTTAAACAAATATATTTTCATCTGTATCCAGCTCCGACTTGCATATTGCTCAAGATAGAAAGAAAAAAGACTGTAACATTAAATTACCTCCTTCATCATGGCCATTGGTGGTGCAGGGAGTGTGTCTGTAGGCCCCACGAACCCCCGCAGAGCTAAGCTCAGTGAGGAGTAAATCCCCAAATCAGTCTCTCAGATAGATTACAGTGCACATGATCTCTCTATGTCTCTCTGTCTCCCTCTCTCTCATGCACGCACACATCTTCCCATGGCTTTGGACTACATGCTGTGCTCTGTTCCATATTCTTCTCACAACCTTGAAGATTCCCCGTCACATAGTTTGATAAAATCATTTACACTTCATGCACCTGACTAGTGATGTCTGTTTTTGGCACAGAAATGAATCAAGAGAGGCACCAACACTGCTTTGTAGTTATATATATATCACTTCTTATTGCTTCTGTTGGCATCTTATTTACATTTTCCTTTTGTCAGTGAATAAAAAATGTGATGTAGGCTTTGATTTTATAAAATCATGACAAATTCTATGTCAGTTGCAATTATTGCAATGGCAATAACATTATTGCACTGGCTTTAAGGCAATTATACAAAAAAATTAAAAAGAAAATATTTAAAAAACTGTATAACTTTGGATAAAACTGTCTTATTCTTGTGTACAATGATATTGACAGTGTAATTCATGACAATGTTAAAATGTTGCCATCTGAAAAAATTCAGCTCCTAAAAATGAAGCAAATAAAACTCCTCTTAAAATCTAGACCCTGAACCTCACATATGAAAATTTAAACAGGCTGTGAAGTTATGGACCTAATTAAACAGATCACTACTTAATCTGGAGTTTCAGCGGCTGCAGAGTGACACAAGTCATCATGCTCTGTTCATACTAATTAGTATAACTCATTATAAAAGAACTTTGCATCTACTGGATATAATTTTATTCACAAACATTGAAAAATGATTATGATAATAGTAATTATGACAGATAATGAACAGCATGATCAACAGTATTTTGGCAAAAGATAAAATAATGATCAGTGTCTGGACACAAATTGGATCTCATTTAGCTTAGATGGTTCCTCGGTGGTAACGTGGCCTAAAGAGAGGGAGAAGGGTAGCACTGCTGTCCAACCCTCTTGTACTAAACATGAAACATGTGGATCGTATACTGGGCAGCTGCTGCAACGCTACACTTCAACTATAACCAGTTAAAGTGGCTGCACCAGGCTTGGGAGCAGCACACAGTGGTGAGGAAGGAATCAGGCCATGCTTCTATATATTTTTGCAAGGTGTGTGTGGCTTTTTACACAGACATGGATCATGAAACGTCCATATATTTTAATTAAGCAACCTGTAAGAGTCAGACATTTAAAAGTTAAACTCCTCATTAAAAAGGAGTATTCTGTTAGACTGGGGTTGGTTCATGTGCCCCATTTGACCAACTCCAGCGTGGAATTGTTGGAAAATTTGCACTTGCTAATGGTGTCTTTGCCATCAGTACCGGATGTGAACCGTGTATGGAAATGAAACAAAAAAGGCAATGGCCTTAATTAATGATTTTATTGATTTAAAAGCATAAAGTCTCTTGTCTGTGTAAGAAAATAACAAAATGAGGGGAAAGTGTAGTTCTTTGCCGTTTCATTAATGTTACATCTCTAACAGATGAGGAGGAGAGCAGCAGTCTGCTGCACCGTTGCTCCGGCAAAACCATTATTGTACAAGATGCTGAGGAGCGTCGAGTTTTGTCAGTGATTCTGACTAAGCATAGTTATTTTCTGCACCTCAGAGTTGCTTCAGGTGTTGCATGCCCCATGTGTGTTGGTCAGATGGTCTTGTTGTTACTGCTGATATCAGCTCTGCTCAGTTGACGTCATTTTCATTATCACCTGCAACAAGCACCAGCTGTTTTTTCAAGATGAGACGTATTCTTGTGTGAAATCTTCCTCAATCTAATGACTTTTTTTAGTGACTATAGCTTATGCTTTTATTGTGATTGGACTCATGTGTATTCCACGACTGCAGTCTTTCCCTTAATTGCTAAATGGGATATGACAGTTTGGTCTTGAAGGGGTGTTAAAGACATCTGACATAATATTGGGCTAATTGGGAAATTTAAATGCCATTTCAAATCATACATTTTACTACACCCTTAGAGAGAGTCGACAACATCCTTCAACCATGTGTGATAAAGAGATTAGCATGAGGGCTGTCTGTATGTATATTGTCAGAATGGTTCAAATTATTACTTTAAATGACTTTAAAATGAAAAGTAAAATTTTCTCTTTTTTTTTTGCTATGAAAGTGCAAGACCTTCTAAAATATACTTTGTGCATGCAGGTATTGCACTTGCAAAACCATTTAAAAGTATCCGGTCTTGCTTTAGCATATTGTAAGCAACGAGAAGCCGCAAACAACCATATGTGAATGACTGGAGGGATAAGACACTGAAATGGACTCAAGGTGTCATCCCTGAGGGCTGATGGAGGAGTATGCAAAAACTCTTGCAAGGAAAACAACATATTGCTTCATGTTTTAATTGGAGCAAGTTAATGGTCCGTGAAGACTTGTGTATTAGTCACTAAGACAAGCTGTTCTGATCAAAAATGTGTGTGTGTGTGTGTATCTCTGCATAAAAAGTTTGGTTTTCTGTATCTCTGCGTGTTTGCACCGAGCCTCCAGGGGAGAACTCTAACTCTATCTGTTCTCTTCTACAAAACTTTAGGTTAGATTTCTTAGAAACTTAATAGGAAAACTTCTTCACTGACAGCCTGTGAAGACACTTATTGCATTATTGCTTTTTGAAAGAAACCTAAACGATAGATAAACTCCATGTACAACATAATGCACATTTGAAGGTAGATAACAAGAAAGATATGAAAAAGTTGCCTCCTTTACAGAGTCATAACAGGTCAACTGAGTGTGTTTGTGTATGTTTTTTTTCTTCGGTGGGGGGGGTGTTAGGAGCTTAACAGTTGTGTTTTGCACATGAGTTCATCTCAGGAAGAAGGGGAAAGCTAATGTGAAATTATTACAGTGTGTCCTGCATCTTTAACAGCTTTAACCAAAGTTGATGTTGGTCGATGGCTTGCAGACATGCAGACATACACACACAACCAAGGGAACGCCATCATTGTATTCTATTATGATACTAATTAACCTAATGAGTATTTTCTAATTGTACATATTAGGAAGTGGTGTGAATACTGTCTGTAATGTACAGTGGATCATGGAAACCAATTTAAAGAGGACTAAGTGACTACAGCTGTGCTAACGACTCTGTACAGCCGCCAACGGCCATTTTAAGTTTAATGTTTACATGCTTACAAACAATGCTTACATGCCAAGGACTACATTATTATTATTAATATTATTATTATTGTTATTATATCATGAGCATGCTCACATAGGATTTGTCGTCTTGATTACGAAGATATTTCTTTCTAGACTAAAGTAAAGGATAAATTGCCTGACCCACATTATAGCTATCATGGCTGACAAGTATGAAGGAACAACAATAAGTTGATAATGGAACTCAACAGAAAAAGAGGTCAGGATAAGTTTAATGATAAAACTTTTATGGCTGTAGAGGTGATAACAATAATATCAGGATATGGCCAGTGAGGGTGTTGGCAGTCGGGAATAATATACTAGAATAGTTTCTTTTTAACTCAAGGGAGTGAGAATTAATGTATTTGGAGAAAGAGGGAAAAAAAGAATAAAGATGAGTATATTGCAACATGAGTCAGATGGAGAGAAAAAGCAGCTTAACTGTTTGCATTTTGAAGGGGACATTTGAAAACATGACATGAGACTCAAGCGAGTGTGAAAAGAAAGATGTGAAAAAAAGACTTGAGACACAAAGCGATAAAACTAGCAACAGAGAGGACAGAGAGCAGAAGAGGGGTCTAAGGTTTGTATTTAATCCTCCTGCTGTTTGTGTCTGCAGCTCTCACAGGAACACTAAAGCTTCCAAGGCAAGACGTCTTTATTGCAGTGTATCCTCACACCACATTTAACCTGCCCAGCGTATCCTCAGCCTGATTCCTCTCCCTCCTCTCCGCCTTTCTGGAGCCTTTCTTTGGCTTTCTCTTTCTTTTTGTTTTCCTTTTTTTGCTATCTCTTGCCGCAGCCCTTAACATATATTCACAAGTCTTTTCATTGTAACAGTAGATCAGAGTGTGTTGCATTGCAGGCCCACTTACTTTTATCTATTCAATTCAAGCAGCACATTTATGCTACTTACAACCCCTCTCACCAGTCATGCTGCTTTCTCCATAACCTTGGTGTAAGTCAAGCCTGGCAAGAGTACAACTTCTGTTTTCCCTTTGTGCGTATTTGTCTCTCTCCTTTTCTCAGCTGTGTATTGTCAACGTATTGTGTGTGCTGCTGAGCGTTATTGGCTGGTTAAAGCCTTGAGTGGTTGTGTACATCAGGCAGTGTTTATGTGGTGCTGACGGTTCTGATTTTATCGGTGTGTGTTGTGGCTCATGGTAAACTTTAAGTGTGTGCTGTGGAGCAACCTCTTTATTTGAAGGTGAATAAAGCTAGTAAAGTAGTTCAGTTTGTCCTCAGTGGTCAATGTCAGCAAATGGGCTCTTTTAAATTCTGATTTGCAGCTTTTAACAGGTAGTGTGAGGATCACCAATAAAATATTGAGCTTGCTCCAGAAAAGGCAAACAATAGACTCCTAATCAGCCGAATCTGCTGAAGTGGTTAAGTTTATTCAAGTCTGGACTTACTGGGAAACGTTCTGTATTTTTTGAGTCAAACTATCTGATCAAAAAATTCACAGTGCTTCTCTGAAAAGAAGACCCCATATTTTTTATGCTAGAAATTTCAGTTAGATCAATTTGATTTGGATTGTCTCATCTTGTCTGTTGTTTTTGGTGGTAAATCTAAATCCAAACTCAGTAAAGTGGCACATCAATTAAAATCGTGCTTTCTTTCTTGTTTCTGCTTATTTTCCTCATTTTGAACACGTTTCTTGCATTGCATACATATAAATAATTTTCTGTCAGTTGAAAGTTATTTAATTTATGCTGCATCACAAATTTTGGCTTTACCCAGTGTAATTTCTGAGGATTAATTGGAACAAAGACATCAACATTTTTGTCCTCAGGACTTGATCTGTTCCTATAAGGTGTTTAGAGACAATTTTGACTGAACAATTTGACACATTTCACTTAAAGCTTCTGAAGTTTGTCACTCTAAAATCACTATTTTTAAATTGCTGAGATGCAAAATGATCACCAAAACACAAATAAACACTGACTCTGTGCCCTGTAGATACATAAAGTACATCCTACCATACATATGTGCACATGGAGAAAAAATGCTCTTACAGTAAAGCTAAAAATGAACATGCATTCACACATGCAGACCTTTATGTAACCCTCAGATAGTGTCCTTGCCCTCAGCTGCCACCAGCTAATGTGTTGTGCTTGGAGGTGGTGAAATCTGGTCATAGTTGCTGGCACTTGCCTCTGGTCACACAAAGGCACACACAAACACATAAAAAAAACTTGCTAACTTGCTAACTCGTCCCCGAGGCTGTGACGAGAGGACAGTGAATCAAAGGACACTGAGTAACAGTCATCTCTGACACAGATTGACTCAGACACGTTTTTCCTCCTCTTCAATTCTACTCGATTAACGACACAGAGAAAAAAACTCAATGTTACACTGCTTCAGATCTTAATGTGCATCTTTTACGTCATCAGTGTTGCAGCAGCATGGAAACAATCTGTGACACCTCAAATTTAAAATCCTTATTAATATGTCAGTATTTCCTTTGTATGGACCCACTCCTATAACTGGACTGTGTGTCTGATGTGATTTTTAATTGCTGTGCTTCTTCCACATTCTCATCTGTGACCTTCAATGTATGTTACAGAGTAATGACGTTTATTTGTGGCTATGGGGCTGTGGCTGTTCATCACATTTTGTCCCAGAAACCAATTATTTTGCTTTTAATGCCTTTTTTAATAATTGCACAATGTTGGTTAAGGGCCTAGAAAGACAACTTTAGTACCTGATGACTCAATTTTATTTTACCCCCAAACTTTCCAAGTTGGAATAATGATGATGCCAAAAAAAAACATAAAGTAACTGAATGTAGCTGTCTTTTTGAAATCCTCGAGAATCTGGACGTATTCACTCAAGTGAAGCATGTATGCACACACACACCCACACACACATGCACAAGCACACACTCAGGCGCACATACACACAAACAAACCAACCAATTTTGAAGCTACAAATATGCATTACCATTAGTTTATTATGGAAAAAAACTGTGGAAAAGTAAAGAAAATGTTCCAGGGAGTTTAGTTTACCATTCATGTTTCTCATCTGGATGAATTTAATGCTTAGAGTGC
>JAPZDY010000022.1:18097225-18110156 GCA_029783645.1 Ctenochaetus hawaiiensis | reverse complement strand
ACGAAAATTGCAAAGTGCGCTGGCCACACCCAGTTGGCGCGGCGTAGGCGCGGCGTAGGGCATGTGCGCCGCGCCTGTGCCTGGTCTACGAAATTAGAGCCCCATAAGTCCAATTTTCAGTCTTCACAGCTCTTTGTTGGTATGAACTGTGACAATAACACATAAATATTAGCAGTAAATTTGTAATTTATACAACAAACAGGATTTAAAAACATGATTAACATGACACCAGGCTGAGAAAGTTTGTTTCTGACCTCTTTGGTTAAAATATTTAAGCTAGTTTCAGCCCAACCTCACTGATGCATGTGCTTAGATGTGTGCTTTCTTGCACCTGCAGTCATCCACCAGTGATGGTTTCAGAGTTATGGAGTAAACTTGTATGTCACTGCATGAGAATGTTAAGTTAAACCGCTGAAGGTCTACACATGGAAGGTTTCCAAGGTGTTTGAAGTTACACATGAATTTGTATGCAAAATCAAAGAAATGCTGAAACTACATCCCAGCTCTATGATAAAAAGTTATAGGAGATGAACAAATGTAATAAATACGATAATGTTATTATTTTAGTGGAGCCATTCATAATGTAAAGGCACCACTAAAATTCAGCTCTGCTGCTACACAGTGAGGACAAGTAACTTATGGGCATAAGTCATTAATACCTTGTGGGCTGCAAATAATTTCAAGTGTCAAAGGTGTATTAAATTTATTATGGTAGGACTTTGCTAAAAATCCTTTTAGTGCTTGGCAGTTTTTTTGTTTATAAATAAAATGGAAAAAAATGCAACAAATTTGAACTCAGGCCAGAAATGTACTTAAGTGGATGACGATTTATCAGCATGGTTTTACACAATTATGATTTTAAGATTGAACGTTTATTCTGGACCTTGAAAACAAAAGCTGACAAAATAATTTTACCACTGACTCCATTTAGCAGCTGTTCTGTAGCTTTCCTGCTAAAGCTACTACTATCATCTAGCAGATAAATACGGTAAAGGGGTTTTCTACAACTTTGAGCATCAGAGGAGTTTCCTCTGGACTTTTGTGACCAGTTTGAAGGATGAATCAGGTTGTCTCTAACAGCCTGTAACACAAGACTTGTTAAAATGAAATCACTATGTCAAGTAAGTCTTTTGCATGAATGATGAAAAACAAACAGAAACCACTTGTGTCATTGAGATCTATTTATGGCAATCATTACTGTCATAGATGCAGTTATATGAACCATATTAATTTCCTATTTTAGGAAATATTTAAATATATTTACTGGATATTTTACCAACTGAAGGTTAATAAACAAATTACTCAGAATCGTAATTAATCATTTTCTGTTTATTATTCAGCACACAAATTGTTAAGAGCTCAAGTGTATGGGTGGGGTGTTTAATATAGCTTATTTATCATTACTGAGATAAATGTTACTATCAGTCTTGGTTTAAGGTGATGCAAAAGTTATGGTTATTTCATTTTGTTTTCGGGTGTTGTTTATAGAAATACTCCTAAGTACTACATTTCAGGGACATCAGATTCCCTCTTAGAAGTGCTGACATACACATGTGAGGCAGAGATACACCCTTTGTCTGTACATGCTCATGCAAAGCCGCTGCTGGTGGCAAATACCTATTCACACACACTCCCAATGACAAGGAGAAGTTAATGGAAAGGGACAGCCTCCCCCAGGCACCAATCAATCAGCATGTCCTCCCACTCTTAAGACAGCCGTCATGTGGGACAGACTTGGTGTTTGTATCAGTCTGTGACGTCTATTTTTCGTGACTGATGTTTGTTTGTGTACAGTCTTTGTGTGCAAATAGCCACGTCGGTAATTGTTTTGCTCAAACCCCCACAAACGAGATGGAACAAGATAAACTCGTGCTGAACACTGGATGGGGATTTGTCTGTCTGACACACAGAAGCAGGTTGAAGTTATTTCTGAGGGCTCTTTTGAAAAGAGCATTGTGTAAAAAAGTGACCAAAGACAGGACAAAAGAGAGTGAAAGGAAAGAAGCAGAGGGCTGAATGGATGAAGTGCATGTGTGTGTAAGTGTGTTTGTGTGTTAGAAAGTGACAGAAACAGAATGAGAGAGAGAGAGAGAAAACAAGTTTTGATCTCCTGTGTATCTATAAAGACAGACAAATTTGAGACCAAGTGATAAAGGAAATTTTGAGTGTAGATTTTTTTTGTGTGAATTTATGAGATTATGTTTTTTTTAAGAATAATTTGATCTGAATAAAAACCAACCAGTGTAAACGGTGTAAATGATATGTTGCTCTTCTACTGATGGCAGTGTACTGGCCTGTTTCTTGGCTTGTCCGACAACCAGCAGACACTTTATGAAGTGACTGCTCTTGAATAAGAAATAGTCCAGTTCATAACCCTTCATAAAGCCATAACCATTTTTACACCAAACCAAATGTAACGTTAACTAGTTGGATTGTGCTTGTAGGTGGATTTTCTGGAGCAGGGCTAGCTTAACTAACAGGTTTCTATGAGTAGATTTATAATTTCCATTCTGAAATGTGACTGGTATCACTGTTCTCATGTATTTTCTGTGAAGAAGCCAACAATTGTATAAAACACTTTGCTAAGGAAAAAAATATGGTATTGTTGTATGGTAAAGATGAGTTTGATGTTTTTAGAAATATGCTTATTTGCTTTCTTAAAAGGATTGAGATGAGAAAATTAAGACCACTGTCCTGCTTGTGTGGTAAATCTGAGGCTTCAGCCTGCAGTTGTATAGCTTAATTTAGCATAAAGACAAGGAACAGGGGGAAAACAGCTTGCCTTGTTCTGTCCTAAGGTAACAAAATCCACCAGCAGCTCCTCAGCTCTCTAATTAACACATTTTTAAAGATAATAAGTTGTGGTCATGGTCCTTGTCACCTGGCCAAGATGTAGTCAAGAGTGTGTGTTCGAGAGGAGGAAGCAGAAAAGAATACAAAATATTGCTTAAGAAATGTGAGCAAGGAGAGGAAATATAGAAGTGATAAGAGAGGAATCAAGTAAAAATAGAAATAGCTCAAGGTTGCCATAATTTTTTCTCCGAGGCTTGAAGGCACATGGAACTGACGATAGAGGAGTAACAGCTGGATATCTTGCCATTGTGTGTGTTTGTGTGCCTCATTTTTTTCCCTCTATTTTTACAGCAGCATTTTCCCTTCCTTGCCTTCATCATTTCTTCCCTGGGTTTCTCAACTCTACCATCACTGATCAGTCTACATCTTAACAGTTTCTCTCCTTTTGTCACTCATCTTTTCCTCTCCGTCTCTCTCTGCCCTACACCTTCTAAGAGACTGCCTCCCCTTTCAACTATGTGCCCTTCCTTTTATTTCTCCATCCCTCCATCTTTGTCTTGTTTCATCTATGTGCTTTTTGAAGATATGGGCCCTATCTTTTATCCCCTTTTCTCCCTCCTGCCTCTCCATCTGTCCTCCTGTCCTCCTCCAGACCAGATATGAGTAGCTCTAACCCCAACTTTCATCTCTTTTGTTCACCTTGCATCCCGCTGACTCTCACCTCAACTTCTAACCCGCTCACCATGCCTCCATCCGTCCCTTTACTGCAGCCAGCTTCCGCTCTGTCCCTTTTTTCCGATCTCTTTTGTTGCCAGCGTCCGTCCTCCTCTTCCTCTGAGCTTTTTTCTTTTTTTAAATGTACTCCTTCCACATTCTCCAGCTTTACCACAACCTTGTGTTCTTGTTCAGTCCCTCCCACTATTCACCTATCTCTCCATCTCTGCCTCCTTCCCCTTGTGCAACAGATCTTTCTCTGCAGGTCCTTGTACACCTGAGAGCACACTACCATCTGCTCGATGCGTCTCTTTCTTTGCCTTACATCTTTTAGTATCATATCCTGCTCCTCTCTTCCTCATAAGTATCTGCTTTCTTTTTTTGGCCTGGTGTTTTCTTTGAATCCATTTAAGTGCAACACTTTCCCTCCAGGTAGGTAACACATTTTAGAACAAGTGAGCAATATGATTTTACAGCTTATTTCATTTTTATACCTATTGGTTGTGTGTATTTCTCAAAAGCTGAAATATAAGTCTTACATCTCATGAATCCACCAACACCTTAAATACAAATAGCTAAAGCTATTTGGTCATAAATAAAATCCAATTTTTAGTCATCATTTTAATCATCGTTTGTGGTGTTTTTCACACTCTACAAGGCAAATCAAGGGTTGACATTAGTGGTCAGTGCCATTGCTGGCTCAAAAATGAAGTCTCAGACCAAAAGGGATTCATAAGTCATAAACCCAAAGATACACCATCCTTAACGTAGGGGCAGTGTTGTTTTGATGCTCTTCAAATAATCACCCTAAGCAAATTATTATATGCCTAAAAGAAGACCACAATTTTTATCTCTGAAAAATATCTAAATAAATAATTTTGATGACCAGATAGTACATTTTAGGGCTTGAATCAATAGCAAAAGTTAGTTTTTGATATTGAAATACAACTTAATCTGTTTTTTCTCTTTTTCTGTCTATATTATCTGTAACTTTGTCCTATGTGTCCCTTTTAATCTTGTTGCAAAAATCAAAATTCATTATTTGTTCAAATTAAATGTACCTCATTTCACTTCTTCCAAATACATTTGAAGAACTGATTTTGTAAATGTATGCGTGCTATTGTGCACATTTTTCTTTACCTCATATAAACTTTGTATAACACCCTGAAAATGATGAGAATAAAAGCAGTCTTGGCATGCGCTGGCAGTGCTTTGTGTAAAAGGTAGAGGCAAGAGTCATCACCTTTTCACCCAGGATGTTTCCCTCTTTCTTATTCTCTCTTGCATTTTTTTTTTTGGCCTTGATTTCTGGCTTTATTTCTCTCATGCTCTTTTTGTTTTTATTATGTGAAGGCCATTTGTGTTATGAGTCACCTCTTTCCTATTGAGGTATAGCTGTTTCTTGTGAAAGAGATTAGAGGCTACTGAAGAACATTCACATCAAGTTCACTTGCTGTGTCTTGGCACTCGCTCTGAGAATATTGTGTGTGCGTGTGTGGGAGTGTTCATGCGTGTGTGTGTGCTTGCGTGTGTGTGCGTGGGTGGGTGTGTGTGTGTGTGTGTGTGAGTGATTGTATATGGGAAGGTGTATACGGTGTTAACAGACGGTTTCTGTGTGGGAGAGCAGGACTGTATGGCTGCAATGGGATGTTGTCACGTCAAGTGATGTAAAGGAGCTGAAAGTAAGGTTATCACCTGTGTGTGTGTGTGTGTGTGTGTGTGTGTGTGTGTGTGTGTGATTGTGTTTGTGTGCATTTGTGTGTTTTTGAAAGCTAAGTGGGAGTTTGGCACCTGTGCACTGCTCAGCAAACACCACATCATGAAGTGCAGCAGTACAAGGACAACATAAGAGCTAAGATCAGGAGAGTTGCTGTTCCTTTGTGTATATGCTTGTTTGTGTATGCACACAGTTTTATGTCTGTTTAGTGAAGGAGGACATGATGTTTGGATCTCAAATGTTGCAGGTGTTCTTTCAGCGTTAGCTCTAGGGTTAAATGTTCTGGGCCTTTGGCTGTTATGTATTTTGTAATGTAATTGTAATGGTGTTTAGTTCAAAAATCTACCAGCACACTGCAGGAAGGTATATAAATGTAAGGTTGATGTAAATGGAAACAGAATTAACAGTAAATTTTACCGGATGATCATTCTCCTTTCTGTTAAAGGTTGTCTTATGGATTTTATAACTTTTGATGGATACATTTTACCGTTTTTAATTTTTGCATCATCTTGTAAGCCTAGACAGTTATTACCTGTAGGTCTGCATGCAATTCATGTTAAAAGAAACTGAGATGTACCTCAGAATCAGTCAGTTTGTATTGTTTGTGGTCTCTACCAAACCCTGAGTGAAATATACAGTTACTAAGCTGCTAAATGCTGGGATATTTGGTGCTGGGCAGTAGTGTTCATAAGGTTTTTAGAGTTTTTTTTGCTAGAAATGGTCGCCTGCTGTTTCTGAAAAAGATACTATAAGAATAAATCAAAACAGATACGTTGTAGAGCCCAGCTGAGACTAACTATAGAGATCTGTAGAGTTGAGAGGAGCTACAGATTCAGATGAGAAGTCTGCGAAGGCTCAGAATAACAAGCAACCCCTTTCAAACTGTCCTTTGATTGGTTGTTATAAAAATAAAGTAAATTTAAGCTGATTTTAGATTAGAAAATTTGCTCAGAAACTAAATGTATAAACAGAACATTCCTTTTAAAAGAAAACACTGCAGTTTTAATGAGAAACATGTTTCAAACAAAAATAAGAGTGTGGATGTACAAAATTGAGAGTCAAGCTAATAAAGGTAGCAAGGAAACGGGAGAGAGTGAGAAAAAAGAGGACTGCAAAGAACTGGCGACATTAGAGATTTAAGAGCAAAAAAAGAAAAGAAGTTGACAGGAACAAAAAGAAGTTGACTTTAATTTTAACATGTCAGTTACAAAGGGCTTTTGATTTTTAAAAAATGTGTGCTTAAACATAATCTGATACGAATCAAACAGATTTAAAATCAGCTGACGTCTACATCAAATCGAGACGCTACACCAACTTGGCAATTTTAGGATTCTCTCAGAAACTGATTCCTTTTTTTTTAAATTATTCTCTCTGCATGAATATTTCTTTTAAAGGTCTTCTCATTTGATTATTAAAAGCGAAACATGCATCTTTATCAGTCAACACACAAAAGCTCAGCTCAAAAAGAATTGATTTACCCGGCCCGTACCCTCCGGACTTTATCACTGCTTTCAGCTCAGAGTTACTCAAAAGATTAAAAAGAAGGAAAGGGGATCTTTCTCTGCATGGGGTGCACACAGAAATATGTCTCTCTTGACATTCAGGGGGGGAGATTCAACACATTGTTTTGGGGGATGTGGACTCTTGGACTGAATGTCAAGTTTAGATTGGTGTGAAGCTTCAAGTGAATGTGCACCCACGCACACTGATTTACAAACACACACACACAAAGAAGGAGGGATTAATGTCATACTGTTGGCACAGTGCTAATTTTTGCACTTGTATTTTATTCATTTTTTGCATAAGAAAAAGACCTAAAAAAGGTCACACAGCATCACATTTTATTTCATATTTATTTCATTTCATCTGAATTTGTTACTTGCTTGCAGCTTCTTATCTACTTTTTTTCACTGTCATTATTAACCATTTAAGATAATAAACGGACTTAACTGCATGTGTAAGTTTGCAACCATATTTTTTAAAAAAAAGATGTTGCTTATTGGTCAAAGAAAGGAAAAAATTCAACTCTTACATCAAGTTTAAACATGTTAATGTTTTACTGAGCTACCATCCACTTTATTGCACTAAACTTCAGCATTGGACCGTAAAAGTGTTTTAAAAAAATGAAATTAGTTCTGAACTGAGAGACTGGGTTGGGTTTTTTCCTCTTGTGTCTGTGCACATTGTTGCCACAGGGCAGGAAGCTGTGTGCTCTGCTGGGCTGTATGACAGAAATGTCACATGATCTTTACTAACAAGACTCAGTTTAAAAAAAGAGTAGATGGCTGGACTGTGCATGGTCATTGATCAAAAATGTGTCCAGTTTGTTACAGCATAAGTCAGCAGTTTCTCTTATTGAAAGTCCTGATTATTAATGATCAGCTGTGATTTTCTGCAGTGGTCAGAGAATATTTGTTGTTAAAGAAAATAGTTAAACTGCATGACGTAGTTAAGCTTTGTTCAAGTAAAAAATAAAAAGGTTATGGATGCATTTCCAAGAATTACATTGCACTCATATCTTGGGATGTTTGATTTCAAAGAGAGCATATTCTGATTGTGATTAAAACTAGTCTAATTATCCATTAATTCCCACTGCACTTCATCTTTCTCTATTGACAAATGTCTCTTGTTTTTCTAAGAGTTACTCAGAATTGAGTGTTTTGTCAGGGTAATTGTTGTTTGGGATGATTTCAGTGTGCTGCCTCCCTCATGCTGCACATAGAGAGCTGTTTTCTCCTCCTCTCTGTGCTGTAATGTTTCAGTGAATAACCAGATGTTTGATTTCAAAGATAACTTATGGTTGACCAAATGTTTGAAAGCTTTGACTGTTGCCATGGTAATTGATGTCCAAATGAGGGAGGAAGGAAGGAAATGTCGTCTGCTGCACCAAAAACAGGCAAAAGACTGATAAAGAGCAAACAAATGGACCCACACACGAAGAACCATGAGGGAGTGTATTTGCTCCCCAGAAACAAAATTGGCCATGTGAGCACAAGTTGGTGACAAACACAAACTGGATTTAACACGACACTCACAACTGTTTAACCCTTAAAAAAGTTATGATTCATTTTGTTTTTCTTAACCTGTTCTAGCAGTCAGCATCAACTGTCATAACATTATTTGAAACCTTAAGTTTCAGCCTTGACCATTTTAAAGTCCTAATTTCATGTTTGCTTTGTTTTAGATTGGATTAAATTAAACCTAAAATAACCCCTAAGTTATTTACAGCCACTTTTTAAGGACACTATCTCAGGCAAACGAGACATAGCCTATGTGATACCACTAAAAAACTGAGGGACTGCAGTTTACAAGACTTTTTAAGGCATTTTGATTGCATGAGCGATATTAAACATTAAAATTGATCATCTTAAGCAACTGGAGGCTGTTTAGGTCTTTGAGGGTTAACAGTAAGAGAAGACCATCTGAGTGAGAGGTAAAAATTAGGATTCCTCACTGATATGTGCAAATATGTGAATGTTGGTGGATCAGATAAATGCAGAATTACACACCAATTCATAACACTGTTAATTCAGGATAAAAAGGATGCATTCACTGGACGTCAGATGTAAGGCTACTGCATCCTTTTGTCTGATCAGGACATGTACCTATTGATGTCAGGACTCAGCCATAAACAACCATGTATAAAGGGTTAGTCCACTGTTATGATTCAACCAATAAGGCCTCATAACCAGTGCAGTCTGGACTTGCTGGTCTGTTATGGTATTTTAAAGCTTTGGTGGGCAGGCAGGTTCAGACATTAATGAGGCCACAGCAACCTCCAGTCGCTGTTTCTCTGTCTGATGCACTCTCTCTCTCTCTTTCTCTCTATCTATCCTTACCTCAGTCTCCCTTTTGTCCTCTCTTCAGTTTTTCTCCTGGTCAAGTTAATGGGTCTTTAACCTTGTGTCAATGAGCTAGGGGCTTTGGTGTGATCTCCCACACCACCATTGTTCCCTTCCCAATTAGGCGGAGATGCAAGCAGGAAGACAGCCTCACAGTATGTGTGTGTGTGTGTGTGTGTGTGTGTGTGTGTGTGTGCGCACAAGCAAGCAAGCATCTCAGTGTGTGTTAGAGATCCTCAGAACACAGCCTGAGGTGCCCACAATGACTGCTATTATGTCGTTAATGACAAAGATCATGGGATACAGATGCAAACACACACACTCAGACACAAACTCACACTCTCTCTCTGAAACTCAGCTCACCCTTCACCCTCCCAACCACAGATATAAACATAATAATGACTCTTATAATACACACAGATTCCCACTGGGGGCCTGTGAAGATAATACAATCAGGAGATTATTAGCATCGCTAGACTCTAAGCCATTAATTTTATCAAGAGATTGCCTGAATTGATACTGTACAATTCCATTGTGTGCATCTGATGTCTAAAAGATTGTATTATTAAAAGCCTTTGGGATCTTGCATGAATTACAAACCAGTCAGTTGTATGTCTTATGACCTTTTGACCTAAAAAAAACCCTGCAACTAAAGCTGAATCAGTGATCTGAACTTCCTTTTCTAATCCTTGTTTGCACCCTAAGACCATGCAGATGGGGCATATTAGACTAAATGTGACATTTTCAGTCGTTCAGGGGCCAAAAGCGGACGCAAAGGATGAGGGATTTATTAATTTACCAATAAATTCAGGAATAAGTGTTTTGGGAAAAGACTTGAGGTTCTTGAGAGACGCTGGAGAAGAATGTGCTTGTTGAGGCATGTGGTATGAGACTTGAGAGCCCAGGTTTGGCGTTTGGCACAGGAATGGATTGAGATGGTGTAGTGCATGGCTCAAGACTGGAGAGTGTTGATGATGGGGCACGCTGGTGTAGCACGTGGCAGGGGGCTAGGGTATGTGGTGGTAGAGATAGAGGAGAGAGCACAGTAGTGGAGAGTGCTGGCTTATGGTTGTAGACCAGAGGAGTTCGAGGCACGGCAACGCAGTGGCTGTGGCACTGGAGCTCTGAGTGAGAGAGACACTGGTGACTAGACGCAGGAAGAAACAAGCCAACCTACAGTGGAAATTTTCACTAGAAAGATTACAGGTATAGGAGCCAATTTTAACTGCTGGAGGTGTGTAACAATCTGGAGACCAGTGAAGATAAGTCCAGGGTAAATATAGAGTGCCTGATGATGAGATGCAGGTGCATCGAGACCACGCCCAGCTTCTGCGAATGAGAAACAGCACAGGACAACCACCCACACAACTCCACGGTCCTGAAACATGTGATTATCCCCAGAGCACCACACTGAAAAAGGTTTGAACAGAGATGACATCACTTGAAATGCACATTTTGCACGCAATAAGATATTGTGTTTCAATATCTGTAATTAAAAGAAAAGATTATTTTTAAATCATTCTTTTGCCACTATTGAAAAGATTTAGGAAAAATGGAGATTCTTTTCAGAGATGAATTCATGAGTGTTTTTCACAAATAGTTTTCATTCTGTATATTTTAATTGAAATCAGAATGTCCAATTGTGGTCCTAGTTTTGTATTTCTCACTTCTTAAGTGACTCCACTTGGCATGGCGGCATAACATCATGTCTCTTTTGTGTTTTTTTCTGCCCTCTACTCTACTAGGAGCATTTCAAAGACTGTTTTACCTGTTGACTTGTTGATTTGGTCATTTTTTAACCTGATTTTTGTGGATTAATATGGTCTGTATGAAAAGAGTTTCAGTTTCTGTCTTTTTAGTGTCTATTTAGTGATGTGATCCAGTCAGTAGTCTGCACAGGGTCTTTTATTTTAAAAATTGACCGGTTTCTCTATGCTGGAGGGTTGATGTGGAAAACAGTACTGACCCCGGCATGCCAGCTCTTAAAAATTAACATTCTGATGAAAAGCAAATGTGTTGTGAGCAGGTCTCGGTGTTTTAGAGTTTATTACATACCTGCAGCAATTCCACAGCAGTAGAAATGATAAGTGTGTCTCTCCATTAAGAGAGTCAGCGTGCGCATTGACGCACATGGTGTGACCTCACCGACAATTTTAATTTTCTGATTGGAGGGGAGTGTAGACGATCTTTAAATGTCAGTAACACTAACTCAGTAACCTGACATTTTCCATCCCAGTCCTAATGTTAGTAGAGTTTAAAAGAATTCTGTAAAGTTTTAGAAGTATCAACACTTCAGTTTGGATGTTCAGCTACACTGCACAACTACATGTTAGTGCATGAAGTACCAGCACTACCGTAAGACCCTGAGACTTTTTTGGGGCAGAAACTACACTATGACTCAGGAACCATAACTGTAAACAGGTTACATTCAGGGAAAATGCAGCTGAAGTTGCTCAGTTCACAGAAAGGTTACCTGACAAGCAGAAGAGTACGGGCTTGTTGTGCCTCTGTACACTGCATGAAATGACGTGTGCACCCAGCACAATGTGTGCTGTCATCATGACAAATTTCTGTATTTTTCTCAGAATCTGTCAATGTTGACTGACACATACACACACACACACACACACACATATACAACCACACACATATGTAGACATTAAAGCATCTTTTACCAGGGCAATTATTATTAATACGGTTTTTACACTTAATTGAGTGTCCTGCTTAAATCAAGCATAAAAATTTTTACTGGCACTTCTGCCACAAGTGAAAAAGAGAGATATGGTGTGTGTCTGTGTGTGTGTATCTACTTTGTTTTTTTGCGCAGATTCACTGAATGTGGGTGTTTGTGTGAGGGTTGGCGTCTTGCAATATGGGTACGCCTCTGCACCACCACCACCAAATCCAACTTAGAGCTTTTCCCCCCTGCAGAGAGTGTGTTGCAAAATGAAGGGGGAGTTTGTGTGTGTATGCGTGTGTGTATTGGTTTCTGAGAGGAGGCGGGTTAGAGGGAGAGAAAGGAGGTGAGGGGGTTGGTGGGGTAGATAAGAGGGCATTATCTACCCAGCTCATTCTCTCTTTCACCAGCGGGGGGTGTGGCGCCTTATCCCTGCTTCCTGCTCTGTGGGTCGCCTTCACAGTCTGAGAGAAACTGATGGATGTCATGCAAACACACGCACACATTCACACACACTTGCTGTCACATTCTCGCACATCCACACACAAGGTTACACACTTTCTCTCAAACTCGTGTCTGCACTGGCACACAGAAACTCGCAGACAGGGACTGAGTCACTTTAGTACAAACACACTACTGTCTTTCTCTACGTCTCATGCACACACACACACACACACACTTTGACACACACTCATAAACCCTAAAAGTGTCTCCCAAAGGGGGGAGGGGCATTGCAAGCCCAGACAGACAGCTTATTATCACATTGTTAAGCACAAATTTCAAAGGCAAAAC
Source organism: Ctenochaetus hawaiiensis (assembly GCA_029783645.1). Taxonomy (NCBI): domain Eukaryota; kingdom Metazoa; phylum Chordata; class Actinopteri; order Acanthuriformes; family Acanthuridae; genus Ctenochaetus; species Ctenochaetus hawaiiensis. The sequence continues at coordinate 18,097,621 of JAPZDY010000022.1, read as the reverse complement.
AAAACAAAATGCAGCGGAGAAAAGAGGAAGTAGGTGAGATGAAGGGAGGAGTGAGACTGAAAGGAAATGAGGACAAAAAGTAATGACAAAGGCAAAAAGAAAAGGGGAAAGAGAAAATGTGACAAGAAGAGAGCAAAATAGTTGAAAGGGAAGATCCAAGGATGCAAAGACCAAGGATATAAGGAAAGAAATAAGGTAGTAGAGAGGAAGTGGGTGTTCTGCGTTTCTCTTCATCAGTTCTGTCCTTTACTTTTTCTCACAGCAGGGTCTCAGTTATCAGCATTCCTCTGAGAAAGATCTGTCTTAATCAGACGTTGCGCTAGATGTTTTACTTGTCCGTCATTTTGACAGACAGGGTCGTAAAATTTCCGTCATGATGAATAAAGTTCAGTCAGT
>JAPZDY010000022.1:18066193-18090147 GCA_029783645.1 Ctenochaetus hawaiiensis | reverse complement strand
TCGTGGCAGAAAATCGTGATTTCAATTCAAAGCTAAAAAATCGAGATTCATATTTTTTCCTGAATCGTGCAGGCCTAATGTGTGGTACACAAATCCACCAGCCTCAGGAGAAAAAAAAGTCTAATGTTAACATTAGTTTAACATTATGTATTTGTAAGGTGTTGTTTGTGTTGTTCAGCAGGCATTTAAGTTTGTCAGGTAACACTAAGTTAAATTTTCTGTTTGTCAGAGATTTGTGAATGACACTTTTCATAATTCTTTCTTTTTTATATAATTATTGCTGCAGCTAAAAGTGTAACTGTAATGAGAGAAGCAGGTCATGGTGGAATGACAAAAGGAAAGTGAGGGAACCACAACTTTACTTAGAAAATAGCTGGGAGAACAGAGAGAAGGAGTGTTTGATTAAATAAACGAGTAACAGAGTAAGTTAACAACCTTTTAGAAATCATAACGTCAGATGATCAGTATTATGAGAGAGAGATTGAAAGCAGCATATCGACTTAAAGAGATCCACGCTCACCAGTAATTCCTTGCATAATATCATAAGCAATGACCATGTCTTAAAAACTAAAAAACTAAAAAGCTTAAAATAACAGTTATTATACATTAGCTATCGAGGGGTTTTACATAACAATTTATGTTAACATTTTAGCTTATTCTTAAGTTACTAAGGTTTAAATTCCTGGATAATTTTCCCATTTAATAGGCATTTTTTCAATTTGGTTTGCTACATGTGTGCCTGTATAAACTGATTTAAGTATTAAATTATAAAATAAAATTTCAATCCTAACAGAAGCATATTTAATCCAAATTGACAGTTTCCTTTACATTGCATAATGTTTATTTCCATTGACATTTTTTATGCCGCCTTTAGTGATGATAAGGCACTGATTGGGGAAATTACCATGTGCAAAGCAAAGTGGGGGAAAGCTTGTGGACCAAGCACAATGCTTTTGTAGTTCTCAAAATATGTTTCCAAGATTGCCAGGGTTGCCAGTTATATGTGATTGAAATACACCTCTGCCAATTATCTTCAAGGGACACAAGAAGCTATGCAACAGCCCAAGGGGATAAAAAAAGAAAACTACATCTAAGTGAAATGTATTTCCATGCTCCCATGCCATGTTTCATCACTGTTGACATCACTGCCAATCCCTCAGCCTTTAGACTTTCTGTGACATTTTTTTAAACTTGGCCTCTCTCTCTCTCTCTTGAAATAATGTGAAATAATCTTTGGATCCAGGTGAGTTTTTGTGTAGAGTTTTTAAATAGCCAGCTGTTACTTTACAAAAACTCTTATTTAGTTAATGTCTGTCATCACAAAGGCTGTGAGTCTTCTGTCAGCAGAAGTGATTGCAGCCCAACTAACACACAACTCTTTCTGACTAGACAGCTCTTACATGGTCAAACTGATATATGGTCCCACCCTCCTACAAACAATTGCAGCTTTTCATTCCACTATTTATCATCTAAATTCCTTTACATCATCCATATGCTCATTGTTTTCAAGTGCTTTTGCCTGCAATAATAGCAAACAATAGGTGAACTCCAAGCTCTCGCTGTTAGCAAATACATGGTCATTAAATTCTTGACCTGCATGTGCACACCACCATTGTGTCTTTGTGTGGCTTTGGGAGGCTTTCACAGATGTTTGTTGGGCAAGATGCAGACACACAAACTTAAGAATGGTGGGGCTGTAGAAAGTGCAAACAAAAGAGCTTATCAAACTGGTGAAGTGTGAAAGAAAGTAATAATGAGGGAGCCACAGAGATGTTTTTCGTCTGCAGTGTATAAATGAGGGGGAAGGTAAGGTGACCCAGTCTAAGTGAGGGTTCAGAAAAGGACAGGAGGTTGGGAGTGCAGTTGTTCTGGTGGCCTTAGATGTATTTACAGAGGGGAAACGGTGTCAGCATGTGAGCTGCCCTTCATGTCTGCTTTTACTCCTCATTTAGACAGCCGTGCTTTAGGTCCATAGGTGTGTGGGATTGTCAGTCACTGGCCTTGGTGCTGAATTTTCACTGACAGAGCTGGTGGCTGCAGTGACTCTCCAAGGTGCTGATCCTTAAATGGTCTATAGGGTGCTTGGAAATGGTGTGATCCTGTTTTTCAGTGGGCTGTTACTATATTTTCCACTGCTGAATAGTTTAAATCAAAAGGCAGGGTTGTAATATTAGCCATTTTTTAGGCATCATCTTCTTGATATTTAATACATACAAACGGCATTACAGCTTACTTGCACAGATTCTACAATTAATAACCTTCCAACACGTCACCACTTCATCATCAACTGCTGTTGCATGTAACATATCTAGGTCAGATGACTCAGTGAGTCACCTCATGACTGTGCCAGAGGAATAAGTTAGCTGATCCCCATCCTCATTTCCTTCAACCCATCATGGGGACACATCAGAGCTGATGGAAGCAAGTTTTGCAAGAAAGTACGGCAAGTAGCAACTTCTTGAAAAAGTCAGGAATCAGGTTCTCACAGTCAGTTGGTAGCATACACACAAGCTCAGCACTGTTTCATCATATGCAGCAAATGTTTTTTTTTAATACAAATGTTGTCTATGTAATCTTGTTTCGGTGTTGTGCCTTAACACACTGATTAGGTTTGCTGCTGGTGACCTTTTATTTTGACTTAACTGCAAGTATATGAAAATGCATGAAGTACCAGGAAAAAGCCCTTTGTTGTGTTATTTGCTTAGCATAGAAATACCATTAATATGTTGCTTTTTCAACAGCTCATCAGCTTTTTTAACAGAATAAGAACTTTCCAATATTTAAAATTCAAAATTTCTTGAACATGGAAGTATCAGAGCAGAAGAGCATTGTTGCTTGTTGCTGGCATTGGTATGAAATTTGCATACATTTTTTGAAATGTTGTTATTTTGACATCTTTCTGCCCCAGTGAACAGTAAACATTGCCAACTAAAACAAAAGCCAGCAGAGAGATTATATCAAAGAGAAAGTTCCACAGCCACACTTACATAACCGCTGCTAAATCAACTTCGAGGAAGCTGCAATATTTGTGTAGTTCTGTTATAGTCAAAGACAGAAAGAATGACCGGCAGTAAATATATTTTTAAAAACACTGACAAACATTTTACCTTCCTTTTATTTTGTTTCTAAAACTGATAATTTGCTGAAAAGAGAGACTCATAAATACAGCACAGTGAGCAAAACCAACACATAATTTATTGAATAACAATAATTTAAAAAAATGTCTTGTTTCCATGCTCCACTGAAACCAATATGTATCTGTAATCAGGAGCAGAAGAAAGTCAAGTCAGCCTAATTACAGGCCGTGTAATGAACCACCTGCTGTGAGATTGTGTCGCAGAATGTTTATGAAGTGGGCCAGAAATACTGTGCACTCAAATTGTATGCACCCACACACAGTCTCTCAAGAACACAAAGTTCACACAAACACGCAAACACACATGCACGCATAGCTGTTCCTGGTAAATTGCTTTCATACTCCGCAAGAATTTTAACATCTCCACAAAACACAAAACGCCCAAAATTCACATGCTCACAAAGGCAACTGAACACAAACTTTTTGCAAAATAATCCATGAAGTAACAGATGTCTGAAGAGCAAACACTTGTTAGTGTCCACACTGTGGCAGGTATTAATAAGACATTTCTGTTGTTGTTGCTGATCAACACAATCCTGCTCTTGATTTCTCTGCAGATCCTGTTGTACACACTACATGCACAAACACTCACAAGAATGCACACTGATCCCATGGCACACAAATGATCCTAAAATAAACTGAAGTGATTAATAATTAAAGTGCAAATATCCATCTTATCCACTGTGACCAGTCTTACACACACTCACATTCATTCACACATGCACACACTCACACAGACTCTAGCTCTCATGAGCTGTAGCTACCCATCTAACCTTTTATCTTCGGATGATGAATGGAGGGTGTGAAGGATTCTGCCTTAGACAATGTTGCCAATTTTCTCCCTCCATGGCTTTCAAATTCGAACAGATATTTTTCTGAACTTTCAATTCATCATCCTGGACACTGTCCACTCAACCAGCAGAGCTGAGCACAAAGGCCAGATCCCCTCTCACACACATGCGCATGCACACACGCACGCACACACACACATACACAGTCTCATATGAAATGACAGTTATGTGCACACTAAGGCTGTATCATGTCATTCTTTTTGTAGATTCACAGCTTTGATTAAAGTTTTGAAATGAAGATTTGAATGTCTGTCATTATGGTTGATAATAATCCTCACTCTCATACCGAATCTTTGGGGTGAATTGCCACAATCAATGACATTCTTTACATCAGCAGCAAATAAGCTAGCAAGCGCCTTGGGTGTGTATGTTGGAGTGTTTGTTTTCAGTTCAGAACTCAGCACTCACCAGACTCTGGTAAAGTCCAGCTAGTAACAAGTTTTTTCCTCATAGCAGAATGATAATGCATGCAGCCTGACCTGCCTCCACAGTGCTAATACAGGGCTGTGGAGATGAGGCTGGCTATGTGAGACTGATTTTTCCAGAAGCTCTGGGTTGCCCTTGGCTCTCTCCACCAAAACTCCCTGACTCTCAGCAGCTGTCTTCTGATATCTGTCCCTGGGCTTCTCCTGGTCCTCCAGCACTCTGCACAGCACCGCAATATGCATTCAAATTTTGATTTAGAACATGTTTGTCAACTTTATGATTAAAGCTTTGAACCATGTTGTGCAGCCCTAATGCACACATACATTTAATGTCATCTCTGGCTCCTGTAACATTATATATTTTTTAATGGCATATGCATTGCAAAGTACCACATTTTAGCACACAGACAGAATCTGACACTCAAATCCTCACACAGAGATAAAACCAAACAAGTGTATGTATCTACTTGCAGATATTAATGGTAGTAAACAGCACGCAACACCCTTTAGAGCACAATGATAAAGAAAGCAGAACAGGCCTCAGTGGGGTTTCAGATAAGTCAATAGTTACTTTTAAAGAAGCTTTAGCTTACATGCAGACTTCATGTTCCTTACAATATTCTTAAACTTACACTCTGATACTGAATTAAAATGAGAGAGCAGAGCCTAAGACATAACTCAGTGGTCCAGAACCAAATCAAACTTGCAAAAACCCAGCATGTGAGAAAAGGTTACAGAGAAAAATCCAATAACTTGTAAGATGATCATAGAATGAGGTGCATTGGGATTTTCCCTCAGATACCTGTATATGAAGGCTAATGTTATGTGCAGGGAGTCATGTGATGGTGTACACATAAACACACATACACACACATGCACATACTCAACAAAACCCAGTAGGGACCTCTTGCCCACCACCATTTGCTAGCCTTGTGTTTATGTCCTTGCCTACAGCAATATCAGTTCCACCAGCTGAGCTTCACAGGGATGACAGTCCTACAGAAATGAGCATTTGTATGTGTATATGTTGTGTCTACTTTTTTTTTTTGTAGAGAGAAGGGGAAGCAGAAAAACAGTCAGATAAACAAACACTTGTTTTCAAGGTTTTCAAACCCTTTGTGAGGAATGCGACCCCTGACTCTTTGCCAAAGCTTTGTCAAAGCCTCACAATACTTTTGGATCAAGACTGACCATCAGGCAGTGAAAAAATATCCTTCTGTATATCTATGCTGCTTGATTTGTCACTGTAGGTGCTCTTTCCCACAGTGTAGTTTATTCTCAATTGCATGCAAGTTGCAAGGATTCTTACAGGAGAATCTGTTGCACACTATGAAAGGCCTGATCCCTTAAAATATAAATCTTGTTTGATAATGCTAATACGGTGTTGATTTTGCATCTCAGAGTACTTGTACAAGTCCACCATATATACTCCATCTCCCTGTGTTCTAATTTATTCATTGCATCTATTAGTGTTAGCTAAAAAATGCCTACCACAATCAGCTGAAGCAAAGCTGTATGAGAATCCCACAGAGTTGTGTGTTTGGCCCACCTGACTCATCTAAGTCTTGTATTTGTTTACCCTATTGTTCCTCTGTGGTCAGCCAACTTCTGAGAGAAATATGTGGCCAAAAAGCACAGCCTGACTCTTTTCACCCTTCTGTTGTTTACTTTAGCTCTCTGACATTTTGTGGTAGACAGGTAGCTCAGACTCTGCAGTGTTTCCTCAAGAATTTTTTGTCAGGAGTCGGGGCAAAAGGTTTTGTTGTACCTGGGTGGTGCACGCATCAGAGCACTGCCCCATAAAGCTGTCCTATGGAAAAAGTAGAGCACATGGGCTTTTTTTCCATATAAACTCATTTCATTATACTTTACGGAGTGCCTATGAACACACCATTAAACCCTTTCTGTGAATGCAACACTTTTACGTGGACAAAGGGCAAGATGACAGAAGTAGCACAACTGTGAATGATACTAAAACCCAGTGAAGGCTCTCAACATATTTTTTTGCCCATGACTCTTCTGGTAACCTAATGTTTCTCATCCACAAAGAAGAGAGAGAGTAGACAGCCATTTGTCTGTGTCTTTAGTACGTTGGGATTTTGGTATTTTTTGAAGCAGCACCAGTAGAAATTTAGCAGCAGTGGAAAAAAATAACATGTTTATAATAACTTTTTTGCAATCAGACACATTAACAATTGTTCTTGACGTGAACCGCAGCCATCATGCACATTTGAACTCATGTTGGACTAGTCCGCTTCAAAGGGCTTTTTTCTAAAAGCAAACAGTTGGTTGCATGTACAGGCATAACATTAAGAATAATTGATAAAATAATATAATAGATAAAATAGCATCCATGAGTTTGTAGGAGTTTGTAAGTAGAATAAAGTGATCTCTTTTATGTTGATTTAACTGGTTTTACACAAAAAAAATCAAGCAAACAAAGGAAACAATCAGGTCAACCGGATCATTGGAAACAGGTCAGCAGAAAGTAACTCAAAAGACAGCAAGAGGCAAACTGAGAGTAGATAAAGTGAAGCAGTCAGGCGAACAACTTTTAGTCTGTCGGTACATGGCTAAATAAAGAACACTTGGTTTTCCCTGGCTGCATTACATTACATTACTATACCTCTGACTCTTAGCTGCTCTGCTGATTAATGCTCTAACCTTTGACTAAAAGCCAAGAGCGCTGCAGCAGTGGCACAGCAAGATTAAATCACTGGTTAAAACTGTGTCAGGGAGATAGATCTGTCCTACATATTCTGCTAGGTTAAACATACAGTAGATGCTTTTTTATATAAATATTACATGAATTCTTTCAACTACGATTATTGTGTAGTGCAAAACAGATATTCTGGCAGCCAAACACTGAAAGGTAACACAAGCTGATTTTAGAGAAGATGGGTTATTATGCAGCAAACAAATGTACAGAGTAGATTTGCAATGTCTGTGATCTGGAAGAGTCAAACTTTAAAAAAGTATCAGGTCAGTAAAAGAGGAGAAGGACTGACTGGTGGTGGAAGAAAGATTCTGACTGGCTGGTTCCTGCTGTCTGCTCCTACATTATTTATATACTCATTTATTATTGTGTCTTTCTTAATAAGTCAAGTCTGTCTTATATAGTTCATCTGTCTTTCTTTTTAATTAATTCCTCATAAAATTAGCAGACTGTAGCCTAAGTTTTTTGTGGTTATTAATAGCTGTTTTAGATCACTTCTTAGACTACAAACTGCTGTTTTGATTCCTTTTTCTATAAATTTATGCCACTGGAGAACAAATGTGTCCTTTGCAAGGTGTCTGGAAAGAAATGTCTCAAAGAGTTTATAAATGGCCTTGTAAGGTTACTCTACTAATTTACTTTGTTGTCTCCTGGCTCTGTTTATCCGCGGCTTTTTATAAAGGACGTAATAATAGGTGCAAAGGGAAATTGCACATAACAGCATCACATTAACTGAAATGAATGAGCTTTTCCTGATAATAAGATTGGATTACAGAGTGAAGATGAAAAATGGATGAAGTGGGATTGTTCAGAGTTAATAGAGATCTACTGTACATGACACAAATCATTTCTGTCCATTAGAGTCATGTAGTGATCAGTACAGCAAATGTGCCTCTGCTCTTATCACAGTTTTCTTCCAGCTGACCAAGGTGACTGACACACATGCACACACACACACATGCATACACACACATAAAAACACACACAGACAGTACACCTATGTGCATTTATACAGATAAGTACAGGTGCTGAGAACATGCATACACACACGGACACACACATCCACACAAATATGATGTCAAGCTGAATAAAGCACAATGACAGCTGGCTAAAATTGCACCTATAAATCATTTGTCAGACAGGTCTAAATTCTATCTGCCAGCCTTACATGCACTCAAATCCCTCCCCACCGCCACTATCACACACACACATACACCCCCCCACACACACACACACATTCATATTCCTGGATGGATCTGTCTGATATTGGACCCTCTATGCTGACAAATTCTTCCTCATAACAACACATAAACTCTGGGCTATATTTTGAAGCTGGTACAAAGCTGCAGTGTAGTGATGTTTTACACCAAACAAGAGAGTTTTTTTTTCTTCCTCACCTGAGCCTATTTAGTGTTTTTGTGACTCGTCATGGACATGCACAGTAAAGTGCGTCTCATCATTCATTGTGTTTTTTTTTGACCCACAAGACATGAGACCATAAGACCTGTTTGGACCAGGTCCGAATCATGCTGCATGTACATGAATACTGAATATTCTTCCACCTGCCTCCCTTTCCACAGAAAAATATGGTGGCTCTAATACTAATAGAAAAGGCAGAAGGCCCTCTTTCTTGTATGTCTGCTCTGGGCTTCTGTAGAAACATGGTGGTGCATCATGGCAGACTGTGGAGGAAGACCTGCTCCCTCTATAGATATAAAGGGTTCATTTTATGGAAAAGAAAACACAACAAATCTAATTATAAGGTGGTTATATACATATGAGTATTCCATTTCTGCCATATTCTTCAAATAGATCCACCTGTAGCCTAAAAACTGAACTTTTAAAGCCTCATGAACACACAGTCTTTCTCCTATTGTTTTATATTGTTTGCCCCTGCTACAAATTTCTCACCACTTTTGACTTCCAAATATTACACATTCTTCCACTAGTAGACACATTTAACTGCATGAAAGAAACTACTTTAGTGATATTCCGATAAAAGCACTATGTTTTGAATGCCAGGTAAAGATTGTGAGATTGTTACCTGCATCCCTCAGCAATAACAGCCTCCATGTATGAAGGCCTTCCCGTTTATCTGATTAACACTCTCATCAGGATTGTGTGTTATTTGCAGTCTGTAATTTGATTGACGTGCATTGTCAAAGCATGATTGTGTCGTTATCTTGATTAAATCTTTTACAGACGTCAACAGGTTGTTGCAAAATCAACCACAGATATGTTTTTTTTCCTCTTGTGCCCATCAAACTACCAGGCTAGCATTTTGGTATTCTACGCTGCCTTTTGGTACAAATTATAAGAAAGCTGAAGACTTCCTCAGAGTACGTTGAACAAACTGTTCACCCATGAAAGTCACATTATAATTAAAGCTTTTCTCTACTTTTTAAAACCCCCTAGGACTACATCTTCCAACCAATTCTCTGAACAATGCCTGAAGCATCACATTTTTAATTGTGATAGGGGCTGACCCCTGTCTGCCCTGAAAAATTCAAACAGCAATCTAAATCAGGCAAATTGCGAATAGTCATGACTGCTGGTAAAATGCCATGGGTGTGTGACACGATCATTAGGAATGGTCAGTGTGTGGAGCCATGTAATGACTATTACAGACAGCAGATATGCTAACTGTGTAATATTGTACAAAGAAATAATAGTAATCTCGCCTTGTGCCTTCTTCCTTTAATTTGTAACATTAGTTTCACTCACACATGACATGTCCTCTCTCTCTTTCTGACACACACACAAGTCACAGTGTGTCAATCATCACATAGTACAAATAAATCAACTGATCAAAATGTGACAATAAACCAGAAAAACCAGAAAGGACGAAATATTTCACACAAAGCAAAAACCAAGGAGTAAGCTCAAAATGCTGCTATATAGTTGTAATTCTGTGTACGTCAAAGCTCTGTGCATTTGTTTTATCTTGCTTTTCCTATCACAAACATATTCTCCTGTAAAACAGTAGGAAATCGGAAGGTGCCGTATATCTTTGTGGTGACATTTGTCACAGAGAAAAGCGGAGCGATCAGACCCGGGTGCTTTGGCTGGGGGCCCTGCCATCCATCATGGAGACCGGGTGGTAAATGGCTTATGTAATTCTGTTTCAGATGAATGACCATGGAAGGCAGTGTCACCACTAACATTATTGTGATCTATACAGTAGCGATGCGACAGGGAAGGAGGAAGTGAGAGAGCAAGAGGGATCTCTCAGCTCAGAACACGAGACTGAGAATCTGGATTATGATCAGACTTTTATCTCTGTTTGTAAGGTTTGTAACTACAGCTGTGGTTTTTGTTATCAATTAATCTGTTGTTTTTTATCTCGATTATTTAATTAATTATCCCTACAAAATGAAAAATATATACTAAATCAACTTTAATATACATGAATTAAATCTTCTCATGGTCTCTGTTTTCCTTCAACTCAGCAACAAAAGTAGATGAACTTGGCTGAATATTGTATTGAGCTCCAGCTTTTTGTTTTTTTCTACACAGTTATTGTTTTAGTTATTACTTTACCCTGAAATTAATCTGCAGCAAGAGGCTACTTGAGAACACCGCTAGTAGGTAACAGATACACACCAGTGATAAAATCACAAATTGATTTTTTTTGGGAGATAACATTGTCTGACTTCTGTTAAACAGCACGGTTCATTTCTACACGTATTATGAATAGGGGGTGTAACTAACCCACTGTTTGCTACAGGCCTATTAAACTATGAGCTGTAACTAATAAAAGTCAATTGGTGCTGAAGATTCAGGTTATAATAACCTCATCACCACTATGATGGACCCATTTTTTAACATTATCATATTGTTTTCATGAAGTCTTTTGATATGTTGTAATTACAAAGATATTAATTAAAGGTCCATTTTCACTTGGACTCAGGCAGGCCTGAGTCACTGTTGGATGGCCTAAAAGGGCTCATTTAGTCTAAAACATTGTCCTTTCGTTCATCACTCAGGCCTGTTGTGTACATGGGATTAAGACACTTGACAGCATCATATCTTCCTTTTTGTATTGGACTTCACATTTACTTTTGCTGGATTTACAACTTGTTTTTGTGAGAACGAGAGCGGAAAAAAGGATTGCTGAAAGAGAAACAGAAAATGATGTTGACACTTCTGTTCTCTTTATTTTTAAGTGGTGGTATCAAGAAAATTACACCATTTACTGCTCAGAAAATGAGCAAGAAAGACTTACAGGAATGATTGACTCGATTACTTTTCTAATTATCCCATGTTTCTCATAATTATCATCTTTTTTTGACCCTGTAATATTCTTATGAGGTCAGTAGGTCAGTGCTTGAAAGATTGCTGTTCATTTTAGGCTTGTTCCTTATTCTATTTCCAAAGGTGACTAAAAGACTGAAAGTGATGAAATTGACTAAAATGGGGATGCACAGTCTTGTTCTTTTGCTGAAATAGATGAATGTAGGTCATGTAAGGTTTTATTTTACCTTTCCCTTTAAAATTTATTGAGGCATTAATACATTTTTTGAACGACAATATAATGCAGATGTTTCTGGCTTGACAGGGTAACAAGTGTATTGAAATTATTAATTAAGTATTGAGTATGAGTAGCAGTAGATGTAGTTCCTTTTTCCTCTTTTATTTTCAGTGTTGCAGAGAAAAACATGTGAAAAAAGAGCAGCTGACCTCAAATGACCTCTCAACTCTTCCCGTCATTAACCCCTCCAAATCAATTTCACCCTCCCCTGCTCCCTAAAAGACTGAGAGAAACAACAATGACCTCTGCTTTTACAGAGGTGGTAACATTTGTGAGCAAATCACATCTGAGGTAATTTGTGTGTGTTTGAATGTGTTTGAGACATTGTGAAAAGAAAGCAACCCGGTCCGTGTCCTGATAAACTTTCCAGGTCGCTGAACTCAGCTACAGAAATCAGATGATCAGAAGTGTGCTTATGTTTTTATTGCACATTATGCGTGTGATTGTGTTTGCTGAGTATATCCCCCTCATTTACAGAAAAAACACTAACACTTGAGACAGTCAAATATATTTGGCCCGACTGCATTAACTGAATAGATAAACACTGACTCTCCTGACCCACATTATCCAGATGGTGCTGATTCACATCAGTAAGCTCAGCTTTTGAGCTTCACGCCCAGATCCTTGAGATTCTAAGATCTACAGACGGGGAGCCCAGGCGGGATTTAGGCGGCACATAAAATCTGGGCCTGTATGTGCAAAGCTTCTAAGAACTGAAAGGGCTCACTCAGGATCACCAGTGAGGTCACATTACCATGTGAACTATGGCAATACTTAAAGGCAGCGCAGAGGAGCAGCTCCACAAAGCAAAGACGTATTGTTCTTATTTCAGTACCTGTTCAGTGTTTTTACAGATCTATATCATAACATCATTGATCATATTACATTGATCAGTTCCTAATCCAGCACTTGAATGCTACCCAGAGTCATTTTAAAAGTAGCTCTTATGTTATCACTTAGACTTTAAAGATATGCAGAGAAATCAGTGATACCTTGCGTTACTTTATGATGTGCTCCTACACACGTACAACCTCAGATTTTGAGGCTGCCGTGCTTCAAAGAGCATGTTGTTCCTCACAAGTGTGAAGACAAAGAAAGAAGTCAGCAACACAGAGCAAGGCAGGGAATTTTCAAAAGCTGTTGTTTTCCGCAGACACATTCAGAGATATTTGCTCACAGCTGATTCGATATCTGAAATGAAATCCTTTGAATGCTGTCTCTCTGCCTTAGAATAGATGGGGTTCAAAGGCTTTATAGGCGTCAGTCAATAAACAACTCATAGCCATGGATGCTATTGCAGTAAAATGTAATATTCCCTCCTCTATGAGAAGAGCATATTTTTGTCTCTTTACATTATTTCTTTCTTCATCGGCATCTTTCCTTCAATACCTTTGCATTTCCTCAAAACACGTTCTCACCTTTTTCTCACTTGTCTTATATTTCCTTCTATTTTCATATGTATAACCCATATTTCTCTCTATATCCTGTGATTTCTTCTTTCTTTTTACTCACAGCTACTTTCATATTACAGTGCCTCTCATCACACCTGTGTTTTCTCTCCTCTTTTTCTTTTTTTTTTTTGTTCTGGCCTGAGTTTCTGGTGACAGATGGAGCCATGGTGGCATCATTCAGGTAAAGATGAGTGGGACTGACAGGCCCACTGAGGGCACGCTGGGCCTGTACAGCACCAGTCTGACACGCTGTCACGCACACACACACATACACACACACACACACACGGCTAATGTTACTAAAGTTTGCTCATACTTCTTGAGTGTAATATAAGCAGACTAATTACTGTGGTATTTTTCCCTTTTTTGTTTTTGTCACATCTTCAGAGATGGTTATTTTGTGTGTCTTAGAGTGCTCAGGTGCAAACTGTGAGGAAAAATCTTTGAAAGCTAGTTATTTCTTACATTTAAAGAAGCTTACAGGCGCTGTCGTAGATCAAGGGTTTCTTCAGGCTTGTTAGTATACAACTCACACAACAAATTTAGCCTTGAGCTCCTGTGCTAATGAAAATATCTTGCTCTCAAACTTACAGACAGCCCACTACTTACTGATAAAGTCCCAGTATAATTGCTAAACAGACAAAATATCCAGTGCTTTATGTACCAAGTTCTTTTTTTCTTGCATTTATGTATATATTTAAATGGGAAGTCGACTTTAAGGACCAAACTCCTTAAAGACTCACTACATTAACCAGTGGACGCACATGTTGAGTAGTGTGTGTAGTGTCCACCACTGCAGAAACTTGGGGGTTGAATCCCCAGAAGCTGTGTGTGTCTGGTTGGTCCTGCATACAGATGAACAAAGTGGGTTATATTCAGTGACGAGAAACCCAAGGAGGATTTCCAGACTATTTGGTGTGGAATTAGGAAACAGGAGAAAATGTGAGTTAAGTGTAAATTAAGTAAAAAAAACAAATATGATGCACAGTTAGATTTCATTTCTATTTGCCAAAAAGCACAGTTTCAGAGAAGAACTGCAAACACTTAAATGCATAACAGTATATCCAAGCGCCTTGTCAGCCTGCGAGCAACTCTACAAGAGCAGTTGATAAACTGCTCAACACTGCACTTCAGCTGCCAGTTTTTAAGGGAGCAGAGAACATCAATTATACAGTTAACATGCAACATTTCTTGGCTTTTGGTGAGAAATTACTACCCTAGCAGTGCAATTTCAAGAATAATAGACTAACATAAAAACATTTTACACTCTCATTTTTTAAAAGTCTGCTGTTCCTTCTAACAATTTTATATTCCTAAGTTACCTCTCAGATTGGTGAAAAGAGTGAAACAATACATGATATTTTGTCAGCTAGTGGATTACACAGCATCAGCAAAAGTGGACCACTTTAACTCAGTGAATGTGATATTTATTTCAGAGCAATTGCACCAGATTGCTTGCTGTGTTCACTCTTTGTATATCATACACCCTATTACATTGAAAATTGGATATCTTACATTGCTTGCGCAATATGTCATGTTGTATTTGCTTTGAAAAATGCGTTAGTTAAGTCATCATTTCCATGCAGACATCATCTCTCAGTGCTGGTTTCGCTGTGATGAAGTACTGAGGATGGTAACACTCACCCCCTACTGCTGCCCCATCTGGCCCCTCAGTGTAGCTCTCGACCACAGTTGTTACTGATACTGCGACCCAATCACCTCTGCCCAGGGTTCTCATAACAGCCATGGCAACCAGTTTGTCAGCTGGACAATCAGCCAGCCATTAGAGCCTGAGGAGTAGGTGTTCATATGCTGACCACACTGATCTTGGTCACTAACACTTTTTCAAACTTCTGCATTAGTAATTTCTTCTACATTAAAAAACTGTTTTTTGGTCTACATCAGTATTTAGAATATGAAGTGTGGCAATAATGCCCAAACTGTGCCCATCGTCTAGACAATTCCTTCATTTTTACGCTGAGACTGTCCTGAGCAGGACATTCCAGCTCAGCACCGAGCACCTGTGTTGGTATTCCACTTGAATGGAGCTAGTAGTTAATCTGGTAGCCTTTTCTGTGTCGAGTCAGATTAGTGTGCTGTCATCAGAGTTTCATGAGGAGAGGCCATCTGCTCAGACAGATCTTACAAGATGGCAGTAGGATGATATCAAACAGTCCTGAGGGTGGCACACTGATAGGATTTAAAAAAAAAAAACATGGATCTAAAATTTGGTCCTCACGCCTTTCTGACCTTTATTTTTGTGCGAAAATAGCTTCATAAACAAACACCTGAGCTGCAAAACTGAAAATGCAGTGTATGATGCAAATATGTCTGTTTGTTCTGTTTATGGGGGAAAAAAACATTTGTCTTCTTGTGGTTTGAAGCCTGATTATTATAGCCTTATGAAGTTTGCTAAATTAGCACAATTTAAAACTGCAGCAAAGGAGACATAGTTATGAACTTTACTGCAGACCAAGTAGGCCTACAGGGGTACATTTATGAACCTCAAAGCATAAATGCACTATAAAGAAACTGCGAAAATTCATATTCATTCAGTCACACACACATACACACTAACAGATAAAAGGGAGCCCTTTGCCAAATAAGTTCAAGTGCCACAAAGTCATAAAGTGTATACAGCCTCAATAAAAGGGAACACCAATTTCCATAAACGAAATTCACACAACCCTGGTAAATATAGTGTAAGCATGAGAAAAATGCATGAATTAATCACTAACCACAGGTATTAAAGTCTGTGCCTGCCTTTGAAATGCGTTTTTTCTTAATGAGTTTACATGAAGCAAAGTCCTTTTTTTTGCATTAGCTAAACTTGTTTTAATGATGAGACAGCAAACCTTATTTTGTCACCACCAAACTTTCCACACAGCAACAAACAGACGTTGGATGGTTCAGAAATTCTATCATTAAGAAGGAAGGTTTAAAACAATGAAACTAAAAGTGTAGAGACAGCAGGTGAAAGCACAGCAAATGATGTCCAGAACAACAGCATAACACCAAGCATCTGGTCTCAGTTCTTAGGCAGAGATAGTGAGCATGTGGAGTGAGTACAGATGTCTTTCTTCTCTCTAAATCAAGACACCTCAAACAAGCAAAAAAACAAAAGTCCAGATGAGGAATATTGTTATTTTTTTTCTTCCTTCATTGGAATTGTATTTCATTCCTTCCTTGAACTGCTTGGTCCCTTTGACATTGCTGGGCCCGAGGCTTGAGTTACTGATTTCTCCTGGGAGGTCAGACTTCCTGCAAAGTGCCACATAGCGCCCCAGCCAGCAGCTCATAATGAGAAGGCATCTGCTTAGATCTTATAGGATTGATGAGGTGATAGAAATACTGATGACTTCTGTATAGAAGTTCACCAAATAGTAGCAGAATATAAAAACACAATGCTTGGCTTTTAAAGAAGAAAAGAATTGTCGTTAGATAATAATGAAGAGAGAGGGACCAAATGAGGAAGAGGGGCAATGGGAGCCGGAGCGACAGGAAAAGAGAAAATGTCGACAACACTGAGGAGAGACAAATTAAATGAATTGGCAGAGGAGGGAAGATGAAAGCATTAGGATAATGATGGAGCAAGGAAGAAGGGACAAGAGCTGAGTGAGAGAGATGCAAAGTGACAGGCACAACTGAAATATAGGACTGACTTGCCTCTTCTTGTGTGTGTGGATGTGCTTGGGTGTGTGTGGGGGGGGGTGTTTATCCAGTTATCTTTTTTTCAGTCTGACATTTCAAGTTAAAATTTTAGAATTTGGTGTAAAGGCTTTAGCTCATCACTTTCTACAGATGTATTTACAGATATTTTTTCCCCCTTTTTCTAAAGTCATGAGCAAAATATAGTAAACCCCCCTATTTGGAGCCTGCAGGTGGATGCATGGGTGGTGGTAGGGCTGGAAACTACAGCTATGCTAAAGCAAACAGTGGCAGCATAGGCAAAGCAAAAGGGAGAGATGGAACATTTTTGCAGTTTAAAAATACTGACAAATTTGAGGGTGTGTTTGGTGTTTGTAGTATTTAGCTGTGCGAGCCTGAGCAAGCTCTCTGGGATCAATCCACTCATGTGGTTTTTAATTTAGGGAGTGTAAGGTTGTTGCTTTCAATCATACATGGTGTCATGATCTATTATTCTGTCTTCTATTACGTCAGACCAGTTTACAAGTGAAATATGCTAGCAGTTGCTACTGAAAGTCCATAATGAAAGTTAGTTTACTTATATTATGTTAGCACGTTATTTATTTTTTTTTTTACATATTTTCAAATTGTTAGAATTTCTAAAAAAAACTTAGTCGCTGATACAATTGATGTAGTTAAGAATATGTAGTTTTCTGTCGTTGCTTCATTCATTCTCAACAGTTATGCAAATTCAAATGTAAAGTCAGGCCGGCCTCTTCCAATCTTCTTCTTGTGTCCACAGCTGTTCAGTGGGCTCAGTATATCATTTGAAAAAAAAATGCAGAACGAAACATAAAACCCAGAATACTTCAGGACTATTAGGACTACCATCCATAATCCATCACAGTCTCCACAAATAGTTTCCACCCTGCAGCGCACCACTCTCCTCTCTTTCACTACTCTAAAACAGAACAGATAAAAGAAAAGAAAAAAGAAATTAAATCAGTCACCTGTGGAAAAATGAAAAGAAAAACATATTCAAAAGGCGAAAATATAAACATATTTTAGACTTAGGCAAATTTATTTTTGTACCAATAAAAAGTTTGGACAAACTGATGGAATATTTAGCCAAGCCAAGAGCAAAGACTGTAAGCAGAAAGAAAATGTGATTGTTGCTCATTAAATTAAAAAAAAAAGTCAAAGAACTCTTGTCCCAACGCTGTCTCTAACAAATAGTATAATACTTATGAAACATAATGTCACCTCTACTGCTTTATGTGTGTGCAGTTTCTGTTAAAGTATAAAGAGTATAGCAGAATAAAAGGATTAACATACATAGGTATCCTGACATGACAGCATGCCTTCACCCAAGCCAAACATTTAGAAGAACTGCTAAATATGACTGGCCACGGCAAAATAGGTGCATAGAATAGGCAGCACAGTGGTGCAGAGGTTAGCACTGGAGCACAGAGAAGCACAAATGATTTTAGAGATACTCAGTTATAGTTCATACCATTTTTTGTCACCTCATCTAGTATGTACTGTGTTCTCCATTGTTAGTACTATGTTGTTAAGGAACTTTTTTTTTCTTTGACTTTTCATGGAGTTAATCTAAATACAACAAACATGAACTCTTTCTCCTTCCATCTGTCAGAGCAGTTGCACGTCTGAGTTAGTTTGAGTGGTGATCTGTCTCAGAGGGCGTCTTCGACATGACTATGTGTGTGTGACATCAAAACATAACAGTATATTTTGTTTTCTCTTCATTTAGCTCAGGTGCTGTAAAAAATCTCTGCAGTAACGAAAGCCACAGTATTTTAGACAATATTCTGAATATAAGACCTGACTGTTTTTTTTTTTATATGACATTCTGCGATTCTGTCCCAAGTTGTCTGCAAGGTAGAATTCAAAGAGCTTTGATCTAGGCAGCAACTGTGTTTCTTTCTAGATATATTTGGCTTCTGATTCTCTCCTCCTTAATATTTCTAAAAGCACAGGGATGCATATTATTTATCAGTGCTGAAAAATTTTAAGTCAGTGCAAAAATTTATATTAAAAATGTATATTGTATGCTTTATATTATATCGACTACAATTCAATTATAGTATTAAATAAAACTGATATCTTTAAGTTGCTTCTATTGATACTACAAGTGCAGCATCTGAACACAAACATGCTACAAGTAGCAGTTTGCAACTTTAAAGTTGGCAGGCAATCTTCCCACAAACAAAGAGAAGAACAAGAAGAAGATGAAGAAGAGGAGGAGGACGAAGAAGAAGAGGAAAAGAAGCTTAAGAAAGAGTGTAGCACACTGTTGTAATGCTCATCAAAGATTTTGTCACTCCTTTGGACACTTACTGTATTAGAGGCAACATGGTAGTAATTTGTAATATATGTTCCGCAAGGTTAAGAGCAGAGGTAGTAGTATCAAAAATAGTAATGTCAGTAGATACATTTAGGTCAAAGCTTTAGAATTTAATTTGTCCATCTTGGCCCTCTAAATCTTAGACTTTCTTACCCTCAAGTGTGCATAAACAGGTTACGACTATAAACACTCTAAAGAATAAAAGTTGATTAATACCAATATAATCTGCTGTTTAAATAAATATACACCCTATTCCTATCATTGGTTGCATTGTTGGCCCAACTTCCAAAAGGATTGAATAAATTTTTAATTGGTAGTACTTTTAATAGGAAACAAGTTAATGGGTACAGTTTTATGAAAGCTGCTACCCTTTACCACATTCAGATATACAACTTCAAACTGCTCCAAAGCTGTCTACGTTTTGCAGCCTGCTCCATGATTTTTTGGAATTATTGATGTTTCTGTAATCTAACTTTGAATGTGTAGATGTAGCTTCTATGCATGTAATGCTTATTTGTGTGTCTGAGTGTGTGAGTATGAGCTCGTATGCAGCAATAAGACAGAGAGAGTGCTGACCTTGGTGTTTCCTTGTAGGGAGTGGTACAGCTCAGAGGTGTATGTGCTGAGGCACTTGGATGGCTTAAACACACACTGCCTGCACTCCCAGCAGCCTCACACTCTTTGTGTGAGCGTGACTCCCTGTCGTCACCAGGTATTCCACCAACACACTCAACTGCTTCTTGTTTTCATGGATGTAGTGTACACCCCTGTATTTCAGTCACACAAAAAACAAGTGATTCAACTGAGCTGGTTTATTTTAATAACTATTTATTTTGCCTTGTTACTTTAAAAAAAATCAATTAACATACCACATAATTTATTTTGACCTGTCTTACTAGAAAAGTGTAGTTTTGAGTTGTTTATTGTTTGTTTTTCACATGGTTTACTAACTAACTTGTTTTTATGAAACCCAAATTTTCACATTTACCTATGTCATACTATTACACTGACTGCATGGTTGTTATCACCTGCTTTTCTGTTCAGCTTCTGTATCACACTTTATTCTTGATCTAACATGCTTTGTTATTCAGTATCCTGTTACTTAAAGAGCCATTTTACCTAAATTATTCCTCATGTAGGTGATGCTGATTGTTTAGGTTTTGTGATACCATCACAACATAGAAACAGTGAGGGAATTTGACCAGTGATTTGCTAAAGGGGATACTGAAGGGGACAAACTATTACATTTTATGTCTATTAATCTTTCTAATCTTTCTTTTGTATTTTTTTTAACTTTGTTATCGTTTGTTTTTCATCAGCCTAAAGCTATAAGACATTAGAAGCCCAGCTAGGGATAGAGATCTTTTCTTTGGTTGACTTTGGGAGTCTCCCACTATGACACTATCTCCTAAGCAGCTGTATTATCATGAGTAAAGCAAAAGGGAAATATCAGGAAAACTTGTATTTACTTATTTACAATAATTTGTCAGAATTTCGTGGTTTAAGACCAATAAATAAAATGTGTTTTATATGAATAGCCAATTAATTATTTGGAATTTGAATAATTTCAATTTGTTAAATTGCAACTTGCTAATAATGACAAAAGATAACACTGTGTCTTTGACGTGTTGTTAAATATCCCACTGCTTTTCTGAAAAGTCCCAACCCTACTCTGCTTCTGTTTGTTTGAAATTACAATTAATTCACTGTAAAGGTTAAAAGTTGATCCTGAAGGACTGTGAGTTAACAGTTTGAGTCAACCACAGAGGCTGTGTACTCTGTCGTGTCTGTGCTTTTAATTCGTATTGTATTTTCCTGTAAACCAGGATGTAGAGACATTAAAAGAAACAGCCTTTAACAGTTCTCTTTAATACATCCATGGAAACAGCAGCAGACCTGCAGCAGGAATGTGACAACTGAAGAGGTGGGTGTGAAAACCACAGCTCACAATCTGCTGAATCAGTGCAACTGCTGGCTTTGTTGGACAAACTAACCTCAAGAAAGACACAGCCACAGCTACAATAATACAGCCTCTATGGTTGACTCATTTTTTAACTCACAGACATACACAACACTGCAACTAATAAAGCAACCAATCAGAGGCAGGGTAGAGCAAGTCAAAAAAGGCAGTGGGATCCAAAATAAGACATCTGTGACATTAGCTGTTAAACTCAGATTATTTGCTAGTATATGAGTACTCCTGTCCTGCAAAATACACATTACAATTGCTCAATCATGTGTTTTAAAAATATTTTGTTAAAAAATACTGCCCATCTCTGAGAGCTCTTTAGGAGTCAATGTTCATCCAGGTCCCAAACATGAGAACAAGTACATAGAACACAGCATACAACCAAATTCACATAGAATTAAGTTGTACTGTATAAGCTATGAATTTGATTAACCTTATTTCAAGCAGCTTATTTCAAGCTCCAGATGTTTTCACAGAGTAAAAAATTTAAAAGCTAACCTACCAGCTCAGCATCAAACAGATGAAACACACACACAGTGACTAGTTAGCGAACATACTGGAGCATTTAGCAAGTAAATAGCTTTACATTGTTCTCAGCAAGTTATGCTGTGTTTTTGGGCAGCCTCAAGCTATCTTTTTTAAAAAAGAATTAAAACAATGCTGGACCGCATAACAATGTAATAGCACCTGGGTCAAAAGAAAAAGTGCACAGCATTCATAAGTATTAAGTTTCTATGTTTACTAAGAGCAATCAGTGGGTTTGTCATAATATAAGTTACCCTATTCAAACAACATGTAATGAATTTAGCAATTATTAATATAAAAATAATAATTAGTGGAGCTTTAAGTTGTATTGTTGTGATAAGGTAACTCATCACAGATAAATACTGATGTGAACATGGCCTATTATAAAGATTTTTTTTACAAAGTAAAAGGAGTATTCATTATCCCTAGATCAGGCATCACCAAAAGGCATCACCAGGCATGGACCAAGTGATAGGTATATCTGGACCAGTGACTGCTTTGTAAAAGACTTAAAATACAGTGTAATAATTTCCACAGTGTTTTTTCCCCCTTTTGACTCATAAACTTGTGGCATCATGGGTAGTCCCCACAGTACAAAGACTTTCTGGCTTACATGAAAAACACTTAGTATTCTGTAGTGCACAGTGTTAGGTTACTGCTAATAGACTGAATATTTCCTACAGTTGCAGCTTCACATTAAATTATAGTACAGGCAAACACAACTTGATTTTTATTTTGAAGTAAGGTAGTCACAGGAAGTAAATGTTTTCAGTTAGCTAAACTAGTTTACTGCTATTAATCATCCAAATGTATTTTTTGAGCAAAACAACAGTCATTTTGGAAGTAGTTTTATACCATCTTTGAAAGTAATGGAACAAGTTGGAGCTGTTTGATGAAAGGAAACAGGTGAGCTAACAAACTCCTCTTTCATTCAGGTTTTCAAGTTCTATTTTAGCATTAGAAATATTGTGAAACAGATGCTTTTTGTATTTACTTTAACAACTAATCCTTCACCATTGTCCTGCTGGTCAAATCTTATAGGTGAAAGCTCTGAGGCACTCAGAGGGGTAAAGCATAAAAAGCCTTTAATGAATCAGGGCTACAGAATCATAAAAAAGCATGTCAACATGTGTCAGCCATACAGATCTTGCAGGCCTTCATTAGGGCAGTCATTTTTAAACAGTGGGTCCCCTAAAACAGTTGGAAAACACTAAACTAACTCATTATACACAATGTTTGACGCTCTGGTATTGATGGATGTCTTCAGCATGGACAACAAAGTCAGGGCAACTTTGCACAATTTGTCCTAGGGTGATAAGGAGAAATTGAAGCAACGTTACTTGAGACAAACAGCGCCAATTTAACAACTTTATGTGAGAGATTTTAACTTTGGACAATAGTAATAAATAATAGGTTATAAATTACAATATAAAAGTGTCTAAAACTGTGATGGAGGAATATCACTGTTATGTACCCATAAAAGATTAAGTTGACACCAAAATAAGCACCCTAGCTGACTTAGCTAGCTTTGAATCAGCCAGCTGGGGAGCTAACTGTTAGAAAACTTTCCTTATCAAAGATTGGGCTTAACTTTATCATTAAAGTTAAGTGAAAATTGCCATTTATTTTTTAATTAATGGTAATCATTTAATTAATGATTACTATTAGGTTAAGTTTCATTAACACTTGTTGATAGCCAGGCTATCTGATATTAGTTAATGCTGTAAAATATGCAAATAAAATATATTAACAAACCTAACATCTCTCACAGATTTATATTTTGATATCTTACATCCACTTACATTACACTGCCTCTCCTTTGTCTTCTTCCTCCTCCTCCCTCTTCTTCTTCTCCTCCTTCAATCAGCCGCCAACACAAAGCTTCCTGTCTGTGGGGAAGCTGTCATCAAATAAAAACAGAAAAGACACCCATGTGGGGGTGTGTCCACTGTTGAAAAGTGACCATACATAAGAGGGTCAGAGTCAGCCTTTGTTCCCGCCACCAAACTATCAAAACTCTGTGACATGAACTAGCAGAGCTGAGCATTGAGCACGCAGGGAGAGAGAGAGCTACAGCAACCCAGCGTGAGCAAAGCAGCTGCTTGTGTGCGTGCTGTAGGGTTTAACATACACACAAGATGGTATTATTTAGTTCTTGCTATGTATGTTTACCTGCTCGTCTCTGCCTGTACCTCTCTCGATTGTTGAATTTGTGCATTGGGACTGAAAAAGTTTCCTTGGCAATCAACATCTGAACTTGTGATATAAAACAGAATAGAATAGAATAGAATAGAATAGAATAGAATAGAATAGAATAGAATAGAATAATGTACTTATTAAGAGAGATGTCTGGCTACA